>KK502610.1:342188-364716 GCA_000688735.1 Glossina austeni
TTTATCAAATCCTTTTTTTTTTTTTTTGTCTTATATTACTATGCCTACCATGAAGTGCTGCAAATTAGACGTTTAGTCATTTTCGGTATATGGGATGGAGTTCAAAAATTGCCTTAGCCGGTCCAAAGTCCTCGTTTTAATTTGGAATGCCGAGATACTATTTCTTAGTCACTTTCGTTAAGAAATTTTCAAAATTGCAATCTTTTCCATATAGGGCGTTATAAAGTAAACCGATCTAAACCATTTTCAATAGCCTTTATTTTTACGTCAAAATACGTTGGCTCTACGTACCTTAGGCTTTAAGCCTTAGGCCACATTTTAAGCTTTAGAATAAATCATTTACCGAAAACGAGAATTTAAAACGAATAATTAATGCATTTTTTGAGAAACTTGTGAACCAGTTTGTTAAGGTGCTAAATAGTTTAAGCAGAAAAGCTATTGACTTGAATAAGAGTAGATTTGAGGGGCCGTATACCACATTACATTACATGCTTTCCTCTTAATCAGTTCAAATTAAATCAGTATATAGATCTAAAATGATTGCGTAAGAACGAAACTCATACATATGCGCTGTTTGCCACACTTCCAAATACCTATAAGAAAACTTTAATATTCAAGGGAAAATTTTCACATTTGTCTTACTTAGGCAGTACAAATTTTCGAAATATTCAGTCCCCTCCCCCAAGTGAAAAAAGACGGCCAATGGCCGGTTTCGTATTAAGGAAAAAAAAAAAAATAATGTTTAGAATGCAAATTAAATAAATTTTTTCTTCCTTTGCTTAACGAAATTGATGAACTTTCAACTGAAACTTAATAAACTTTTCTTTTTTTATGTTCTCTTAACGACTGCATTTGCTAAACATTATACATATACATATCATATAATTTATATACATGGTATATACATAAAAGTATGAATAATCAAATTTGCTTTTTCAATGTACAAAGTTCTTCATCACACACACACATATATATATATATTGATATTACTGCGCTATATTAAGAACCCTTGCATTTATTTTCTATTAATAATTTACGAATACCCGAAGCTTTTTGCTGTTAGTCATGCCCTATGGAGTTAGTTAACGCCATGTAACAGTAATGCGTATTGTATCGATTTATCTGACCTGTATGCAATAAAAAGGCCTCACAATTAGGGGAACTACACAAAATGCCCACCCAAAGTAAAGCATGTAAGCATGTTAGCATGTTAGCATGTAAGTGTGTATATTAATGCATTCTAGGCAATTGCTTTACCACTGCGGTTATATGGACAAAATGCTTGAACCCAGGTTTTGCTTGCGATATGTAGGAACGCAATCAAGTTTTACTTTAATTATAAACAAATAAAATAGATTTTCCTTTATGTCGGCATAGCATTTTCATAGCATGAACGACGGCAAGTGTGGAATAATATCATAAAATTGTATATAATTCAATAACAATTTCTTGGAAAGTAATAAAACGGCCTATAAGTACATTAGTAATTGGTTTAACTATATAGATACACACATACATAAAAGATATCGATTCAATTTCCATTGAATTATATTTACTTGCAATTATATATCATATATATATATATATATATGTACATATATATATATATAACATAATTAAAGCAACCACTATTCAGGAGCGAAGAAGGGGGAGAAAGTCCGTTTCTTCTTCGCTTAGCTCTATAATCGTTTCCAAAGATACATGATCTTCACATGTCTTCATATACATTTTAATGGCTTTTCATCTATTAAGGCAATAAATTTGCGCAAGAAAGAAGAAGCTAATGAAGACAATCACAGTGAGTGAGTGACACTAATGAAAATCTATTTATATATAGTAAAATTTGCCAAATTCAAGGCATGTGCAAATTGATTTTCTGAGACGATAACCTAGACTAGTGGGATACTACAAGTGGCTATGAAGCATGTAACTGAAAAAGCAATATTTCCATAACTGTAAACTGCAAACATTCGACATTGATGTAGTCGTTCGCCTGCAAGCTCCTACACGAAAACGTATAGTTGTTCGCAAAAATTGCTCTTAAGCTCCCGTCAAAGCGCCGCGGAAAGCGTTGCATATGCACTTGTCATTTAGCCCGTATTGACCATTTGTTTTCATTTTCGTGACGAAAGGTATTTTACCAACGTATGATTGATTGATGGATGGCCAGTTAAACCTACCTCAGCGTTTTAAGCCGATCAGAAGTATGTATATTTACGTGTATGAACATATTTGCTAGGATCTCTGATGAACGCATTTACGTATGGAAGTAGGAAAATTTTCAGATGTTCAGCATGAAAGGCATAAATAAGTGAACGCATAAGTCACGCTCTGTTTTGCATGCGTAGGTAGGTGCTGTGCTATTGTGTATCAATTAATAAAAAAATAGATAAGTCGGGAAAGACCGCTCATTACACACGCCATTTAATGCGATCCTTTTTTTTTTTTCTGATAAAATACCAACAATTATACCTTGTTTCCGCCTTTACATCCTCAAGCCTTCAAGGGTCCTCAAAGTTTGACTGACGGGATGTAAACTTACTAAAGTTAATCTACTTTTCAAAGTGCTATTACAGAACAATCCTCAAAGCAGGCTATTAGGAACAAAATTATTTTTCCATACAAACGTTTATCTTTGGCAGGAATGGTTATATATGAAATTTTCAAGTCGTCGGCCCATCTTGGCTAAAATTTCTGATATCAATTTCGATTTTGCCTGAAAAATTATAAAAATTGCAACACTTTTCTTTCAAAAAAAAAAAAAAAAACGTTATGTGGAGAATGACTGTGAAAACGGTCCAATCGCGTCTATTTTCAACGGCGTTGCTTATAAAAATAAAATAATTCGTCTAAAAGGTATGCAGCACTTTGCTCACTTGGTAACGTTAATGACCACCGCACATAATTTGACAGCTGATATTACAGTATAGTAGATGTTATCATACAATATAGTAGATGTTATCATACAGTATAGTAGATGTTATCATACAGTATAGTAGATGTTATCATACAGTATAGTAGATGTTATCATGACAAGTGAATGGACTGAATGGGGATGAAATTCTTGTATCCAAACCTAATGGCCTTCTGGGCAGACGAAGCGATATAATTAGCTAAGGAAAAGCTAATTATTCCCTATCGAAGGGAGTTTATGTAAACCCGCTACCGCAGTGTCTCAAAACTGAAACTACCATACTTTCAAAATCACGTCATCGTGATCTTATCAAAAAAAAAAAAAAAACGCGGATATTTTTGAATGGTTTCAAAAATACCCTGTGTGTAAAAGTGTATTTTGTCTTCCAAAAATTTCATTTTCAAAAACCCAACGAAAAAAAGAAGGATTTGAAAGCATATCTCATCAGCAACACTCTACCAATCGTGTTTATATTTCTCTCCTCATCAGTGTATGCATGTACTGGCAATGCTTTAAACTCTCTAACGTATGAAATAAACTTCTTCGACTTGTACTGCAGCAATGTATGCAGAATTATTTCTTTTTGCTTTTAATCGATTTAAGACTGTTAACACTGTCTGTACGTCAGTCTGTCTGATATCTGCTCAGCCACATTTTTATGGTAAGTCTAGAACACGCGATTTTCGAAATTTTTTGGATGAAATTTGGTGCCTTAATATGTTTTCTCCCAGAGACGACATTTGTCGAAAATAAATTGGATCCGATCGTTTTCACAACCAATTCGCAGCATAGCAGCTTTTTTTTCAAAAAGCCATTGCATAGAAAAAATTCTTCACCTTTAATATTTTTTGACAAAAGTTCCCTAAGAGTATTATTACTTCCGTATAATCAATAAATCTAAGGCGATCATTTTTTGAACAAGCGCCCTTATAAACGTTCCTCCAAAAAATAGCTCTTTGGTAATAAATTTAAATTTTTAACACTTTGAGGGAAATTAGTTCCAAGAATCGATATGCAGTTTGGACATATAGACTTACTTTCGAATGCCCTTCTCAGGTGAGGGTTCTCATGAAAAGTATACCACAACAGCAACAACAACAAAGCAAACAAGGTGTAATTTTTATTTATTTATTATCTTTATTTTTGACAGAAAAATGCTAAACCGATTTTACTAACTTTAAACTTGCTTTATAGGCTTAGTTAATCGAAGGCAGCTGCAATCGACAATGAGAAGAGGAAGAAACTTTTTCCTTACATCAACTTGTCTTGCTTGATATTTGTAAAAAACAATCTAGATGTTTAACGATAGTAGAAGAAAATAGCCAGTGATTACTTAATGGAAATGAAACTAAGCGTTTTTTTTTTTATCAACCTGCACTCACCTGAAATAGTAGATAGTAAAAATTTATTTGTATCTCAAATGACTTTGTTTTCTTGAATTCTTCACTTTATTGTTAACATTTCGTATAAATTTTGTTTGTTGTTGTTTTTTTTTTGTTTTTTTTTTTTCAAAAACAACATAATCAGTGTAGATTTGAATGTATTTTTCTCATTTCACTCTAAAATGAAGACCAAGAAAAATAAAGGCATACACAAACACACAAAGTTTACAAACAACTTATATAAGTACCTTGAACATAGAAGTTCATAGAATTTAGATGAAAGCGGCAGCAGGCAGTAGCAACAACATTAATGCAACACTTCAATGAATTGAAGAGGAAGACAGCCATGAATACTAAATGACAGTTACATACAAAGCGAAACAAAGACACTAAGTTCGAGAGAGAGAGATAGAGAGAGAGAGAGAGAGAGAGAGAGAGAGCAAGCGAAAGTGCGACAGAGATGGAAGGAGTAAGGGAAGTAATAGGAATACTCAACTTAGCATAAAAAGTCTTCTGCATACAATGATTGCATAAAAATAAAAAATTTAGGAGCAGAGGAAGAGCAGGCGAGTATAGCGGAACAAAGGCAAGTTGTTAAGCAGGAGCTGAATAACTAAATAATTTCATAATGTGTGTTAAAAAAAAGAAAAAACAAGAAGAAGAAGAAGAAGAAGAAGAAAAAGAACAAGAAGAATAGGCAAAGAAACAAAAGCTTCAAGGCTATATTGCATTTATTGTGAAGAGAGATCTAACGATGAAAAAGGTGCTCATAACAAACGTCATTTTGTGTGTTCTCTTTTACACGAAAACAAAAACAAGAACAAAAACAATAATAATAATAATAATAATAATAATAATAATAATTATTATATCATAATAAACTATAATTGAAAATTTTGCTTGAAATTTCTCTTTATTTGCTTTACTATAAAGTAGCGCTTAACGACCTTAAAAAGGCGAAAGAGGAAAAAGCGAGGGGCAGAAGAAGAAAGAAGAATATTTCCAAAAGTGCGCTCGCACACGCATAACAATACATATACATATATATGTATATATGTGTATATAGTTTCATGCATACACATGCATCTCGTTCTGTTACTTCTGTTTAACCTCTTTCGTGGCCTCCAACTATAAAGCATCAAATAATACCGTTAACTTCAATTTTACGTTCATGTTTGCTTACACCACTTCCGCAAGCGAAAAGCTTTCCGCTTCCGCTATTGTATTGCCACAGTTTTCTGCTATATGTTGCGTGCATTATGCTTTACCTACCTTCAGTGTATTCTGCATTTACCCGAGCGGTAATACTCTTATTGCTTTCCCCCACCGATAATATGCGAACTTTGAAATATATACACTTGCCTACTACTAACGTACCAAGTTTTTAACTTTGAAGCGGATTGCATTGCAAACCATGTCCTTGTGTGTATGTGCGTGCGTGCTTATACTTTTTGCCATTTCATTTTCCTTCTACCAGTTATCGTAAAGGTTTCATTTTACGATTTACGATGAGTGACTTCTAACCAAGCCGAAGACTTTTCACTTTTCGATTGCGTAGAATTGGTGTCGGAGTGTATATAATTTCTTTTTATCACTTGGTGCTAGTGTACTTACTAGCTGTACTCTTAATTTTGCCCATATTGGTTGTGCGGTGGTGTCGGTTTTCTGTACGCTTTTGTCATATCCTGTCAAAGTGTCATTTAGATCGTAATGATTTGATATGCGTTTGCATGAACAAATATTAGAAATATTATACATGCGCACACTTACCTATATTACCTTGAAGTTATGTTACGAAACGTGTACAGGAAAAGCGGTTTTGATTATGGATAAAAGCAAATGGGTCTCTCTCTCTCTCTCTCTCTCTCTCTTTCTTCCTTCCTTTCTTTCTTTCTTTCTTTCTATCAAATACTTAAGATCGATACTTATAGTATACTGAGTATACTGAGAGACGCTTGAATAAGGACAGCAATTTTCTTGACTTTATTTCCTTTAATTTGCTGACTTAGCAAAAGGAAAAGTTGTTTAATAAAACTGAATTATATTGATTGTCCAAAATTATCGTAAAGGGATCTTATTGAAGGGAGAAACGCTTTAGGAATTCTTAAGAATATTCGGCTTAAAATAATAAACAGCATTAGTTAAGAAAAGTAAACCCCACACCTATTATAAAAATTGTATATGGATCTTGTATATGGATCGAGAATTATTTTTAAAAATTAAACTTGCATGTGCCACATAATCGAAGATATGGAAGTTCCCGTCTTGTGTAATCAAAATTAAATCAAAAGTTACTCATTAATCAAATTGTAAAGCGTAGTCCCTGTACAATTAACATAAACTTCCGCTATAAATGCCTGCATATAGGTGACGGTCAGAATTATTCACCTGTTAAGTATTTGTATTTTTATAAACATATGCATCCATATATGTTTTATAAAGTCACCGAAATGTTCGCGTTTGATTACGCTAAGCCATGGTCCTTGCAACTATCCCCGTAAAGGGGAAAGAATCTTTCGTAAAAAAAATTCATGTAGCGGCATACTCTTTATAGAGATCATTTACAATAGTAGTCAAGTGGTTAGGGAAACATGACTACAGAAAATGTTGGTAGTAATCTAGATTCAGTAGATGCGCACTTTCCTTTATATCCTTTATATATATATGTAAAGCTACAGGCTGTATTAATTTTACGCAGACGTAAGTACCATCGAGAAGCACTTAAGGTCGACCCAAGTTTAATCATACCGATCGATTCAAAAGCTTGTCTGTGTTAAGATATTTTGATGAAATTTGGTACGCTGACCTATTTTAGTCCAAAAAGCAAGCGCACCGAAAATGGTTCGAATCGGACTACTTTTTCGAACAGTTCCCATATAATATCTTATTTTTAAAAAGGTAAGCTATTCGATATTTTAAATTGCGGGGAAAAATTTGAATCGGATGGGGCAATTTTTGGACCCCTCTCCTATATAAACGTCCCAGCGAAAACTAAGTTTTTGTATTGTAAAAAGATTTAATTTTCAATATTTTATTGGATTTGGACCAAGCAGGTCTACGTAGGGAAAGATCCACAGAGAATATAAAATCCCTTATATCCCCAGAAACCATAATTTTTAGTGCTTTGTTATGAAAATTTGCTCATTATAGTAAATTGAACACCACAGGTCCATTTCTTCCCTTCAGAAAAAAGTTTACTTCCTAATATTCGCAAACGGGCAAACTGATCCGTAGCAGCAAGTTAAAAAAAAAGATTGACGACAAGGAATTTGCTCTATGGTCATAGGTTTATTTTTCGGACCCTACCATAAGCAGGGGTCATCATGAAAAGCAAGCCCTTAAGGGGAAAGAAAGTCTAAATTCTACTTTTTTATGACGGAAAAAAAATTTCTGGGAAATAAAATAAGTTTTGCTGAATTTGGATAACGTGATGTGATGCCTTGGGCAGGCTCCAAGATGTGGACTTTCCTGAAAAGTATGCCTTTGTATGAAAACAACGTGTAATTCTTAGCGTATTATTAGCAAAGCGAGTGAATAACTCTACTAGGGAAAGTGGTGTAAGGTCGGCCTCGGCCCACTATAACGTACTTACTGTTTCTATATTTAATTAGTCACACAGGATATCTTTTAAAATAGTAGATCCAGTAGTGATTGGACAGGGAAGGCAGCTATTGCCAGCGAATTTGTCTTCAATATCCTTACAATGCACTTGCACCGCTTTTTGCTCAAAGAGCTGTTTATCAAGCAAAATTCCTTGCTTTTCGACTCTTCGAACCTATACTTGCGATCTACAGAAATTTTCGCAAATAACAGATGACTACTTATTTCGAGGGGCTTCAAACGAGAGCAGCATTGTGTAAATTCGATTGCCCTTTAAAACGGCTTGCGGATCGGCATTTGATCAAGTCTCTCAAAAAATTTTTTTTTTTTTGCCTTTTGTGTGTCATTTAATTGCTACTACGCTCGCAGCTTTTCCGTGGCTATGCATTGAACTGAAAAATGGCCTTTTCCGTGTATTTGTTTATATAGAGTACTGCGTGACTGTCGACGAAACACCTTCTGTATGTTACGATACCTAGTACGGGTTGAAACTTTTTCAACAGAACAACAAGATTAATATTTTTCCTTGAAATTCGGTGAGAGAGGTAAATGCTTTTTACAAAAGTATACCCTAAAGCTTTCCAAAAAAAAAAAACATTCAAAAGTAGAGAGAGGTAGATATTGTTTTTTATTAAAAACAGAAAATTCCACGTTTTCGCCCCATGACACGTGAATGCAGTCTCTGATAAATGGCTTTCAAATTTTGTATAAAATGAAAGTCAACACATGTTTATATACCACTAAGGAGGGGTTTCTTAAGAAACAATTGAATTGCATTGTAAAACATATTTTGAAAATAAGAAGAGTTATATGAAAAACGATACGAAATCGTGAGACAAACAAAGCAACAAACAAATGCATTTACACGTTCCGTAATAAGCTCGTATTCCATTATGTTCAAAAGAGCAAAAAAAAAAAAAAAGAAAAGACTTTTAATACTTCATACAGGAACTGAACTTTTGAAGGACAAAACTTACCATTGAAATATATATTGGGATGCAAAACGGAAAACTAATAGAAAATAACAAAATTCCAGAGCATACTATAATCATCGTCATCATCACCATCATCATCATTATCATCATCATCATCATCATCATTATCGTGATTATCCGCTGCAGTTGCCGTAGCATTAGCACTGTCGGCATTCTTTTCATTGTCGTAACGTGCCTCATAACAATGTGTGAGGTTTAAGGTGAACCGCACACAATACCAGCAATACCATGCCCATAACCATACAAAAACATGTCATGCAGGTTGAGTCAGTAGAGCATGTTCTCATGCATGCCATAACGTGCAATGCGCGTGTGTCCCATATGTCGTTGTATATCATTTTTTTTCCACTTATCTATATATATACTTTTATATATATGTATACATATATATATATATATATATATTTTCATGTTTCCAACGAGAAACCATCATGAATAGTTCTTCGCATCTGTTGATGTTTTGCATAATAAATGAACATCAGGCAATAGCAATAGCAATAGCAGCAACAGTGGCAGCAACGGCAGCAGCAGCAGCAGCAGCAGCAGTAGCTGCAGCCTATTTGCTAAACATTGCTAAGCTTGTACTGAATACAAAATTGAAATTTTTTGTTTTTCTGACTTTTTTTGTTGTTTTTTCTTGCTTTTGCGTTTTACTGCACTTTCAATTTCAATTTCAATGAATGTCTGCGGCATGTTTACACTCACATTCATTCACTTATTACTACTCGCATACTCACATACTCGCATACAAGCGCAGCATTGAGTGGCATTAGTTTCCCATTTAGACTGCTTTAGCTTTTTACTCAAAAAAGTATGCTTTACAAAAATATGCAAATATATGAACGTGAACAACACAAAGAACAATTAAAATAGTTCAAGTACAATAACTTGAATTTCCTATTTTTATAAAAAATGCAGATGAGTTCCACCTTTTTTTTTTTTATGTTAGTCGATTATTAAGCTTTTTAGAGGTCGAACTAACAATTCAAGCGTAGCTAATTGACCACAGTAGCACGACTATATAGCCCCACAGCATTTGCGCGCGCCATGTGTTACGTTACAGAAAAAAAGAAGATATTCTCGGTATTTTTATAATTTTTCATGAATCATTTCCACCAAATGCCGAGATTTTCTAAATCGAATTTTGATGTTCGAGTTAGATTTGGGGGTCGAAAGCAAGTTGGCCTTATATTTATAGCGTTTGCAATTACATTAGAAATACAAATATAAATATTTTTAGTGTATTTCATCTTTTTGGGGAGTTGATAAGCAGAGAAAGAGACAGGGAGAAAGAGAGAAAGAGAGAGAGACAGAGAGAGAGAGAGAGAGAGAGAGAGAGAGAGAGGGAGAGAGAAGTGAATACTTACAAAGTTTACAGAATTAGTCTCAATGAAAGAGATATGAAAAAGACACACACACATTCGTTCCAGTAAATTAAAATAATTCCGATTAGTAAACATTGTTTTTAAAAGTTCGCCTGGGTTCAGATCAATGAACCTACTGAAATTAATAATAATCCACCATAAACAACAAACTGTGAACATAGCTTTTTATCTACTATTTAGAAGTCAAAAAACAGGATGAAGCTTAACTCAGGTTTAATCACTTCAATTATTATAAGCTAACTTCGCTATTTCAGTCTCACATGGATTAGAAAATATTTAGTTAATGCAATGATTGAATTTTACAATAGGTATGCTAAGCAACTGTCAAGCTGTCGGTGATCTCTGAAAATAATTATCGCTGGCATAATGAATATATGGATCATCTGTAATACTACTCTCACGGAAATCAAGCCTAAGTCATCCAATTGAAGGAAATTTAGAGTTAATTTCACTTTAATGAAACTGCTAGCGAAAGTAACATACTTTCAACTCTCCACAAGAGAAATGTTACACTAGACATATCGTGTTCCAGACTTGTTAAGTGAGTCCGATTTACATACACCACAAAGTAAATCGCGGAGAAATTACATAACCTATTAGGCATGCTACATGTAAAGAATGTTTTAAGCCTTTTAGCGTCACTTAAGTAGGATCACCAGTCTATCTATTCTATATTCGAAGCTAGTGCCTGGAGATGTCGATAGTATGTAAATTAGTTTAGTTACCCTTACCGGTTATAGTGCGTTAAAAACTATTTTTAATTTGAAAGTCAAGGCTTTATCGCTGTGCACACTACTAAACTTTTGTAAAGCATTTAAACTTCAACTTACTATGACTACACACATGTATACATACTTTATTCACTTTTTATATCCACCGCCGACTAGTGGGAGCATGTTCATTACGTTAAAACGTTCCCAACAACGAGAAGGAAAGTTCCAAATCGTTATAAGCATTAGTCTGTCTGCCGGTATACGAAATGCCAATGATATCCTGGTGGCATGAAATCGCTTTCAAATTTGGCGTAAACATTAGAAGTTCTCTTACTCGCAGGCTGGTATCGAAATTAAGTCTCACCGGTTAAGGAAAGCGCTTATAGTACAGGGTTAAATGAGTACACATCCGACTTCTAAAGCAAAAACAGTGTATACTCTCTCTCTCTCTCTCACTCACTCTCTCTCTAGCTATCTCTCTCGCTCTTTTATGTACAAAAAATCAGAATATTGTCCCAATAGCTACCTTCTAATCTAGGGGCGTGGGCGGAGCGACGAGCAGCATGGAGGGACTCGTCAGTTAGAAAGATCTGGCGGATAAAGTTTGCCAGCGCAGAAACGTAACCAATTGTGGGAAGAAAATGTGCAAATATCCACAGATAAGGATCATGTGTTCATTAAAATTTCGTAGAATCGAACTGATTTTACTTCATTTCAGCCCACTGCACGTCCGATGTAATTTTGTGACACAAACTGAGAAGAAATTCAAACGAAAAGCTTGACAAGGGGAATGATTTACTTTCATTCAAAGGCAAAGGATGCACTTGCTTTGAAGGCAACTTTATAACGGTCCTTGAATCTAGCTTATCATCAGTTATAGAGTTTTGTAATCGACTCTCTCGATATCTCATGTAAAACTTTTCTGTAGGAAGAGAAATGAAGAGAACGGCAGGAGATTTTTATAACTCTATAACTGGTTCAGTTGGGTCAGGAAGTTCAGTCAGGAAATTTAAGCCTTCATCCAGCTTTATGTTATTTTAAAGATCCCCAAAGTTGAAAGTTATCTCGGCCTAGATGCCATTCGTCACTTTCCACGTGACACTTTTCCTATTTCTTTTATGGACACATAGTGAAATGTGTTGCGAGAAAACTGTTTGCTCATTCTTCTTCCGTAACTTGCGTTGGCTACTTCGCTCGGAAGAGATTCATGGCCATACATCATAGTAAATATAACGTAAAATAACTAAAAGAAAATATTAAATATTGGCGGAATTCTTTATTCTCATAAACAAAATATTGCTGGAAGAGAAAGAGGAAGAGGAAGTCGTTTCAGATTCAATATACTACTCTTTTTGTAGTCTGTTTGTGTGCGTTTAATTAGTTACATTAAAAAGTTTCTATTACAAATTTCAGCAATTAAAACTTTTCACTTTCTATTTATTTTTTAATTTTTTTTTTTAATTTTTTTTTTTTTTTTTGCTTCGGTGTCCACTGGCTTGCAAGGATTGATGAGCTGCCTTTTTTAACTTATCCCTTTTTTTGTTTTTGTTTTTATTTTTATTTTACACATTGCTATTTATTTATCGATGATAATTTTTTTTTACTTATTTCCGGCCGTCACTTAATTTCGTTTATATTTTTTTTTTTCTTTTTTCAATATCGTTTTTATCGCTTTAGTTGAATTTGTAAAGTGATTTAAAAACTTATTGAATTTATTTCATGAATAATAATAATAATAATGAAAATAAAAAGAACTTGTGAAGAAGCACAAAGACTTAAAAAAGAAAGAGCAAAAAATTGCGTACACATTTACTTCGCTTTCAACGAGAAAGAAGAAAATGAATTTTAACCGATTAAATATTTAGAAGCTTCCCAAAGGAAACAGATTTCATTTCAAGATGATAAACTTTTATATCGGAGAGCATAATGCAATGTGTATGTGCATTTACATAGGCATTGCAAGTATTCTACTTCCGCATACTACGTCAGTCGTCAAATGCAAGAAGCATCTTTAATAGCTTTCAGCACAACTCTGGTAATGCTTACATGTTTACATATCTGGTGGCAGTAAGCAATTGATAAAATTACTTAAACCACTTGTTTAACAGGAACGCTAACCGTACAATATCGCTTTAAGAAATCATTAATACCTCGTAGTCCAAGGACGTTTTTTCACGTTTTCTAAAAGTCCTTGAACACAAGTCAGAAGAATTTCTTAAGCAATACCTTGATTATTATATCCGACAGTATCTGAATGATGCTTGCAATAGACAATACAAGCATAAGCACAAGCACAAGTACAAGCACAAGACTTTCTGCTGCTGAAAAGTCTCTACAACTCAAGTGTTTGCCACTTTTCAATAAGCATCATCGATAGTGATTAATAGAGAAATATTACGCGTTCCGTAGACGGCTGCAGTGCAGAACGTTAAATAAATATGGGAAAGAAGAAAATCATATTCTATCTCTGATTTATTCCTTCTTTGAAGTAAATAAAAAGGCAGGAAATTTAATTTGCTTTAAATTTTGACTATTGACAAGTAAATCTCAGTTACATGAGAACTTTATTCATGTAATTATATGCGAACGGAAAGAAATCTAAGATAAGCTAAGCATTCTCTTTGCTTGGGCGAAAAAAATAAACAAAATAAAATAAAGGGCGCGAGCACACAATGCATTAAAAAAGCAAAAAAAATATTATTTCGATGTAATCTTCACATCCTGGAAAAGCTTCGTCCAAATATGGCTAAGAATTTTATAGATTTTATCTAATTTCACAGTTTTAGTTTTCATATCCACTCGAAAATGTTTAGGTTAAAGTTTACTATCCATCGATCCGACATGAGATGAAGTAAGAAAGTGCCTCCTTGCTGCCCTTGTTCTTAGCGCGACGATTTTTTCGACTAAGCCCCAAGGTGGCCATGCTAAAAATTTATACCACTTTCCAATTTTCTTCATAAATTCTTTTAAAACTCTGCCGGTTTTAAGAAATTTTCACTTTCCTCCGCATTTTAAACGCTTTCCTACATCAACGATGTAAACAAAAACAACATTATCTTGTTTATGCAATCGTAAGAACACCAATGACAAGCACGTGTGGATAAACGGAACTCACCACTGTACAGACACACGATATCAATACTCATCACGCCTTAAGCCTTTTGACCCGAAAATTTTAGTTCAAGTAGGGCTGGGAAATAAGTTTTAAAGTATTCACAGGAAGAACTATTACATGTATTTAAAGTATTTCGAAACGCATCCTACCCACCTTGATGTTAAAGCGTCATCGTTAAGCTTAAATTTTCAATGCGTTCCACTTCGGTGAGATGTAAAAAACATAGCTCTTGGTAGAGGAAAGCTTTTCCTTTTTCTGGCTTGATTGAATACAATACAATATCGCAAGAGCCACGGTACAGATAAAGGCGACCATTATCATCGACGACGATACATTTTTAGCTCTCCATTTGGAAAAAAAGCTAGATGTTGTACGTACTGAGTTTCTTCAACCAAACCACTCTTGCCCTAGAAAACAATATGCGAGAAGTCCTTACAACACATTCGTCAGTTGTTTCCAATATAAAACAAGAGCAAAAAGGTTTTATTCATTAACGTAGTCCTTCTTCAACAACGACACCACCAGTCTAAGGCATCTCTGATATATGTAGAAAGATATGTCAAGACCTTCAAAGTACACTTTAGATCCCGAAGGTTCCCGCGGATCCTTTTGAAGTTTTGTAAACAGATAATGTCTACTGTAGTAGTCGACAGTTGGAGAATACGATGGATGAAGTAACAGTTCGAACTTCAACTTATTTGAATTTTTCTATGATGAACATCGCTTTGTTAAACGGTATCTTTACCACAATGGATAAACGCGCTACCTACTTGGACACGTGGTTTCCTATTCCCAAATTTTTATGCTAAATACTTAATTCCCCCCTTAAACACGTTCTTTATCGAAAGAGGTTCTTGCAAGAACTAAAATGGATATTTCGACTATATACTATATCGAACGTATTTGGATTTTCTCTGACTTTTCCCAGTCCGTGCGCCATCGGACAGTGTAGAGTTTAGCGTTTACGGCAAGTACCGGCGTAAAACACCAAGGAACATATGTCTCAATCTACTGTCTATCCTCATATTTCATGGGTTCCTCATCACATCTATTACGTAAAAATAATAAGGAAATAATAACAAATAAGAAAATTGTATCCGGTCCTGATCGAATCTTTTATGCCCATCACCGTTATCCTAAAAAAGGCAAAAACGGAAAAAGAACTATATTATTAAGCTCGGTAATATGGCGTCGACGCAGCTGATTTTTTCTATCTTCAAAATAAAAGTTTTTGTCGAATAGAAGGACATGTTTGGATGCTTTCCAAATTTGAAACTCGCTACGAATTTATAGTAGTTTTTGAAGCTTGTTTCTGCCTCTTTAAAAGATATTGCAAAAAAAAATACGCGGATAGGCGTGGTCAATTTTTTCCATTTCCGTTCACGAACGCTACAGCATCGCCCATAGAATATGTCTTAAAATTTTTGCACATTTATTTGCTATAGGTTATGAGTAATGAGGAAGAAACAAATTTTTCATTCCGTTTAAAAAACAGAGGGGTTCTCAGTTTACGAGGTGCTGTAGGCATATTCTTCGACCAATTTCACCCATTCTCAATATCAATTTGCGTGCGGGAACTTCCAATCCTTCTACGAAATTTAAAGTCGATAGCTTAATTTTTGCAGCCAGAGAAATGCTTACAGCTGACTTTACATAGACGGACAGACCGACATGCAGACCGAATATACACTCTTTGTGGGGTCTCCGATGCTTCCTTCTGGGCATTGCAAACATTTTGACAGAATGAATCCTTCAGTGATGGGCATAAAAATGCCTAAGAATGCTGCGAAATGCAATAAATGTATTAGAAAATTACTGGAAACTGTTACTGCTACAGTTACGAAAGAATATAGTAATAAAAAAACTTTATCCGAGGCAACAGTTCGTATGATTTTATTTCCAAGCTAAAGTGCTTCGTATTTTATCAAACAGTTGATAAATTATTCTTATTGAGTCGAATGTAAGTTCTAATAGGAAAACAATACTTAATAGCCGGGGATCGACCATACTTTCGATTAAGCCATTACGGGAAATGTTGTGTTTTGCAATCAGCAATCGATTCTACTATTCAGAGAGAGAGAGAGAGAGAGAGAGAGAGAGAGAGAGAGAGAGAGAGAACACTCTGTCATAGCATATGTTCCTATCGTATAGTGAACACGCCATGCGAAGAAGCGAGATTGTAAGCGAAACGTAATACGTTTCAATGTTCTTTATATTAAAAGTGTTTCTTGTGTTGTACCATTTAAACAAATTAGGGAGTTTTTGAATATTTTTGAGAAAATGTTAACAAAGCATTGCATTTCTTTTTTCTTTTTATGCGTTAATAGATTAAAAAATTAGAAACTTATAATGCAATTAAAATAATTCATCCGAAACTTAATTTGAGAAATTTCTAGATTACAACTTTTCTGAAATTTTACGCAACAGTATATGAATGAATAAAAATGCATATAAAAGACTACAGTAAATATACGAAAAGTCAGACTTTATCAGAAAAAAAAAAAAAAAAGAAAAGGAAAATTTATAAAATATTTCCATTAGCATGGTGGTGCAACACTTTTTGCATGTGGCCTTAGGGCGCTCTGTTTTAACTGCTCCTGGGTGTGCAATAATAAAAGTTTTCCCTCAGTATGCACCTATGCACGTTTTTCATCTTAATGGTTAGTACTTTAAACAACACTTCATAAATGCATCACGTTACCTGTGCATCTCTATTACGTTACATACATATATATATATACACATATATATATATATATATATATATATATTTAACTTATTGTACTTTAATTATGTGTATCGTATTTATGCACTTAAATGGGATAAAACGTCAAGAAGAGAGGAAGAGAGAGAGAGATGGAGAGAAAGAGAAAGAGAGGGAGAGAGAGAGGAGGAAAATGAATAACAATACTTGCCATTCTCAATGGTTTCTGTTTGCACGAGTATTTGTATTACATTTATATGCTCCCAGCATTTATACAAATAGGAGAATAAGTAATAATAGGCGATTGTTGGTCTGGTTACACATATGTTTTATATCAAAAAATAAGGAAAAATTACATTTATTCTGTGCGGCATTCTGTGCGGTTTTCAACTTTTATTGACTAAGTTAACTAACTGGGTTAAAAAGCACTTTCTTAGATTGAAAAGAAGCGCAAAAATTGTGCGATTACAAAATCATATGTCCGTGTTGATGTAAAATTATCAAGATTAATTTCCAATGCAATAAGAAGAAGATTTAGGTTATCAATAAACACAGAGTGTTTCATTTCCTGGAATTTTTAACCAACTCTAACTCTACCAATTGTTCGAAAGACATTCGCCATCTGCATCTGATTCAAGCTGTGTAGTAGACTACACGCGAAAATGTGGCGTTCCTTTGAAGAAGCTATTGCCTTTTCTTTTTTTTCTACCGGAAGAAGGAGCTAATGCTTTGTTATACCCATCACCGAACGATAAGCCGTATATTCGTTTTGTCAAAACGTTTGCAGTACGAGCCTTTTGGGAGCCTCGGGGACTCTATATAAAGTATATATATATTCTTAGAAAGCATCAAATTGCAAACCGATTTAAGCGTGTCCGTCTGTCTGTCTTTGCAATATTCATGAATTCATGATTGCAAGTCCTTGCATGCAATTGAACCGAATCGCGCGAAGGAGACGACCCCAGTACAACCTAATCTGCGGTCACTTCTGTTTTCCAAATTAAAAAAAATTTGTCTGTTTGCTCGTTAATTTTAGGCCATAATAAATGCAACCACAAAAATTGGCACTTATATGCTATGGGTGGTCTTGCAGCACTTGTGCAGAATGGAAAAAATCGGCCATGCCTATACTTAACATTGCAGGCCATTGAAATTTCATCAGAGGCCATAGAAAAGTGTACATATTATCTATCAGATGTGTATGAAAGAATCGGTCGCGAACGAATATAATTTTCTTACTCGTTACGTTTTCAATATTTTTTGTTTTTTTCAACTCTTCCATTGATTGTCGTAAAGTTTATCACTTAATGTCGTCCTTGCTTTAAAAGCATTCACCCTTTCCTCACTTTGCAGTCAATGTAGGGCTAATTTGTAATCACTGCAATCGCTCAAACAAGAATAATTAATTCACAATTTCTCAACAACGATATTGAATCTCAATCTTGCTATAAAATGAAATGCGAGTAAACTGTGATAGTCCCGTTATCATTAAGCAATTTTCAATACGTCACCCTTCAGTTTTTCTCACACAAATTGATTATGAATTTAATAATTTGATCTCTGTTTTTTTTTCTCTCTCTTTTCAGGTATGATGAAAAGGAAAATAAACTTTTCGCAAATTTTTACGGTACTGCCTTAAAGCTAAGTTTTAAGTAAATATTAAAATAACAAAAAAAAAAAAAAAGAAAATTTTTAAAAATAAAAATGCAAGAATTTCTTTACAGCCTTAACATTAGTTTTCTTTTTTTTGTTTTTTTTTTTTTTATTTTTAAGCTTATAACGTGCTTAATAAATTATTAACACTTCTCTGAATTCAAGTTCAACCGAGCTGCAGTGGTCTCTCTATACAAAGACATACGTATTTTTGTAGAGGACGTGTGCAGTGCAATGCAGTTAAATATAAAATATGAAACGTTCTTCTGCCATGGTTCAGAGGGATTGATTAAACTTTCACATGCAATGATTCACCCTCAATGAAAACCGACAACGACAAAAACCAATGACGATAATGATGGTGATGATGGTGATGGTGATGGTGATGGTGATGATGATGAGTACGATGGTGTTGACGATAAGTTAGTTCAGTATGGGTTGGCATATGTGATATAAACAACCAAAGGACCGCATCAATAGAAAGAATAAAAGAAAAACAACTATATTCGTACACTTCATTGGCAACAACAAAGTTGCACATCAAAATTTTATGGGTCAATGATATGTAAGGCCGGGCATTTAAATTTAACACAAAAATAATTTTCGAATCTAAATTAAAAAAAAAAAGTTAAGTTTACTTTAACAAATTGTATGTATGCATATGATATACATACATGCAAATTTAAATATTCATTTCGAGAGAAAAGCAAACATAAATAAAATGAATTAAAATTCAAGTCAGGAATTTTCGTTTTTTACATGCCCTTGCAAAGAATCGTGCATAGCCACTACTCACTTAGATATAAAATATTTCTTAGGAAAAATCAGTTTATTGCAAGCTGCTAAATATAGTAAAGACAACATAATAAATAGAAAAAAAATTAATACAACATAAAAAGTGAAAAGTTGTATACGCCCTAAGGCCACTACGTACGTCACATACCCCTTAAATGTTCATTTTCATCAGGAATTTCAGGAGGAATTAAAAAGTTCTGATAGGCCGCCGTTACAGGTTACTGGGACGCGTATTTCACAATTTTCGACTTTGAAGTTAACGGTACTTGCAGGCGTGAAATCCTTCTTTATATTTAATGTCGGATCAGGAAAAAAGGGAAAATTTCTATCTAAATATTTGATAATCACGGGAATTGGGACAGCAGCCAATAGGTGAAAGGAAAAGAACTCAGAATGTCAGTTTGACATTCATGTCATTCTGACATCGTTCTCCGCTTGCAAATCTGAATGATAGTGAAACTGATAGTTCTGAGTTCGGCATACGTATACCTCATCTCCAGTGCCGGGGGGTTACAAACGTTGTGATAAAATTAATGCTTATAATCTGATCGGAAAGTAATGGGAATTTTCGGGTTTCTCACAAACGTTTGATTCCAGTTTGATGAAAGCGGATGATGTAATTCCTTTCTTATCGAGTGTTGAAAAACTTCATGCTTCATGCATTCACAAAAGTGTAAAAAATAAAGATCACAACACCCTTGCGGCATTCAAGTTGTAAGGGGCTTCAGCAAGGAGCTTCGAGAAAATTCGAATACTAACCATTTTATATTTAGGGCACGAGTACAAATAACTCGGCTCAATCGAATTTATCTGAAGTTTGTACTTCCGTGGCGACCTTTTTAACATCGATCGCATCAGAATGCAGGACAATTTCTTTAATTAAAGCAAATTATTAGCTTTTACGAGCGTATTGCGAGATGCCTACGGAGTGCGTCCCTACATTTAATCGCCTTTTTAATATAACATTTTAAATCTTCTGTAAAGAATATTGCCAAACACACATCTTCTTCTACATTCCTACATACATCGAATATAAACCATGGGTCAGGCCTATCCGAAAACTTGTGTTGAGCAGAAATATCTAAGTGTTATGCTGCCGCTGAAATATCTTCACGAGAAGTGTTCTAAAAAAACCAAAGTGAATTTTCAAACTTCGTGAGCTACGTATAATCGGTTTTCGAATTGTTTTTTTCCCCTTTTTTTTTGTACTTGTACACATCTCTGTAGCATATGTTGACATTATTGGCTATTTTGCACTTTTATTTTGTTTTTGACCGATATAAAGGTTAGACGTGTTTTGATGTGCTTGACGACTTTTTGGTATCGAGCAGAATGGATCAAAGAATTTGTAGTAAGTTTGAAGTGAAAATAATACTTTGGGCAAAGAAAAATGTTTGTAAGTGGTATAATCTCTTCACAAAAGCCCGAGAAGATGTTAATGACGACGGCCGCCCCGTCAATAACCATCCCAGCCCGTCAATAACCGGTAAAAACGTTGAAGCAATGAAGCAAAATTCTTGTGAAAAATCGCCGAATTACTGTTAGAAAAGCTCTTAAAGAAAGATGTGGACAATTTTTTTTGGGTGTATTGGGCAAGAAACGTGCGGCAGCAAAGTTTGTTCCCAAAAAGAACATCGTAGTTATGCCGCAGCTATAGTATTCATCGGACTTGGGCCTCTGCTAGGTTTCCCTATTGCGAAAATTAAAAGACTGGCGAAAAAACGTAGTTTAAGGAGATAAGGATCGCTTCACTTTAACACCTCAAAGCCGTACCGAAAAGCGTATATCGGACTGAGGATCTTTGAGGATTGGAAAAAGGTCTGGTGCAAGGCTTTTATATCTAAAGAATTACTTTGAAGGGCGGTGGAAGGGGGGGTGTGGCAATATAATAAATATTTTCCGAGAACAATAAAAGACGTCCTTTTTTTTTTAGCACAACCTCGTATAAAACACTGCATTGTTCTCCGCTAGCAAATACGAAAATATTGAAAAGAATTATTTTGATAAAATTATATCATTAGAGACGAAATTTAAAAGTTTGCGAAAGTCTGCAAAAAAAAAAAATATACAAAGTTACATAACAAAGTTGAATAATAAATAAAATTAATTTGCAGTTGGAAACTTTGGACTTATTCGTAGAATACTCGGCGGACAGTATTAAAAAAAAAAAAAACAATGCTTTCACGCGAAAGCATTAAATTCATTAAAACTTCAAAAACGTCTATGAACGTTCATTCGCTTATTAAAAAGACAAAAAAAAACCTACTCGCTGCATGACGGGGATAATATAAATGCATCAGCAGTTGCTTGCGTTATTATCACATTTTCCAATGATGGCGTATAATATGAATATAACGGCGTCGATTGAAGTATTATTGGAAGAAGCATTAAACAAACCACTAATCGAAAAAAAGCGGCACTAAAAGCCTTTTCACGGAAAATTCACACAATTCATAGAGAAAAACATATGCAATAAAATATTTCACAAAAAGTTTACGAATTTGAATTTAAGATGCATAAGTACTTTAATACACTTTCAGAGTTCACTTAACACTATGTTCTCAAAAACACTCTGCTAAATGAATTATTCATAAGAATGATTTGGTTTTTTTCTTGCTTCCACAAAACTGAGGAAAATTAAAAAAATGATGAAATTAAAATTTCTTATTTAATAGATTTAGTTATTTTAAAATGCTTTGCTACACAACGCCTGTTAAATCCATGACCGAAGAATTACGGATATATTCATTTTGTCAAAACGCTTGCAACGTCTAGAAAGAAGGTTCGGAGACCCCACGAAATATAAACATTTTTGATCAGCATCAACTTCTGAATCCAGTTAAGCTTGTCCATCTATCTGTCCGCTGTAAACATTCTCCTGACCGCAAAATAAAGCTGACGATTTCAAAACTTAGCGTAAGTTGCTTGAAAGTTCACCCACGTAGGTTGGTATTGAAAATGAGACAAATCGATCGAAGGGCACGATTGGAATACCACATAAATTGAGACCACCTACGTTTATTAAAACGAATAAAATGTTGATTTATAGCTCATTACGCATGAACTATAACACACCAATTTGGAACAATTTTTATGCATATTATGCGGGTAATGCCATTGTATCTGCACAAGAATCGGAAATATTGATCACACGTACCCAGTGTTATGGCGTATCAAAATTTAGTGCTTTTTTCCAACATCGTTATAAGAAACGGTCTTTAAAAATCCCATAAAGTATATAAATGCACTAAAGCATGTCCCTCCATGTGGTC
>KK502610.1:365379-435132 GCA_000688735.1 Glossina austeni
CTCTTTTTTTTTTTTTTACTTCAAATTTCAACCAATTATGCTACTTCAAGAGCATGATTACGGTGTTACCATTTTTTAATATTTTTCAAAAATAAAGTTGATTTCTAGTAGTTTGAGGTACGCTTAATAACCTTCTCAAATATTATTATTCTCCTATTTTTCCTTACACCGAGAAAACGAATGTGTTTTATTTTTACATATAATTTTTTTTTTTTTTTTTTTTTTTTTTTTTTTTTTCTTGGGCTTTTACAGTGGTCCACCCTTTTCTGGAAAAGTTACCACAAAAAACTACAATATTTGTTCACTGAAGTTTTGTTTCACCAAAAATAATAAAACTTTTAAAGGCTTCGATACTTTAGTAGCTAGTCTGAGCGCTAACGCATATATGACAAAAGTTATATTTTAATATATTTTTAGGAGCTGCTGAAGAGCTGCACAATAGATTTTTTTATTATGAAAATTTTTGTAGTAAATGGCAAAATTTTTTCTTGTTTGTAGTAAACCTACAAGATAAATACAAATATTTTAAAGCGAAAAACCATTTTCCCAATAAAAATGATATAAACAAAAAAAAAGAATTCGATAATAAAAAAAAAGATAAAAACAAATAAATAAACAATTAAATAAACCAATAAATTGCTCCCAATACATATAGTTTTGTGTGTTATTTGGGGAGAAAAAAAATTCACACAAACACACGCACACAGAGAGAGACAGAAAAAAACATCTATCATCAATAAACTGAAAATAAATATTTGTACCCAAGAGGTTTTGAGAAGCAATACGTATAAGTGAGAGATACTAGAGAAAAAAAAAAAAAAAAAAACAGCTCGAACAGAAGATATATTACCAATAAAAACGCAATTGATAACTATCAGTAAAAAGAAAAAAAAAACAAGAAATATATGTACACATATATATATAAAAAATTTCTTCTATGCCTATCTTTATGTATGTACGTCGTACAGCCAAAGCAATGTTATGGCGTACGCTAACCGTTAGGAAAGGAATATAAAAATAAACCAACACTAAGAGCGAGGTAACTCTCGAATTTCAAGCTCAATTTAGCAAATTCTATTACCGTTAATATGTTCAAATAAAGAACATACACACATGTGTAGTAGACAAGAGAGCTTGTTTCGTAAGGCTTTGAGAGATCAACAACCGGAAAAAAATGTTTTATGGACCAATGGTGATGATATAAACATTAAAGTACACATGCTTCCTTAAGCATCATTTTGCTTAAAAAGGAAACCTCAAAAATCATCGAAAAAAAAAAAAAAAAAAAAAAAAAGAAGAAAACTCTTTCCTTTTATCTCTTATTTCTTTCCTCTTCTTTGTTATACTCACCCGGAGGGGATGTATACTAGATTTGTCAAATGTTTATAACACTTAGAAGTATGCATCAGTGGCTCCTCACAATAAACACATATATCAGCTTAAGTTGAAGAATTGATCTAAGCATTTCTACTATAATTGTCCCTCAGCCTACTCGGAGATCAGACAAATCTGTCCACGAACCCACCCATAATTTTTTCACTTACCATTTCACAAAATTTTGACAACAAATTCTCTATAGTTCTTAGTTTAGACTTTCATTGCTCGCAACAATATCTTTATGTCAAGTTCGAAGTTCTGTCTAATCGGACCAAAGATTATGTTAACAAACAGTATATGAATAGATACACAGTTTGTAGAGTTCCCTGATCGTATAAAAATCTGATTTATTTGTATTTATGATGAATATTTGGAGGGAATGGATCTGCATTTTGTCTTGCTATCAACTACCACACAGATTACAGTGACGGGTATTTATACATTCGATCTAAGCCGAATATAATCTCATTCTTGCTTTTTTTTATTCCTTTTTATACTGAATCATGTCTTTATTGTTGAAACTTGTATATAAGCGATATCCAATTTCATTTTTCGATTGTTATCCAATTTCTGAAGCAAATAAGTGAAAATGTTTTCATTTTCATGCCTTTAAGCTTAACAAAAGAATATACATACAAACATACCTACATATACACATATACATATGCAGAGGAGGGTTATTTAAAAAATCCGAAGAATTCTTTTATAATATCTCTGGTCAGCATACCTCTTTATTTATGTGGGATTGGAACCCAAATTAGCAAAAAAAAAAAAAAATTTGCTTGTCAAATTTTTTGCCAGTTGACATTATTTATGTTTAAAATTTGTTTTTTTTTTTTTAAAAAAAAAACTTCTTAAATGTTTTTTTATTTGTTAAAAAAAATGTTGTTTATTTATAACAAAATTGTTATTTTTTAACTAATTTTTTAAAATATTTATTATTATTTTTTGTTACTATTAATTATTTATTTATTTATTTATTTATTTTTTGTTATAAATTTCTTTCTTTATTGTAAAGTATTTTTTGTTTACACATGTACTTAATCATCAGAAATTTTAAAACATGAGAAGCAAGCAGAAAACAAACGTCCTCTCTCCTCTCTTCGTCCCATGAAAAGGTTAATAGGGGGATCCTAATCGGCACGATGGGTGGGAAATAGGCCCAGGGGCAAGTTCCCGATCGGTTAGTTAGAATTTCGTCGGTCTGGTGTTCGGTATGGGGCAAGTTCGTGAAAATTCTTTAATGTAACCGTCCTAGGAGTGTCCGTGAGCTTATAGTTATAGAACCCCTTCCCCATCTCACGGACTAGCTAGCTCAGCTTTGACGCGTACTTACCCCATAGCATTCCATTTCTGTTCAGGTGGCAACACAAGATTGCTCTAAACTTTCTGTAGAGCTGAAGAGCTTTGCACTTTTTAAAAAATATTTATTTTATTTGCCCTGTCACTGCCTCAAACATCAGAAAACATTGTTTAGCAGAAATGAAACTGTGTACGTAGGTTATCGCCAATCAAACTCTAATAGTTGTTTTACAAATTTTCCAGCTTGTTTTGCGCTTTTCCACTTTTCTAAAGACCTCTGTGTCGTTCAATTCTCCGACCCCCTTGCGAATGTAAATTTTTAATTGTTTACCACAAGAAACACTAAACAGGACTTTTAACATTTTCAGTGCAATGCCAAAGTTCATGCGAAATTCACTTTTTAATTATTTGAATTCCTTGGTTGACAAACTTTCACGGTAAAGGTAGTGTCTATAGCTATGAAGTTGATTTATATCATCAAATAAGGGCAGGTTTTTAACGACTAAAGTGCAAGTGATACCAATGGATAAATGAAAATGTCGTGACTTTTATCAATAACAACAAGGTAACCAACTAACTTTTAAGCCCGGGAACGGAACTAACCTTACGATTAGAAAATGCTTCTAGACTTGTAGTAATAAACAATAAGCTAAAGGCATTCACTATACCTGCCACAGTAAATGTAAGCAAAGGATATATAGGCGACCTATGAATTTATGCAAAGAAAATTTTTTGTGTGAGTTTTCCTAGGTCAGACCACGCTAAATAGTACATACATTTTAGTATTGCTTCAATTTTTGAAACAACTCTCGTTGATAAGTGGGGCGAGAGAGAGAGAGAGAGAGAGAAAGAAAGAGCCACAGAGGCAAACATTTCAGCAGTCAATAAAGGCAAACGAAGACACACGAAATCGCTGGATTGCTTACAAAGTGTCAATAATTTGGCTCAACTGGGGTTTTAGTGTTGTTATTTTAACCACTTTTTCTCCACTTATAACGCTGTCGCTGCCACCCGTCACCCGTCACTGCTACTACTTCGCCTTTTGATTACACAGCTGTTATGTGTTATTTGCTGCTTTGCTTTTAAACTCAAGCTTAACAAGTTATTACATACATATATATATATATAGGCATGTACATGTATATATATATATATTTATATATCATCTACACACATACAAATATGCGTGCATATGTACGACAAGTCATAATATGCCACCATTACTATATTTTACCAACAACCAAGTAAAAGAGAAAAAAACCAACGAAAATGAAGAGGAAAGAAACACAAACAAAAAGAAACGAGCAAATATCATAAAATCAAACAGTGAAATAAGAATAAAAATAAAATAAGGACGAAATAGCTAGAAAATAAAAAACAAAAAAAAAAATAAAAAAATGGAAAAATGAAAAAAGAAATAAATAAATAAATTGAAATGAAAATTCTGACACTAGCATGAAATAGAGAAGAATGATTATAACAAGCATTTTCTGCTCTATGTGTTGCTATTAATGTGGAGCACAGCAGTTAAATAAACACGGCTTCGCAAAACGGAAGGATACGCGAAACGAACATACTGACTCAAACATGACGTTACATTATTTATAGTCATATTGACATATATTCGCATGGGCACACTTCCATCTATCTATATTATTATTAATATTATTATTATTATTATTATTATTTATTATATTGTAAAACTATTTATATTCTCATCACTACTCTGCAGGATAAGAGGGCATCAATTTCTTCAATTCGTTTAAAACAAATAACCAAAAGAGTAAATTTTAAGCAACCGACTAAATTTTTCCATTGAAAATATTTTCGTAAAATCTAAGACCGATACCTAAACGAGAGATTAAAAAAAAAAAACCGTTTGCAAAAAATAACTAAAAAAGATTTTTTATGTAAAGAAAATTTTTCAAGCGATTAATTTTTGTCTATATTTGTCTATCCGTCATTTGGTTTATTAAATCCTTAATGTTCCCAAAATAGAAAAAGAAAACTTGAATTTAGTTCATAGCCCCCTTTCAGAGGAAAATACGTCCTTTTCCAGACTATATATATATATAGGCCTATGTCCTTAATCACTGCATTCATAGGGGCGCCGTTTATTTAGAAACTTATGAATTAAAAAAAAAATTCTTTCATCTTTCGTTTGTAAATTGTATTGGAAGAGAACTTTAAAACAAGATTCTAAAGTAGTAAATGAGGCCTAAGGTTGTACTAATTTTAAGGTGCTTTTCTAATACCCAGTCTAGCAGCTTACTCATAATATATGGTGGGCAAGTAAAGCGCTCACACTCCCCTAATTTAATATTCAAGTGGCAATTTATTTCCTACCAATCTTCGATGACATTTGACAGTAAGTACTTCGACCTAAAAAGTTTAATTACTAAAATTTCCACTTGAGTATCTCTTCTGCAGTAAAACAAACTCAAATAGTTTGTGAAAGGGCTTACATCCAGAGAGGAAAAAGCTTTTAAGCTGCGATAATTGCAGAGAAGGCCCCTATCCAAGCAAAATTGAGTTCGGAGAAGTCAGTTTAAAAGTAGCTTATGCTGACTTGTAAAAAGTTTGTGTTTGGACGGACGGAAATAAAAAATACATCATAAACTTCTGTTTCTTCTTACCAAGAAAGCCTAGTGCCTGTGCATAGCAATTCAAAAGAAGGAAATCAAAATTTATCAACCAAAGATTTCTGTGTTTCACAGGTGACAACGAAAGAGAGCGCACGCCTTTGAAAAGATCCTACGGAAGATAAAAGAATTAAGTAAATCCATCTTTCGCGTCATCATTTCATTAGTTTTCTTCATTCATGTTGTGTGTCTTTGTAAAAAATTTCCCATAAAAATGCTCTAAGAAGACCACATATCACAAATTTCTGGAAACGACGGAATTATCATAGCGAGGACTATGAATATCACCCCAAAAATCTCCTTATATATAATAATGAATATATTATTAAAAATCGAACGCTCAATTCTTCAATAGACCAGTTCTGATAACCAATTTCAAGTGCCTATAAAATGAGATCGGTTTACTGTTGTCCATATAGAGTGAACGCGATCGAGTTAACGCGGCATCGAATAAAATATCTCTCGATCATAAAACTGCTTTGCTTTCGAGTAACATTTTCAAAGATATTTTTTTCGTATATTTCAATGGCTTGCAAGTTTCCTAAGGCAAAAGTTTTATTAAAATTATATATTCAATGATAATAAAACATAGAGCTGTGATTTTTGTAACGCAATGTCGTTCCATAATATTCTCCACATCCGCTTGAAACTCTTAAAATAAAATGTTTATCATTTCGTTAACCAGTCATTACGACTTTCCTCGTAAAAAATCTAAGCGATTTTAAATAAATTACTTATGACTTGCTTCAAAACGCACAAACAATGCAGAAACATTATTATACATACATACATACATACACATATTATTGTAAACATTACAATAGCTATTTTGATTTTTTTTTTTTTCGGAAAATAGACTTAGGCTTTGTATACCGAAGTAGTTAAAAGCAATGTATAACTCGTTTAAAAAATAAATAAATAAGTAAAAAAACTCTGAGCTTAGCAAATGCTTTATATGCAGCAAGAAAAAAACAAAAAATATATCAAACGTCGCTCGCACTTTTTTAAACCTAACCATGCGAGCGCATGTAAGTGAAAAGGAAACCACAAACAATACGGTTCTGCTGTAAACATTAACGAGAAAAATATTTTCTTCTTGCATTTTACAACAACCAGAACGTAGGTTAAATGAAAAGAATTGGTAAAAGACGAATTTTTGAGCGCTATTATCATTTTCCAAATACATTCAACTTATTGCGTTTGCAACATGTTCAAGGATATTTGAGATATAAACAACACTAAATATATATTTAAGGTAAATAAATTTGCTTGCTTGGGATCCTTTCTAAAATCGACAAAGAAATATTCAAAACTCCAGTCCGACTACATGTTCTTCGTAAAAGATGAGTAAGTGAAATGTTTTAAAATCGATCGTCACGAATACGGTTCGATTATGAAGGGACTCGTGCACAGACCTTAGCTGAAGAGCTTAAAAGACTTAAAGACGTGGTTTAAATTGTAGGAGGTATCGGTCTTAGGCAAGTTAATAAACAAGTATTAATTAGCTAACTGCGTAGCATTAGTTCCTGAGTAGATGTAGTTTTGTTCGGCTTGTGACTATTCCTTCACGACCTGCAAGCAAGTGCTATTAAGGGAGAGCCGGCGTATATAGCAGATAATGGTTTGAAAATCAATGCATATCAAAGAACTTGTAACGCATAGTCCATTGCAAGAATGAATTTTTGCTTAAGAAAACTAGATGCAAATGGTCTCGATCGGCTAACCAACTAAAGTTCGCTAATTAAGCTAGTTTGGAAACTTTTACTTCTTAGTCTGAAGTATTAGGCAACGGAGTGAACACTTCCATAAGTGATTATGGTTTCCTTAGTTGTTTTAAATTACATTCATAGTCTGGTCCCATGGGGTACAGTTCCAGTTGACAACAATTTTCTTAATAGTCTTCATAATTTTCATACACATCTTGATAGCCAAACACTTTTATAATTAAATTTTCAATTTTTTCTTCTTTTACGTAGCTCTTCAAGGATGGGGATGTACTCGCTTTTTTCGAAACTCTCTCACTATCTCAACAAAAGAAAACTTCAGAAGCTTTATAAAGTATATATATGCTCGAAAAATATTAAATTCTGATTGATCCGTTTGCCTATCTTTATAGTAAACATGCCTCCGATAATTTATTGTCTTCAAATTTGACAAAAACATAACTCGGAAGTTCTCAAACATAGCTTGCTATTGAGAATGGCATACCTCGGTCAGCGAGCACACGCAGCGTATAATATAAACCGAGTAGATCTCTAATTTCATAAGAAAGAGAATCGGGTTTTATGCCCATTATCCATCAACTGTAAACGATGCATACATGAGACACTCAAGTACCTATACAAAAATTGGCCACGTCCACGTCCATCAAAATGTACCAAAATGTCACTTTTCAAGTTAGTTAAGGGAAATATACCACTTGATCATTGTATGATTTGAAATTGACCAGATTTAGTTGTGAGAATCAAAGAATATATAAACCAATCTTCACTTTCTATCGAAAATTTCACAATGCCATCAAAGATGGGCAATTATTATACTTTTGCCTACACATTTAAGACCTAGTCCTTAGTCCTTAGTATTGCATTTATAATAATATTTCTTGTGCGTTATGGGATCTTTGTGAATACGCGTTAATCTTTCGTGAATGTCAGCCCATCATATTTCCCGCAACGGGTTGTATGATATGTACATAGGCTGGGAATTTTGTAATCATTGGCCTTTTAAAAAAATTTTCCTATTCGCCCCTTGCCAGAGTTTAGAGTTTATCGGGTGTGTAGAGTTTAACTGGGATCGTGTGTAATATCTATAAAAATTTAATTATGGTGATTATTAGCAATAGCTTCCATAAGACGCTCTTACTCATTCTCAACTAGCTAATCGAATATCTGCGCTTGCATTGTCTGCCTTCAATAGAATATATCTTTCTAGGTTTCAATTATTTTGAAGAGGAGCAAAGCTAACGGTGCAGAATGTGTTCGATATTAGCTGAATATAAATTGTATGCATCGTTCTTTTAGCAAACGGCATACGCTCGTAATGATTATTTAAATAAATAGGAAATGAAAGAAAATTTTAAATTAAAGATATACAAAGACAACGTAAACATTAAGACCTACATGTGTTCTTGAATAGCATGAACATTATGATAACAGACGATAGAAATGTTCTGATTGTGTACAATTTTTTTTTATTCTCTATCTATTTAAAGCTATATGGGATATGTGGCCGCAATATTTTATATCAGAATTGAATTTCAAAAATTTATATGTGGTAAGCATAGCAACAAAACTTCTCTTATGTTATCAGTGCAGGTTAACATTTTACCCTGCAAGTAAAATAACAAAGTGTATATACCGTCTGAATTGTAAGTAAAATAAGGAGTAAAAAGAAAAGGAGCAAAAAGTAGGAAACGCTTAATTTACTTTGCTACGGTTTACTTATTTGGTTTCTCTATAAAACAAAGCTGTTGCGTCGAATGAGGATTTATGCAAAAGGATAATGAAAATAATTGCAAAAGAATTTAAATATTAAATGTTTCTAAATGACTGATTAGCGACAGATTAGCACGGGATGCTTATGATGTACGTTCTGATGTGGTTTGAAATAAGCATTTGAACGCACTCCTCTTGAAGTTAACGAAAAACTTTTTTGCTTCTATGTTATCTTTTTTCTTCACGAATTTATCCTTTACTTTTTGCTTGCTTCTATGTTATTTTCTTTTTTTTTTTTGTTTCTTATTCATCCCTAATTTTCTTGTGTCAAGTTTACAATGTTAACTTTCATTAAATAACTTGCGTCGTTTCTAATTTGACAGTAACTGATTTTGAGGTCTTATTGTTTACCGTAAAGTTTTCAAGACACGACGATAAATTTTATTAATAATAAAAGTAAAATTACAACAGTAACATAGTTATGCGCCGCAAACTCTATCATCTTCAAATATTTTTTTTTTTAAGTTTTGCACTCCCTTTCGATTTTTATTCATGCCGGGAATAAAGTTTACCTGGAAATTACGCAATCGAAGCCAACATGTATGAGTTGCGAAAACTACAATAAATTTGTGTTCACTATGTCGTATGTTATGTCACACAGTTTCACCGGGTGACAAGACATGATAGTTTTCAGGAATTGTTACACAAAAAACTTCCCATGATCATCGCGTACGTCTTTTATTTAATCTTTGTGCGTTTTATTATTTACTGTTGTTGTCGATGGTTTTTATAATGTGATGGCTTTATGGTGCTGCTTGCATAGCAATTTCAGAATTTTATTTAATTGAAGGGTAAATTTTTCGGTTATTCCGTTCTAGCTTTTTTATTGCAATCTTAACCCCGCAGATGCTTTTTTATTTTGACGCGGCTTGATCGTGCACAGTGGAAAAGCAAACCGATAACAGAAACCCATCGTCATATGCTTTTATCTAAATATTTTTGAGATATAGGTTCGTTTTGTACTTGTATTGGATTGTGACCCTTGGGATCGCACAATCTTCTAGCAAAGATATTATTGACAGGAACTTATATTCAACACAACTCTTATTTTTATTATAGAACACAAAAATTATATCATGTTTCTATATAAGGCTATATTTTACATGTGCGTATTGATGGGGAAGCGGGTCCAAAACGCAAGCTAATGTTTAATTTTTACATAAGGCAAGATCCAAAAATAGGCGTAGGTGGCCCAAATTTTATAGTGTTTATTTTTGTATGAAATTACTCTTATGGGTTAAAGTTCATCATCACATATTGAAACTTAGACTCCTTTGCTCTACAAAGGATCAATTTACGTGAAAATCCTTACTAGGGTAGGATCCAAGGAATAGGTGAAGATGGTCCAAATATGATGCAGTTAATTTTTTATATTAAATTACTATTCTGAGATAATTTTCACTATCAAGCATTGAAAATTATACTGTTTTGTCGCATAAGTTTCTGTTTTCGTTATATGAAAGCGGGTTCAAAAGCCGCTCTAAAGTTTTCATACCAATTTAGAATTCCGAAGTTCTACAAGATTACAATTTTTTTTTATATAGGGACTTTCAAAAGAGAGCGCGGAGAGTGGTGGAAAAGGTGGACCGACCCGAAACTTTTTCAATAGCGTCAGTGGAACAAATTTCTTCGAAATACACCAAAAATTACGACCTGTAGCTAGAACAAAAATTTACATGGACAGACATCCGGCGGACATACAGGCTTAGATCAATTCATATTATGACTCTGAGTCGATTGGTATAATAAAAGGTGGGTATATCTTAAGTCCTGCTGCGTGTTACACACGACCATAGTAACTTAATATACACTGTAGCACAAGTGATGTAAGGCATAAATATTAGGGATCGGATCGTCTTCGTTAGAGTTCTTTCCGATGTTTCGCTTTCGAATTAAACTTACATTTCTTGACTCAACCGTTACTTAAAGCCATTTCTTGAATAAAAGAATAAAAAAAAAAAATATTATTTTTATAACGATTCTGAAGAAAAGCTAAACAATCCATCAGAAGCTTACCTAAAGATTCGCGTAACTTTTTGCTTCTTAATGCGAAGCGGACGAGTTTTCAAGAACTTTAAGACCGCTTTAGATTTATTTACTTATTACAAATGCCACAACTACACATTTCATTTCATTATTATTATTATTATTATTATTAATTCAGACAGAGAAGTAAATTCTAAAGCCTTAAAATGGCAGCATTGAAGTCTTCATTTTATTATTTACATTATATTTACAATGTTTACATAATTGGGGTCTTTAAAGCGATTAGAGAGAGAGGCAAGAAATTTCATTTTATGTAAAAAATTTTAAATGAACCTTTCCTTCTACGCGATTATATCAAACACATAGAAAGTGAAAATGAAATCCGGGATCAAATTGCACAAAACAACTGCTTTACGCAAACCACTAATCATTTGTTACTGCATATAAAAAGTTTTCATTCCTTTTTTTGATTAGAGTACCTATCCTTTTGCTATGTAAACATTATAATTAGCTTGAATGGCCTCCTGAAAATTGCTAAATAAAATTTTCTACTTACTCTTCAACTAATTCTTTCATCTTTGTTAACTGAGGAATATTTGTTAAAATTATTTCTATTGTTTTCTTCTTTTTTTTTTTTTTATTAAAGTACGTTATAACCACTAGTTGTAATTATCTGGGTCAAGGACTGTAAAGAACCATATAATTAAGTAGCTTAAGAAAAGAAAAGAAAAAAAGGAAAAAAGAAAAAAAGAAAAAAAAAAGAAAATGAAAAACTTGAAAGAGTTCTAAAACTATTTATTACAAAGCTTGCAAAGTAATAGAGTTTAAAAGATATCAATTATTCCGGTCATGAAGCTCTTTCTCTTGTTCTCGCTTCCTTTGTTTACATTCATTCAGTTTAATTGCAAGTTTATTCATTTAACACCAACGGCAAAGACAAAAGGATATACACAAGAAGCGGCTAAAGAAAAATGCGTTCACACAGAGTCAAAGCCAAATAGCAACACCCACAACAACAGCAAGAGTATGCATAACGTACGTAAGCGCCTACGATATGCTTGACCAACGATAATATAAAGCACGTACTGAGGAGATAAGTTGTGTTTTCAAAGCCTTTCAACACACAAACAAACGCAATTATGTAATATTTATGAAAATCCATATAAAGAGAACAACAAAGAAGACAAACCCGAGAATTATATTAACCTTAAGGGTTAAATTTTATATAAACATCATCTTAAAGAAATATCCTATCGCTTGCGAAGATGTACGTGAACCAATGGAGCAATCGAGCATACTTTGATTTTAGGTGAAACTTGTGATAAGTTGATCATGAAAATATATCTCTTTTTACAAATGTCTTTAACTCACTTAAATACTTTTTTCGGCTTGTGGGTTTGTAAATAAATGTCGCATTACATACGGAGTAAAATTTAATTTAAATCTTTTCGCTAATGCTTTATCTACATGGTTCCCCAAAAAAGCAAAAATTTGTTGATATCTTAACTTTTTATGTTACATTTCACGATAAGCACTTTTTTGAAAATACGCGAATGATTGGAAGACGCCACGAAAAAAAAAATATCCATACCCAGTAGCCGAGTAGATAAGAATAGCGACTGTCAAGTCAGTGTTCGCCGGTTTAAATCCCAATCCGGTAGAACACATTTGATCGCAGCTGCGGTGAAGGCTTAGTCGATAAAGTCACAAGATTTGTCGATTAGATCAGCTTTAACTAAAAAAACAAAAAAAAAAGTGACATATTTAGAAATATTAAAAAAAAAAGAAACGAGGGGTGTTGCAGGCAAATTTCGTCTTAATGCACTTAACGAAAAAATAAAGGCAACGTCAGTGCTGAGTGTAAACTTTTGTATTGTCGTCTCGCATATCGGAGTATATTAAAGAAGAAGAGATTAACTTTAACAAAACTACTGGTGACCAAAGATTCAGATCATTTACTCTTCAAGCAAGAAAAGCATAGAAAGTGGATCTTGAATAGCAGCAATCGAGAAGCACGTAAATAAGTTAAGAAAAAAAGTGAAATGACGCTTGCCCTGCATATTGTTACGTATTGGTTTTCTAATTGATTAATACAAGATTGGTCTTAAGTAGTTATAGCGAGTAGGTTAATATAAATAAAAATGTTGCTACAGGTGATATGTGATGTGGGGAGAGGCGTGATGTGGCAGTCCGAAACCTTAATCCGTCAAGCGAATATCGATAGCTTCTTTGCTATCCTTTGCTAAGCCTAGGCTAATTCCAACTGCTACTAAACACTAGTGCACAATCTTACCACACATATTTCTTACGAAGAGTCAATTCGGGCTTTTCTGTGGTGTGCGCAGCTTCATACACCTTTTCGCACATTATCGTCACATCCAATCCTCGTCCGTTGCCAATCTCTTTAATAGTTGCCAATTAGTTGACCAGAGTGCGGCACTTCGTCAACGATCATAGTCCCAAAGAGAAAACAAGCGAACGGTTTGCTTTCATTATAAATATAAACCACACGCATTATTTTATTTAAATTTTTACATCACTTCTGGTAGAGGGTATTTTAAGTCAGTGCGGACGTATGTAACATGCAGAAGGCGGTTTAAGATAGATCCACCTTTTGTTATATCGATCCACACAGAATCATAATATCAATTGATCTAAACCTGTCTGTCCGTCTGACTTCTGTCGCTGTAAATTTGTGCTCAGGTCGCAATTTTTGAGATATTTCGAAGAAATTTGGTGTAGTAACGTGTTTTGATCCAAAGATGAACACTATTGAAAATGGTTCGGATCGGTTCACTTTTTCCACCACTCTCCACGCTCTCTTCGCAAAAGTCGTTATATAAAAAAAAAATGTAATTTTCAAAATTTGTCGGCAAAAGTGGTTAAGTAGTAGTATTTTGGCCACTTTCTAAAATGGTATGAAAACTTTAGAGCGGCTGCCGAACCCGCTCTCATGTAACGAAAAAAGGAGCTTATACGACAAAAAGGTATAATTTTCAATGTTTGATGGTCACAATAGTAATTTAACAGAAAAAATTAACTATACCAAATTTGGACCATCTCCGCCTATTTTTTGGATCCTATCCCAATATGGATTTTGACGAAAATTGATCCTTTGTAGAGCAGAGGAGTCTAAGTTTTAATATGTGATGATGAAAATTGACCCGTAATAGTAATTTCGTACGAAAATAAGAAGAAGAATTCGGTCGGTCTTGACCGACTGTAATGTTCTTACTTGTTTTAATAAGCATCAATCGCTTAAGAGTTGTTGTCTAACACCGCGTAACACGTTGACAGTCAGAAGGAATCGCAGGCGAGAGAGAGGGAGATGGGGAGACAATGACCGCAGTCTAGGGTGTGCGTGCGCATACACAAACCAGCGAGGGATTTTTTTTATATTTGGGAGCATTTGTAAAACTATCGACTGAGTTAACAAATCTTACAATGTCTCTTTTGTTCCAATTTTCACGATCACAAATATTTATGGATTATCACCTCCTTCGTACGTTCTACAGTACGGCTTGGTATTGTTAGGGTTAGCGAAGTTTCGCAACAATAAAGCTATGTATAGCGGAAAACGTTACAGTTTAAAAATATTGTCGGCTTAACCCACCTGATCCCCAAAACTCCTTGTTCGCCAATAGATCGGAAACTTATTTGCAATTGCAATGACAACACTGTTCGACTGCATATTGCCTATGCAAGACCCTTAAATAATATATTATAAGTATTTCTAATCCTTTTATTTATTTTTGATAGACTTTTAAAAATATGAACCTACACGCAATAGATAGTCCGTCCATATTTCAATCAACTTCATTTAGACTCTTCTTCGATTCTTATTTTATTTTTCGAATTAGTTTAAGAAGAAAGAATCACTTCTCTGTCATGCGCGATATTTTAAATTTCAAATCTCTGAGACAACTTTTTGCATTATTTGCAAACTATCAGATCTCCATACGGTTAAGTTTTTAATTCTACTATTACGCGCACAAAGTCCCTTTTCAATTGACAATTTACGGTATTGTCAAGCTTTCAAAAGCGTAAAATATCTAAAGTGTTAACAAAAATTTTAAATCCGATAACTGTTCTGTGTGTTAAATTCAACTAGAAATTTTATAGATGAAAACCTCAAATTGAAAATTCTTTCGAATAACAAGCTAAAGAAATTTTTTTCAAATGTTTTCCCTTAAATATTCTGCAAAATATTTTCTTATATTTCCTGTGCACTACAACTAACTGTAATATTAAATGAACTCTAGAACATTACAGAACACACCTTACCGTAAATCGACAATACACACAACAATAACAAACAACAACAACAACAACAACGACATCAAACATCTAATGTTGCTTATAAGTGAGGAAAATTCAATACATACCAACAGAACAAAAGACATAAGAATGAAAGCATGGAATATATATAAAAAAAGAAAAAAAGAAAAGAAATAAATAAATAAATTGAAAGAAAGGTGTGCTTGAATGAATGGGCTTTTGTAATGTTGTAGTCTATACTTAAAATGTTATTGATATTTCGTAGCAGGAGGGTAAGACAAGCTTTCCATAGTCAGGTTAGACCGAACATATCGATAGTTACAAATTGTGTGTGATGACTAGAAAATGAAAAGAAAATATATTTCCAAAGAGCAATCTGGATATTAAGGGTTTCATATGATTTTGATGACATCTAAATTTCATATATATCTTCGACAGAATAATAGTTTTGCCGAACAAGAGAGATTTCAAACGAAATAACACTTGGAATTGTCATAAAAGGGCGTGAAAGCACAACTTATCAAAATCCAATGCATAGATTTTCGTCCAATATAACCTGCGTTCATCTTTTGTCCATTTGTCGCTACAAACACTGCCAATCATTGCTTCAGCTCCAAAGGCAATCTCCTATCGAAATTTCCTATGTAATCGGTTAGCAGACTGCTACTATGTTACTAATGGAATGACGATACCATTGAATCTTTCATTGTTAAGCGTGCAAGCAGTATTGGAATCTAGTAGGTGCGAAGAATAGTTATATGAAAATGTCGGCCTGATTAAAGTACACATGTAAAAGAATACTTTTATGTTGTGAAGGAACACAGGAAAAACACAAACGAAAATTCTCTTTACAATAGACAATGGACGGGTCGTCTTTTCTTTAGTGCTACAAAATTTAAATTTCGCTTGCATCAGGGAATTTAGATAACAATTAATAAAGTTAGCTAACACTAGCAGTAGTAACAGTAGAATTTTGGCCCTGTTATGCTGTATCCTGAAAGATAGAGGATTGTAGTCTTATTAGTTTCTCTTCTAACGTTTTCCTTGGTTCAAGATAACTTTAGGAGCACAGATGCAATGATATTAGTTGGAAAGCCTGACGTCTTTTAATAACAAAAATGCTTACAAGGAGTAGATGTTGAATAGTGTTCCATAAAAAATAATTGTAAAAGTCAAAAAACTTTTTATATTATTCTGCGGACGCCGCGAAAATAACATCTATTAGAAGACATTCAAACTTTGTCGAGCTTTTCTCAATAGGTGGAGATCTTGGAGACGTAGAACTTTCGTAATGATGGAGAAATGTTAGCTCAAATCTCTAACGACATTGAAAAGCGATAAATCGCTTTCCCATGCATAGAGTCATTTAATAAAGGCGAAGGGGATGATCATGTTTGTTAAAAGAAAGAAATAGAAATTAAATCACAGAAAATCAGGCACTCTAATGCATAAGCGCGATTAGTCAGTGAGGAAGGTAGCATTTCTCTTAAAGAAAGTATGGTTCACAAGCGAATATCTTAACTCCTCTAATCCAATCAGTCTACGCAGATTTTGCACTTTGATAACGCGTTTCCCTTTACGAAGAAGCAAACAGTCAATAGTAAAAAAAGAAAATAAGCAAACACGAGACAAAGTCTTTTGAAAGAACAGAATTTTACAAGCATACAACTTAGAACGTGGAGCAAAAACTCTAAGTTTAAGCAGTTTACCTTAGGACGACACGCTCTTCTTCAGGCGAGAAGTTTTAACTTCAAAGTCAAAGGACTCTCTAGGCATAAAAATCAATTTGTGAAAAAGAAGGCCTAAGGTGAAGAGCTAATGAGACCTAATGATCCATTTGGCTTTACTTGAATTTCATTGGCCTAAGAAATAAATATTTTCACATACATTTTCACATTTTGTTAAGTTTTGTTCAAACAATAAAAAGCAAAAATTCGAACCGCATTTTATAAAATTTTCATTACAAAATTTTCAAAATTCTTCCATTGAATGCTGTTTTTCGGACACTTAGAATAGTCAGAATAAGTGAAATGAATTGAATTTTTTCTTAAAACGCGCATATATAGTTCGTAGTTGGATGAAAGATTTAAAAAACAAAAATTGCGTATTGAATTTTTGGTAGAATTGCATGCAAGCCAAGCACTATTTTCGTTAAAGTCTACATTATGCACTGTCTTGTAAAATTAATTATGTTCAAAGAAAAAACAGAAGGACCTTTGTTTAATTGCTACATCAATCCTATCTAGAACAAGCGTGCATTTCTTTATAGGAAACCATGTTCACAGACTTGTGACACTCCCAGCCGTTCGAGTCTAAAGAACAAAATTATCAAACCGTCTCTTGCTCGAAGTATTGTTTCGGTTGACTTCAAACTTTGGAAAAATATTTTTGCCGTGTTATGTCATTAGATAAAAGGAAGGATCTTTTTGTCATATCAAGACCCATATAACTCCTGAACAGACATGCTTCGAGATAAGAAAATTTTATTCTTTCTCAAAACGAGTAAGCAGTCTTCAGTAGCTCTGACATTTGAAAATGTGCCCCGACTTTGTAGAGTAAAACTGATTGTTGCCAAGCAAAGTAAACAAGTAAGAATATTACGTTCGGCTGTGAACGCATCTTTTATACCCCATTAATTTTTTAAAAAGCTAAAAGTAAGTAAAGAAAAAACTGAATTGCTATACTCTATGAAATTGTGTGGGCGTGACTGATGATGTCCATTTCTGTAGAACACCAACGGGTTTTTAGTTCGAAAGTAATTAACAAAGAATTCAGGGAGTATAAGTGTTCTCAGTTCATAGACGCGTGCTTCGAGCGATTAAATCCAGTTTCAATACCAACCTTCGAGTAAGGACTTCTAATATTTTTGGCAAGTTTGAAAGTGACATTCACACTTTTTCGAACGGAAGAATATTGACTAGAAATATTCGGTCAGATGGGCGAACGGATCGACGGACATGCTCAAATTGATTCAGAATATAATGATGCTAATCAAGAGTATATACACCGTAAATGATCTTCGAGGTTGTGAACATTCTAACCAAACGCTCCCGCCTTTAGCGGTGGGTATAAAAATGTTAGAAGCACATGACGACAAATAAAAAAATATGTTCATATCACACGAAATTTCTTTTCGTGCAGATAATTGCAGCGTTCATTGTCTTTTTCCTTAATATGAACAAATTTGTACTTAACATGAAAATTGACAATTAGCAGGAAATAATTCAAGTGACAGGAGTGCATAACAAATATTTAAATCCTTATTTTTCCTATAGGTAGATGGGCGAACAATCTACGTACTCGCAATATTCGCAAAATTCACTTATATTTCAATAATGACTGGCGCAGAACTTAATATGTTAGGTTAGCATATGTTGTAACATTTTGAAAACTTGTCCAACTTGTTCAACTATAAAAAAAGAAAAAAGAAAAAAAAAAAAACAATAACACGACAAATATGTAAAATAACGTAAACTTTCTAATATGGTTAGCGAGCGCTACGTGTTTGCATGTAATTGACTTCTGTGTGCTTTGGGGTGTTGAGTGCTTGTATGTAGAAAAGATATATATGTGACAAAGCTGTCAGTTTGACGATTTTACATTAGAGTTATTATTAAGCAATTACACTTTTGGTGTAATACAATAAAAGTGCAAGTAGTTTCTTTGTTATCTTTGTTATTGATCATCATTTACATGACTAACGTTAAAACTCATGTACAGTGCTAATCGACAAAAGTTTGTAGTTGTAATGAAAATAAGCGCGAAAGAAAATGAAACGAAGGATTTTTCTTCATCTTAACAGAATATAGCATTTAGAATTTGAAGGTGGAAGGAAGGAAGGAAGGAAAGAAGAAAGGAAGAGTTTTAAATCCGTAGCGGGGGAACAACATCTACGAAGCATACGTACGCAGGTAAAAGATTGTATGTAAGCTGCTCCTGCAATGTACTGTTATATAACTAAAGGCTTATATAATACAAAAGAATATTTAATGTGGGCTGCTCCTGTGAATCCACTTAACGATATTACATTAGCTAAGGGTTAATAAGCAAATAACAGCAAAGGGTAGATGTCTAACCGTGAGTTTTCTATAATTGAAGGTAAACCTGATCTGAATATAACGTTCTAGAAGAAAGAGACCAGAAGCTTCGAACACTCAAGCGGAAATTTTCAAAGCAACCCCACAAATGAATTCAATTTCGTTTCGACAATATTTTCCGTTGTGTTAACGAAGTGTGCACAGCAAAGTGCTATAGAGCTCATAATCCAACTTTCCCCTGCATCATTATCCCAAATCGCCCCTTGAACATTACTTTCTATCGCCTGCTTCAGTAATGTTTGATCTCGTAGCAGCAGAGAACCATAGACAGCTCGAGAATATTTTTTTTGCTTTTGTAAAATAATCGATTCGGTCAATAAGCATTTTATATAAGATGTCTTAAAAGTATTTATCAAAGCCGATGGCATTATGAAAGCATATCTTAACTGTTTTCTGCGATGGCATTTAAACATCAGCATAAAGCTTCTCTGGTCTCTTATTGGAAATCGCGATTGGTTGGGTTTATAAACCGCGTTCAGTTACCCATCATCATTTATTATTCGCGAATGGAAGAAAGTTTCGAGTATATACTCCTATCAAGAGAGGTAGCATGAAGTTTTTAGAATCAGATTAAGTCGTTGCTATTTTCTCCAACGGGAAAAGAAAGCAGTGAGGAAGATTGTAGCTAAATATCCGCCGCGTTTGCCCGAATTTTATCAAAATATCATTTGTTTGTGGCGTCGTTGGATGTTTATTGCGAACACAATCGAAATCAAAATTCTTAGACCCAAGGCAAGTCTTCTTCTTTTGTACATTGCTTTTAAGAAAAAGATTAAAGAGCAGCAAAAGAACATCAACAACATTTATTGACAAACAGCGATTTTACTCGATTACGATTTTCCATTTTTATAATGTCCTCATCCTCGCAATGAATAATGTATGTGTTTGCTTTGGGTAGCAGAACTGCAAACATGATTTACACACCTCCTTAATCTTGAGCCATAACTGTTAAATGTAATTTCAGTACGATTAGCTTTAAAGGAAATTTAGCCCTACAATAATACTGTTTCGTAAGCAAAAGTCTCAACCAAGGCAGCTTAACCCAATTTCTTAAGATATTTAGTTTGCATTGCAACGTTTTTTTAATGCTGAAATTCCAATGATACACCAAAACTCTTTGACACTGAATGCTTTCGTGAATGTGTAAACAGTTTGCAATAATAAGCTTTTCACCACAAGTTTAATTAGATGTTTTAAAAACACTTTAACGTTATATAAAACGAATTACCGAGAATGTGCAGGTAAAACACTTTGAAAGATTTTTTTTCTTTTATGTCAATCTATTTTATTATTTTCTTATTGTCAAACGTTAAAAAAAAAGAATTAATAACTTTTCTTAAGATAACCTTCCAACAACGTAAGTATTCTAAGAAGAAAAGCGCTATGTTTTGAGTTTTCTTTTTTCGTTTTCTTTTTCTCTTATAGAAATACTTTAACCATTACATTAATCTCCAACTAGAGCAAAGATTTTCTAAAGATTTACTAGAGAGAATTAATTTATTTTCAAAAAATTTCAATACATAAGAGAGATGTTAATTACAAGTCCCTTTAAAAATTTCAATTCTATTCTAAATGAAACATTATTTATGAAATCGTAGATAAAAGACGAAAAGCTAAGCTTGACTATGAAGTTATTCACACATATAACATAGTATCCGTTATGTATGATCGTCTTTTAAAATTGTTACGATATTAGAAATGGCAAAACTATCAGTTGAGGTGCTGTTAAGCTCACAAAAAATTTGCTAGGTTCAGTGGGCCCGACCAATTTAAATGGAAATATCGGAATACTTTTCAAACACGATGATACGGATTGTTGATGGGTGGCTAGAAATTGCAGTCTGATGTTTTCAAAGATTCCCCGTTTCATTACGCGATATAATGGCAATTAAGTTTCGGCCTGAAAGTCTTGAAAACTCCCACTCAACTTCCGTCAAACAAACTTTTGAACTCCGATAGAAGTAACATTATAAATTTTGCTAAGTTCACGTCCTATTCTAAGAATATCTTATTGGTTTCTTCTACAAAGGACGTGAGATAAACATTGCTTTCATACTTTTACCATTTCTAACTAATATGGCTGCAGAATCACCTACGCATATAGCAGTAGAATGGAACAGCCGGCCTAATATCAAGAAAATACGTAGAAATTTTCCAAAGAGTGCAAGCCTTTTCCACGGGCTGAAAGCGGAGGGGGCAAGATTCAACATTTTTCTAAATATTTGAATTTGAATTTGTATTCGATTCTATATTGTTCTCTCTCTGTCTTTAACAGGTGATCGGATCGAATTTTTTCTATACATCATCAAAGACGTTTGTATGTTAAGGGGAAAGAAGCCAATGTCAATTTTCAATTTTTTTTTTTTTTTTTGACTTAGATGATCCTCTTAAGCGTTCAGGAAGAACATAAAATAAGATGTGTAGGCGAGTGTATTAAATTTAAAACGCGCTTCTCTCGAAAAAGCTGCAAAGATTGTCTCATATTTCCAAAGGTTTTCGTTTTTTTTATTCGATTAATGAACAATGCCTTTAAGTTAATTCAAAGATTAGTTATTAACAAATGATCGCACTTCCTTCATCCAAAAAAAAAAAAAAAAAATCTTTTGATTTAAATGCTTTCTAATTACACAAAAATCACATCTATTTTGAAAACCTTCCTCGTACTTCACCAACGATGAACATTTTTTAATTCTAAATTGGACAGGTTACACTACATGCTACAGAGTCGCTCAATTTAAACAGGTTTTGGAAAAATGGTTCCCCGTCTTGCTATAGTTTCTAATATTTTTCAAAAATATTTGTTTTTATTCTTAGTGACTTCTTTGAATATTAGTATTCTTCTATCTTTCCTATCTTCTATCTACGAAAGAATACAATTTTCTTTCAATTGTTGCAATGCTTTCGCCCCTTAATTTTTACATACAAGGAATTTTAGGAGAAATATCGTGAATTAATTAAATTACTTACCAAATTACTCCTTGGCTGGTTCAGCGCCTTTTAATTGCTCAGCTGTTAGGCGCACTGTAAAACAACAAAAAAAGTTCAGCTGTCAGTATGTTCATAAGTTGAAGATATACGCGTAAACTATGTTTTATTAACTTATTTTATATATTTATCTTTTATTACTCCTTTTAAAAACACAAATTTTCACCCAATTCGGGTTTCAATCAGAGCAATTTGATTAATTTCATTGCATACGAGTTGGACGGAAAAAACTATGAAACAATGCACCGACATCTTGTTTCAATAAAGCAATTTAAAAGAGAAAATATTACGTAAACATATATGCACGCATACTTTTTTCTAGTTCGGATTTCGATAAAAAATATTTTGTAGAAGTTAGTAAACAACGGGTAAAAATATTTTTATAAATTTTATTAATAACTATTACTTTTTAAAGGAGTTTTTTCTTTTTCACTATCTGTCGCAAATTTAACTGCGCACTTGCATAAGAACACGAACCGAAGCGATAATGACTTCATCACATTAGTAACGTCTATTGTCTTAAGACAAATTTGTTCTTCTACGCAATATATGTTTATTGAAACAAAGTCATGCACGCACAATAAAGATAGCAAAATTGAGCAAAAAATGCGTGTGTATGTGTGCGTTCATATTAATATCATAGAGAAGAATAATTTTGGTGAGAGCATTAACGATGAGATTAAACAATTAGTGAGTGCTAAGGTGACCAGACAACTCACATAATAATCACTTATAATCTCCTTCACATAAGAAAGCAATAAGATTCATAAGAAAATATAGAGTTTAGAGAGCGAAATGAAATCTGTGCACATTCTTTTGAGTTTTGTGTAACACCGGGTTTTACATCTTACTAATTTTTATGCAATCACAAAAAAAGAGGCAAAAAGATTGGGGCCCCTTATTAACACAAATCATTAAAAAGAACGTAGACGAAAACTAGTTTTCAGTCTAAAAAGCGAAAGTTAGATATGAAAGTTTTTCATACGTGATTACCCACCAGCCTCTTTCTTATTAATTTAATATTTTATCAATTAACGAAAGAAAAGAGATCTCAATACACATTTTAATTACTTGCTTAATCAATCATTTTAACTTTTTAAAGACAATAATGATGCAATAAATTGTTAAATAAACATTTTCACGATTTGATGGTTTTCAAAGTGCCTTTTTTCTAAACATTTGTGTTAGTTTTTATTGTTGTATAGCTCTGGATAGCGGTACTTCCTACTTTTTATTATAAAAAGCAAGAATATATATGGCTTTATGTCCGACAATCTTCTGGCTTTCTTAATCTTAATATGATTCTTTATGTAATGCAATTCTAATCAAAAGCCATTTGGAAACATGTCAACGATGTGACACTATATACCACTACACACCTGTCGTATTGCTCCCGTTTGTTTGGATCACTGACTTATGGCTTATCTGAGGAACAATTTTCATTTTGGTAAATGTGGCAAAAATAGGCCAATTATCAGATTACTTGTTAAGGGCAGGCAAAGTCCATATGTTGATCGAACCGTATAACACGCTGCAGTTTGGCAATAATTTGACTAAAGAGTGTGTTACCATTTTTCCAAATAAAAGCATCACTTTTCACCAAAAAAAATGAAAAACCGTTTAAAACATATGTACATTCTTAATAAATTGAAAACAAATTTGTGGTTCACTCCAGCTTAACTCTGCATTTGTGGAAACTTTCTGTGCGGTGACTGTCGTTGCGTTTATAACACAATCCTAAGAGGTTTTCATGCCTGTCAAACGATGCGTGCTTTCCTCAATCATCCTATTGAAGGAATCACATATACTTTCTCAGGTCTTCCAACTTATTTGAAGTAAAGTTAAGAGAGTTAAGCTTAACTGCTTATCAATTTATTTTAAAAATGCATCATCTCTCTCTCTCTCTCTCTCTTTCTCTCGTTCCAAAAAAGTTGCAAACTTTTGAAGAAATGTCTTACTAAACTTTATGTTTTTTTTAACTTTTAAAAGTTATTTATGCGGTTTTAGATTAATTTTTATGAAACATATTCGCATTCCGTACGGTAAAGAGGGTTGGTTATGTACGGCTTCGGTGAGCGCATAATACTAATTGTACTTAAAATATTTTTCAATTTACAATTAAAAGATATACGAAAATTTAAAAGAAGAAGAAGAAGAAGAGCAAGAATATACGATTACTTTTAATATAAAGAAAGATAAATGTTATTTAGTTTAGAGCGATACATACACATACATACAAAATGTTGAAGAAAGTCTGCTACTTCATTTTGAAATGTACCACCAAGAGGCGAAATATACGAGAAATTGAATGCATCCGTCTATCTTATCTCTCATTTTCACCAATAACTTGAAGTTTGAATATTTCATAAATTTTATAAAAGAATCTAAAGTTTTTCCTCTTTTTGTATGTTGTTAACAATGAATTTCATTTATGCATAACATCCCGGATTTAGTTTGCTTCCATTCACAACAAAAAATTGATAGATTTTCAAAAAAAAAAAAAAAAAAAAGACGATAACACACACACACATCCGCCGCATACATACTTAAAACTTTACTAAACTGAACGTAACTTCTAAACTTACACTAATATTTTTTTAACTTGCTCATAAGCGATTCGTTTATTTTGGGTAGATTTTCACTGAATTGCATGAAAGAACTGCAAGAAAAGAGAAAGGGTGGAGAAAAAAAAATAACAAAAATAGAACACTTATGCTTACAATTCGACAATGCATTTACACGTATATCGAACTGAATGCTTGTAAAACAACAGCAACAAAATTCTAACTTTGAACAAGTTCAAATCGTGTATCAAAAGAAAGGAGCTTCGATAAAAAAGAAGAAGAAAATGAATTTTGAAAAAATAAACTGAAAATAAAAGAAGCGGAAAAAGCTCGTGGCAAGACAATGAAATCTTCTCGCACTGGCATGTGTGAGGGTGCGAACATAGTTGTCAATGGATGTGTGTAGCACAATCTATAAAAACCTGGATAAAAAGAATTCAAAGAAATTGGTTACACTCACACGCATAAACACAAGGTACATTACAACTCTTCGAGCTGACTACGTGGAAAAGTTTTGCGCTGTGGGCGGGCGGAGAGGAATAAGACGAGAAAAACAAAGCACTTTAGGAGAGCGTTAAGAGTTCTACAACTTAAACACATTTTAATTCTTTTTATGTTTACTTATTATACATATATATATATATATATATACATATATATATATATATATATACATATATATATTGTATAATATGTACATTATAGAGGTTATATAAAGTCTCTTAGATACTTTGCAACAACAATATATAGTTATAGTCCCCGCAATTGAAAACGAACCAAACATAGCTTTTTATGAAGAAGAAGAAAAAGAAAAAACAGAACAACCTTATCCCCAATCCATTCATTTCGATTGCATTTACTTGGATTTTACTTAAAGTTTCATATAATTTTTTTAATCCAATTTATTCCTTTTGATATCATTTTTTTTCCTTTTTCATCATACATTATTTACGATAACAGCGAAGTGTTACGAGCAAAACTTAGTTCAATGATGAATGATTTGTAAGTAAGAGGGAAAGATTTATTCTCTTTCATCTCTTTTACAGGATTGTTGTCGTACAACTTAAGTAATTTTCCAGTGATTGCTGTACGAGTTCAATCTACCGTTAGATCGTAAGAAATAAAGAAAGCAAGCAAGAAAAAAGAGCATTCGAAAGAAGTTGTAAAATAATAAAGTTAAAGTGCTCAGCCATTTTTCTTACTTCCCCAGCTTATCGTTCCCTTGCATATGCACGCTTATGGTATACAGTTATCCAAATTGCAAGAGAATTGCAACATTCAAGCCCGTAACGTGACAATAGCACCACTATACTTAGTACATATATGTATATATATATATATATATATATTTATATATATAATATTTGATTTCTTTATTTTTAAAATTCGCATGACAGTAATGCTATTACTTTAAAAAATCTCTTTATTATATAAATAAATGGAAAATTTATTATGCAACAATGGCAGCAGTCACCTTTTCTTCTTTTCTTTGCTTTCGTTTTTTTTTTGTTTGCGCACGTTTCAACTAAACAAAGGTAAATAAAATTTTAATAAAAACATTTCGTGTTTACCCTGAGCTATTTTTCTTTTGTATATATGCACATACATATATATAAATCATATGCGTTAAAAAAATAGTGACGTTTGCGTAATTTTATTGACAATAATATGTAAAATAACAGAATTTCATGTTTCGTTTTTCATATGAAAAGATTTCATTATAAGGGGGAGAGTGCACGTGATATTTGGAATTTAAATATAAACAAACTATCGCCTAAAGGCTTACACACGTTTCGAAGGAGGAGATGGGGAAAGAAATAAAAACAAATACTTATTATTTATATAGGTCGCGTAAGGTGTCCATGTCCGAGTACACGCAAACTTTTATACTTAAATATTATATAATACCTTGAGTTCGCTTATTATGCATTTAGGCCGTGAATATTATTGAAACGAATGTTGCTCCAGTAAACACGAAAATGCAGCACGGAAATGCTAATTCCCGCAATAGTTTCAACAACTCTCTTAAACTCCTTCCTTAAGTTCCTTCTTTAAATTTTCTTTTATCTCATTTATTTCTGCTTACGTATGCGTATCAATTAAATTAACGAAATTTCAATAAATTGAATTTCGGATAGCAGCTCCAGGCACTCAGAGGACTCAGTCAGTGGACGGTTAGAAGAAAATTAGCTAAAGAAGGCCTGACTGCGCATAGATCAGCAACATGCCCGAAATTGACCCCTGCCCACTGATGGGTGCAGAATGTATCTTCCCGATAACGATGGATGGGAAAGAGTCTTGCGAAGACCTGGTGACCGTTTCGCATAATGGTGCATGTCTGAATGTATCTCATATGGCGGTGGTTTGCGCATGTTTTGGACAGGTTTGTCACTGGAAGCGAAAACCGAACTTCTGTTTCTCACAGGGTCCAGTACCGGCCGTCAAGCAATAGTCGGTTGACTTCCGAAAATTGATTGAGAAAATGCTGAGCACAGAACATATTGGTATTTAACGGCGAAAGTTTCATTTTCATCCATGACAACGTATATCAAAATATAGTCGCCAAGCAAAAAAAATGTCAAACGACGAACACAAGCGTAAGTAGCAAGCACTCTACTTGCTTCTAAAATAGTTGAGATGACTAATTTCTCAAGAGATCGCACGACATGCAACATGGGATGTTACGGTAAAGGGGAAACCCATGCAGTATCCCTTTACGATCTGTTGGGTCTGGAAATACTTGTCGTACCTCTATTAATACGTATTCCAACATTTCGTGTTTTCATTACTAAGCTTATTTTGAAGTCTTACCACTTTAGTGACTGTTGCTCGCCTTCTTGTGAAATGAAATTAAAACCCCTTTTGAAGAATTTGGTTACAAAAAAACTTCGAAAGTATTCAGATCGAGTTTATGTGAAACTGATTGCATTTTTTGGTTGTTGTTTCTTTTCTTTTGCCTTTGCCTTACACTTAAATTAATTAAAATTGAGATAAGAAAGTGCTTGGAAAAAAAATTGTAGTCGTAATAAACATTGAAATTGCAAGTGGCTTTAATTGACTCAATAACTCAAAAAAATTTAATCGAGACATTAAACATGGACATTACTGCAAATATTAATATTATTAGGCAGGATTTCAAGAGTCACTTGATGCATAAATTTACTTTTAATCAATGTAGCCATCAAAGACAGCAAGCACTTCACTTCTCATTTCTGATAAATACATTCTTACGCGTATCAAGTGAACTAAACAGCACAAAAGTACACAAGAGAGAAAGTTCGTGATACGAAAAGATCACAATTTTCTTTGAGAGCAATCCCCTTAGCTTGCTTTCTTGTTGAATTTGCAAAGATTAAAAAGAAAAGTTCGATGTCCCGCTTTGAGGACTTGAAGCATCTATCGTACCTTCAATTGAGACCGAAGCAACCGCAGAAATTTTTGTTACTCGCATAATGAAAAAGGAGGAATCTTTGCGAGTCACTTACAACACTTATAACTTATAACAGCCTAAGCAACAAAGAAAAAGTAACTTGCTATGCGAAAGTACGCTACCATGTAACACAGTTTATAAGCGGTATATCCTCCCGTGACTTCAAATAACTAGACTGCATCCCTACATATTAGCTAAAAAAATATATTAAGACCTACCCAGAGCCTCGCTTTGTAGCACTCCAAAAGCGATACTGAATGTACTCATATTCTGATTTTCGACTTCTAAGTTTATCCTTCTGAACAAAGTCTTTCCTACTTTTTGCGCTTAATCTATGAATATTTCACCTTTCTGCCTCGATTTTGGCTCTCGTTAAAAATAACAAGCAAGAAAATTACATTCGATCACGACCGAATCTTCTACACCCATCACCCTTATCCTAAAAAGCAAGTAAATGAACTAAATATTCAACTTCTATAGGCGTGTGGGCGTTATGGGCGTGTCCTTCCAAATTCTTTTGCAAATTTCTAAGCGATATCCTTATTTTCGCTAACGGGAGAATGTCTACCACAAATACTACACAGTTGCGCACACAGGCAGAGGGACAGACAAATAGGCGGACTTGTTTATATGCATTCCTTATTTGATATTGATCAAGAATTTGTATACGCGTTATAAAGGTAGGGGAAAAAACTTAAACTTTGATGCGCTATAATATTGAGTAGTTGTGGCCAATTTTTTCCATTTCTATCCGGGTGCTGCAGTATCGCCCGAAGAATGTGAATTTCAATATTCGTACGTTTATCAGCTATAGTTTAAGAGTAATAATCAAAAGAACATTTTTTATTCCTTCTAAGAAACAGAGGTGTTCGTAATTTACATGGTGCAGTGGGTGTGTCCTTCGACCGATTTGTTCCCTTTTAAAGACCAACATTCGTGTGAGAGCTTCCAATCTTTCTGCCAAATTTAAAGTTGATAGCTTCACTTTGTAGTCAGGCGTATGTTTACAACAGACGTTACACAGACGGCCGGACAGGCTTAAATCGATTTAGAATTTGATGCTGATCAAGGATACATACATTTTGTGCCATCTCTGATGCTTCCTTCTTGGCTTTGCAAGCGTTTTGACAAAATTAATATAAAAAGAGATCGCATACAAACGTATAGAGGGCCACCACCAAATCGACTCAAAATCTGAGCACCTTTAACAATACGAATACTAATGATTATGAGAAGTTCTTTGATGTAAACAAAATAATCCGAAAACAATGTAACCTTGTTTTTTTGGTAATGATTTTAGAACTATAGATAAATAAAAGTTTCTTAAACTTGCCGCCAACGGAGAACAATTGAAAAACGAGTTAAAAAAAATCAAAAATCCAGAAACACTAGAGGAAAGCTCTTCAAAATTACAAAAGAAAGAAAAACTTAACTCCTGTGAAGACTTAACACTTTATTTCTTCTTTTTATTTAACTTCGAGATTTACTTCTTGTATGTATGCATTTCCTGGCAGTGCAGTCAGCAAATAAAAGAAAAAAAGAAAACGATACGAAAATAAACAACACACATATCTTCCATAGAAGAAATGCTTTTAAATCACAGTAAAACGCACGGGAATATAATAACATCAGCGAGTAAAATAAAAAAATGAAAATAAAAATGAGAGTTACACACTAACACATGTATATATATACATGTACATATATATATATATATATATAAAACACGATTTAGGTGAAGTAAAGTAAGTGTAAAGAAATATTATTAGAAAATAAAATAAAAAACACAAGACATAAAAAATGCTTGGCAGCCAGACAAAGTGATAGGGCAAAGCAAAACACAGGCCAGGATAAGTCGCACTCGTAGTAACAAGAAAATATCGTAAACACAACGAGGTAGATATAGTGCAATAAAGTGTAGATTTTTGTTGTTTTGTTTTTATTGTTTGCCCAATATTTTGGTTTGTTTTGTTTGCTTCTTTTTTTTTTGGTTTTTATTTTAAAAATGTTCTTGCATACAAAAAGAAGAAGAAGAAAAAGAAGAAGGCAGAAACGGAGAGAGAAAAAGACCGAGTAAAAAGAACAATGCATTGAAAGCAAGAAATATGGTGTTTCTTGGCTTTGGCTTCCGGTTCGTTTCTTCTAAACTAACAGAACTCTTTATATGAAACAGTTTTAAGACTTAAGTAGATTTAAGCTATAACAGTAGATTTTCTTCTTGATTTTTTTTTTTCGTTTTTTTCTTTTTTGTAATAGATTTTTCTTTCATTTTAACCCTCTTTTCGGTTTTTTTTTTGTTTTTTTTTTTGTGGCTTTCCGGTTATTCATTTTGCAATTGTTTATTTGTTTACCGTTACAATACATAAAAAAAACAATAAATTTCTCTAACTATCTTGACTCGTAAACTACCTTGATTTTCGCTTTCCTATAGGAAGTAAGCAAAGTAAAAGGTTTTTTTTCTTGCTTTATTTACTACTGCTTTGGTGATTATTGCCTATATATAGAGGCTTAATATGCAATTCTCTAATAGAAAAACAAACTTTTATTTATGATACCCAAAGTGAATCTTAAACGTAACAACTCATGATTAATATGAAAGAAATATTCGAGAGGGAGAGAGAGAGAGAGAAAAAAAATCACTTATATTTTTTATGTAAAGATCGTGAGATATTAGGGGTACCCATAAGTAATCAATTATTTGCAAAAAAAATTTGCTTTGCCTCCCTTTGTTCTCTACCGCTTGTTACAGCGGAAACATGTATTCTTCTACACTTTTCGGTAAAGCAGTCTGTGTTGACGAAATATTCAAAGAAGTTCAATCCTCTAATAGAATGTAGGTTCGTCTACCTTCTGAGAATCCATGCAGGATTTAATGCATTGGTAACAATGGAGACAATTTGCGATATTTATAGTCATGTGTTCAAGGTCAACAAGTATCAATTTTGGTTCAAAAGATGAGCTTTTTGACAAGCTGCTCGAGGTGGATGACCGGACAAATTTAATAATGACACCCTGGGGGTATCTGATATAAAATGAAGCCTACAAGACTTATCGAGGAGGATTGGGGCCGACATGGTCAGCTTGATGAAAACACCTACACAGAATTGAAAGACTCATTGGCACGGAATATCGGTACCGCATCATTTATCTTAGTCAAGAAGAAGAATTTTCGTTGATCGATTTGCACTTCATTGCTATCCAGATATCCGATAGTTTCGCCTGTTTGCATACCCAGACCGATAAAATTGGCAAAGCAGTGTAATTCGATAGTCGATCTTGCTAGACGGCAATATTTTTGCTCGTTAACTGAGCTATAGTTGCTAGTTTTATATTTGCACTCTTAGCGCCATCATGCTTAGTAAGTTGGAGTTTTACATGAAACGTTGTTTCTTTTAAAGTGGATTCTCTGTTACATTTTGTTTAATTAGGAGTCCCGTTCTCTATCTCAGTTATTTGATATAATAATCAAATAAATTCTAGCATGGATCCCAGTTAGATTAGAACCCTTGAGAAGTTTACTTCTAAAAATTAAGTTTCAAGCGAAATAAAGAAATAAAAACGCTACAGTTAGCCGCGGGCCTCATTTAAATACCATACAACACCATGCAGTTATCCATATAATGTCTTTTGAAAATAAGTTGTTGTGTGGGAAACGCTTGAAACAGTAGTGCAATCGATACGATTTTCATTAGCGTCCGTCGTTCGGCCAAAAGAACTTGGTGTGTATAATCTTGTCAAAATATCTGCAAAAATCAGACCTGTAAGCTACGCACAAGTACGCAAGGCAGGCAGGAGGACAGACACGCTTAGATCGATTCAGAAAATTTTCCTGAATTGGGCAGTATAATAAAAAGTGGATCTAGCTCAAGTTCTTCCGGGTGCTGTATACACCCACACAAAAAAATTGTGTAGGGTAAAAGAATTTCAATACATTGATGTTAGTAACTTAAGGGCTGTAGGGATCAAAGTTGAAATTTCATTTTCAATACACACTTGATCCCTCTGACCCTTCGTTGAGAAAATGAAACGTTCGACCTTTACTTGCTAAGCTATGTAGCATTCGTCCTTTCTGTTAACGCGTTACTCGGATCAGTAACATTCAATGGAGTTTTGATTTTTATGCTTTTTTGGCAATGCGCTTATGCTACTTATTCCGAGCTGTAAATGCAAGAAAAAAAGGGAATAGTTTGTGATGAAATTTGCGTAAAAAATTGTTATGAAATAGCAGTTCAATTACGCTTTAACGTAAGCAATATTTTTGATGCTTTTCGTTTATAGGATTTCGGAAAAGCTAAAACATCCTGTAAGCTCACAAGCGGAAGGTCGCTGTTAGCAAAAGGGTGCATCGAAAACGTGTTGCAAAATTTCCTAACGAAAGATAGGATGATCTAAGATGCTCTTCTGATGTCTCTTTGATGCAACCATGCCTTGAAATGGTCCCAGTAGATACTTAAAGTGTACAAGGATCAAACATAACCTAAGAATTGACCGATAAACAGTTTTCGCGATAATATTTTGAGATGAAACCAATAAAATGGCTTTAATGGTAACAGTGGAGGATTCAGTGTTCATGTGACATGGACAAATATAAGTTTCATACTTAAGTTTATTTTAATATAACATACAACACATCACTCATTTATAGAAACACTGCTGACAAACTCAGATGAATTCTAGATAGTATGTGCGAAAATTTGATGAAATTCTGATAATTGGTTTGCAAGTTACTGGCAACTTATTGATCGACATGATATATATTAGGTATTAAAAATTCCAAATCGAATAATAATTTACTTTCATCGTTATTGGATGAAAGCCTGAGAATAGCGAATGGAATGCCAATCGCTTTAGAACTCTCATCACCGTTATAGACTTTTGTTAAAAGTTATTAATAAAAAAAGAAAGAAAACCAAAAGGCTGCAATACGTTAATACATCGCTGACAAAAAGTGTACAATTTCATCGCATGACGTCACTCAAGTGAACCGAATATGACAAACAAAAGCCATGCACAAATACATTCTCTCTTTGGGTCACCCTAACCTCTTCGATGCAGAAGGAAGCCGACAAAAAAAGTAAAATTGCAATACAATGGTAAGAAAAAATGTTATCATAAATCTCTCTCTCTCGTTTTTTTTTGTCGTTCATTTGTGCATAGAAATTTGTATGCACCGTTTCGCATTTGTATCATAGAATATTAAGGTAAAGTTGCAAAACGTGAGCAATATAATCTTTTAGATGTAAAACAAACAAAACAAAACAAAAAAAATGCATCACAGCACATAAGCTAATTAATAGGAATGAAGGAAAAGAGAGAAAAAGTGAAGAGGGGAAAGAAAAGAGAGTTTTTCTGCTAGTTAATGCTAACGTCAAATACGCAAAAAAGAAGAAAATATTGAACCTTTGAGCAAACGAAATTTGATAAGTTATTTATCGGCTTTATTCATATATGCCATATGCCATAGGCTTAATTAATGTATGCGAAACTCGTTTGTCATGCCTAACGGTTAGTTAATGAATTTTTTATTATCAATTAGTTTACTTGCGCAAAAAGTCTTTAGCGAGTTTTGCTCTAAATGTTTGACTTAACATTTCTTACTTACGCATACGCATACGTATGAAAAATTAAAAATTCTAACAACAGTAATGCATTAAATAGAAAAACAAATATTTTTGTTTTTGTTATTGTCTTTTTTCATTTTTGAATACTTCCTTCCTTATCCGTCAGAATACGAATAAAGCCATAAATTAATCATACGATTATACATTTGAGAGAAATAAAACAATACATATACAATTGTGCAAATGTTGGTGTGTATGTGTGTGTGTGTGTGTGTGTGTGTGTGTGCGAGTGTTGAGTACATTATGAAAGGGAAAAAAACAACAACAAAAATAAAAACACAAAAAAGACACTGAAAATCACTATTCAAGTTATGCCGAAGTGTGCGTATGAATAATAAACTAAAACACCTGGCAGCGCAATTGCAACAATAATAACAAAAACAATACAATAATGGTATAACAGTATAAGTTGTATTTGTTTTACAGTGAGCTGCAATTGTGAATAAAGTTGTATGTTATGAATAATGAATTGGATTCTTTTTATTACTCTGATTATATATTCCGTTTTCTTCCTATCTTTCTTTTGTTTTTGTTATTGCTGTTTTTTTCTTGTTTTTTGTTTTTTTTTTTTTTTTGCTATCACTACGGGAATTTAAGTGCATAAGAATTGCGTCCCTCCGTTCGTTACGGAAATGTTATTTAATTACTAAACAATTTTTAAACTGATAAGAATTATTGCTTATGTCAGTCAGTCAGTCAGTCACATTTCGATTGTCATTTATTACGATACGCTCTTGCTGCTGTTGCATTTAAAAAGACCCAAAATAAAAGTTTTTGTATGTGCAGGGTGTAGGGAGATGTAGTTTTACTTTCGAAAATTTCTCTATTCTCAGTTAGCAGATGTTCAGTAGCGAGATCTATTTATAGAAGCTTAAGAATACATTTGCAGGAGCAAACAATAGCAAGTTGGCAAAACCTTATATCTCTGGTTGCTTACTTAAAAACGTTTCTCCTAATAATGAAAGGGAGGAAACACGAAGAGAACACGAGAACAGTGTGTGAGATAATTTAATTGAATTTAGAGAACATGTAGTTATACGCACGCATTCAAAATTAGGTTAAATAAATTAACATAAACGAAGATAGTGCTAAGAGAAGGTGTTTACTCCCAAAAAAAAAAACCCCTGTTTACCGTAACAAAAAATAAGTAAAATAAAAAACGGCTGATATACTGAAAACTTGAATGTAATTTAACGCCTTTAGTAAATTAATTAACGGAAAAATTAAAGGAGTAAAAAACGAATAATTCCGAATGAGTTTTGAATTGCCATAGAGTTTCACATATATATCTCTATATAGGTATGACAGAGAGAGAGAGAGAGAGAAAGAGAGAGCTTAAGAGAGAGCCGATCAGATATTTGTCTTCAAACTTCTCAGTTTTTGTCGGCTCAGAATTGACGGCTTTATTTCAACACATCTTGGTCTTTGTCATTAGTAGTTAGTTGTCGCTCCTCCTTAGGTCGCTACTTAATCTCAATAATTTTTGTCCACTCCTACTTTCTCCACCAACATAATTTTACTAACTTTGGACCACACCGTTATTAGTGTCTTATTAGTGTCAGACCAGACTGACTTAATTTTACTAATTCTTGGTCACAGCTAATTAGTTTTATTTCTCTTCGGTCAAACCTTACTTTACTTACAGCCCTAAACCTACCCTAAGCAACGTTAAAGAGGTGTGACAAGCCACTAGGCATCTGTTTCTGTGTAGTGTGCGGGAGTTTCCAATCTTTTTTTTTTTGTAATAGAACTAACACTAGAGCCTTACTTTATGATTATTCCTTCGGATTATCAAAGCTGACGCGAAATCAGAATACAACTACAACAAGAATACACAACGTTATTTTTTACGCCTAGTCAATGATCGCACTGCCAAAATATGCCCTCCGATTACAATCCCGTTTTATTAAGACCATGGATGCTCTTTGAAAGTGAGTTGAGGAATTGCTCCTCAACAACAACGTAGTTTTGAGCGTAGTAGTGATCCAAGCAGCAGCAGAAGAAGAAGAAGCATATAGTTACACATGGCAGTTTTCTTTACACATTATGGCCGATCTTAATTGCATGGCGGAAAAAAACTCGAAATTTTTGACGTTCAATTAAATCTATACAAGTCTCAGATATTTTCCAGAATGTAATTTCTTGCCCGGTATTTGGGAAGTTGCGATTAAGACCAATCGAATCTGTCAATGGGAATATACGACGAAGTTCTACGTCAGTCAACAGCATAACAGCCAGCCCTTCACGCATTGTTAACCGTAACAGGTGGAGAGAGACAATTTGTGTACCACTATTATTCCCAGTGCTCCCTACGATACTTTAATTAAGACCGTTGTTGGGCCGCAGAAATAGTAAATACTCGATCTGTGAAAGGGTAACACTTGCCAATTCCAAGCTGTCGCTACAAGCTCTCCCTCTCTCTCTCCCTCTTTGCCTACCTATCAAAGTAGGACACGCCCTGACGCAAGTATAGAATGCTTACCTGATCTGGCTGGAAAGATGGATAACACTATCATCTCAGGCAATTTTGATGTCTATTTAAACAATGGAGAGTAATTTTAAGATCTAAACAAATTAATAAACAAAACGCTCTTTCCAAAAAATACGGTAAAAACTCACTGCCACCTATTTTTGTACTTTTGCTTCTCGTAACATTATTTTATATCAGCCAAAGAAAGATAGAAAGAAAGGAAAAAGCGATAAGATGGATAAGTGCGATGTAAATGAAATTGAGGCCATTTCTATCTCTTTCTCTCTTTCTCTTTCTCTCTGTCTCTCTCGATATACATATTCATTTGTGTATATATATGAAAAAAAAGAAGAAGAAGAAAAACACGCACTTCAAGTACTTAAATCTTCATCACCTTTCTTCGTCACATTTCTTTTTTTCTAAAGACGTCATGCATATGTTGCTTTGGCACAAAAAAGTAAACTTTCTTTTTGGCTGATAGTGTTCTTGGTGATGCTTTAGGCTTAGCACGTCTTACAGTCACTTGACATATGTGTGACATAACTTTTGACCCATTTTGATGTAAGTCAAAAAGAAAAATTATCAAATATATGAGAGCACATATCTACCCAGCTTTCTTGTGCACACACACATATGCATTTACATACATACGCTTTATATAACTCTAAGCAGGTGTTAAAGAAAATTTTGCTATTGCCGTGTGTTGTCTTGTTTTGTTTAGGCTTACGATAAAATGCTTTGAAATAATTGCTTGAATAGGAAAGTCAGTCACTTAAGAGTAAGCTAATGGAAAAGGATTTTTCTAGTTCGAATATTTTTATATGCCTTCTATCCAAAAAATATGATTTACATTTGGATATTTTTTTTTTTCATTTTCTTTGTATTTTTTTTTTTTCTTTTTCTATTGTTCGGTAATATGAGATTTCCTTTAAGCTTTTCATTTAATTATGTTATGTTAGGTTTTATCTATGAAATCGTTATAAACATCTAAACAAATGCTGATATATTGCTTCTAATCACGTCTTTGGAAAATCGAATCTTTAAGAATCTGATATTTATATTTCAATCATCGAAATCTATTCATTTGGTCAAAACTTTTACAACACCTGAAAATAAGCTTCAGGTATCCTCGGTACACTATATACATTCTCGACTCATATCAAATTTTTAATTGAGGTAACCATGTCCTTCTGTCCGTTAATGGCAAACATAATCGTGGTCACTAAAGTAAACGTATCGTCTTCAAATTTGGCAGAAACATTAGGAGCTCTTGAATGCAGTTTGGTATTGAAAAAAAAGGTCAAATCGACTGAAGGTCACTAGTACAATGTAACATCAACTGAGAACACCTTTGCTTTCTCGGTATGTTGTTAACTACGCATAAAGTAACCCAGATATACGATAAAAAATCTCTATTTTGCAAAAGCAGGAAAATCAGCCATGCCCACTCAGACAGTTTGTCCATTTTTTCATGTCTTTTTTAGAATAAAAATGATAGATGTATGTGTATTGTATTTATTGTATATTTTTCCTGCTTTTTGCCCATACGCCATTAAGTGGCATAAGTGGAACATGTCCTCTGGGAACCTAACCTTCAAGAATTCTGAAGATCCCCCTCTAATGAAAATAAGTCATCAAAAAATTTATAGTCAATTTTTGAAAGCATAGATAGAATTTTTAAATAGTAAGTAATTTCCGACGTCTCAAATGTACCTGAGAAGTTTTCTTCTCAAACATTTTACCACTTAAGAGAAGGAAAATTTAAGGCATTGTTGAAGTAAATTCAGAAAGTCTGGAAGAATTAACATGAATAGAAAGGCGCAAGGAAAAGTACTGTTGAGTCGAAATGTGAATAAAAACTTAATTTGCTAAAAGTTCAAATTAATTTGATAAGAATGCCGACTTCTGATCCTAAAGTATGGGAGAGAAATAAAACTCCGCTTAACATAGGACAATAGAGTCAGAAAGTTATAAGTTAAAGTTTCAAGCTGGGAACGAGCTAAATTTCTTTGTAAATCTTTGCGACCGCGAGTATTCCAAAAATGGTCACCATGGGGAGGGAACAGGCGAATAATTTCATAATTTCACCTTGAGATAGTAAACTTATGGCTCCGCTCATGCTAAACACGTTTTAAGTAATAGAATCATATTTCCATCCGTCCTTTCGATAAACTAACTCGCTTGCCAAAACCTTGCACAAACATCCTTCTGAAGCTATTAGGTGTATGAATATGAGTCCATCGTTTTCCAAGTGATAGTGTATGTAGCAGTGTCGGGTGCTGAATTGCTGAACTGTGATTTCCTCATGTGAACACACTAGCATACACAACATTCATTCAAAACTCCAAGAACCTCCAAGAGGCTTTGCGTCTTCGTAAGAGATGTTAGACGTAGTCCCGTTTGCGAATAGCTTTACGTTTCTTGCTGAACTCAAAACGTAATGCTCCTAAATCCTTACCAGTGATGAATAGTGAAAGTGTTACCATATCGAAAACCCAAGCAACCAAGATAACAGTTAAAGGAACAAATATCGTCGACGATGAAGCTAATCGTCCATGGCGGGCCTACTTGGAGCGAAGGATAGTGTATTTCGGTTTGTTCCAAACAAATGAAATCTTCACTATGGAATGCTACTCACAATAACTGAAACAATTAGACTAAAGAAGAAGAAGAGTAGGGGCAATATTCCAAAACCCATTATATCGTAAGTTTCTAAAATAAAGAATTTCGGCCCTATACAATAAGACCTTCTTAGAAAGTGTTTGTAGTTCTAATCTGGAATGTCCTACTGTCCCAGTTGTCATTTAGCCGCCATCATCCATTTCCAATTAACACGAATTTCAATTTCCAAACGGGACTTCTATCGGTCATTTTGTGGATACCTTTAACAGATCAACTTGTCTTTCCGTACGGAATGCATATTATTTGTAAGAAATGATAGAAGTAACGGTCAGCGACCTGTTTTTTTGCAATAAGGCCTTGAAAGTCGACAAAACAACTTATATCGAAAATAATTGAAATCACTATGCGAGTGTGAGTGCTAGTTGAGTGAGGCTATTGAAGAATTTTAAGTAATTTTTATACCACAATGAGATTTTTTATTTTTTTATTTTTTTTACATAATTTTGCTTTTAAGCAACATTTACTGAAATCAAGATTTGGAAGTCACTAAATGATAAGAATGCCAATCACAACAACAGACAACAACGGCAGCAACAGCAACAGTAAAGCGAGATGGAAAAGTTATTGTTAGCACGTAATTGACCATAATGCGAAAAGCATTAAGCTCCTGTTAACAGATATTATGAAATTACCGAGACAATGTTTGGCTTCGTAATAGTAATAACTCGAAAACGAACATAAGCAATAGCATAAATACGAGATAACAAGCAACGCAAACGGCAATAACGACAACGGTTTCTTTTCTTTTTTTTTTTTTTTTATTAAGCTATTGATGTTTTTGTAAAAGCACTTGAACTTATCCGCAAGATTTACCAACAAACTGAGGATTTTTTCCATTTTATTTATTTTTCTCTTATTTGTTTTTTTTTTTTTCTCATATACAATGCGTTCTTGAATACGTATATATTTTTTTGTTTGTGTGTACTTTTGTGTGTTCTCAACGAAACCAACAGTTAGTGAGTAAGTCATTCAGCGATACGATGTGTATAGTTTTTGTGCATTAATGACGATCATGTCGTCGTAGTTGTTCTGTTGCCAATGGTGAAATTGTCAATTTAATGTTGTTTTTGTTTATTTTGTTTCTGTTGTGTGTGTGTATGTGTGTGTGTGTGTGTGTGTGTGGCTCTTTTTACCCACTTTTTTTTTTTTTAATTTAACTCAAGTACTTGTGGCATTGCAGTGGATTGAATAAGATGTGATAAGTGAAACGAAGAGGGCGCCTGTGAAATAGCCATTCAAATATTCAGGCAAATGAACATGAACATGAACAATTAAAGGCAATTCGACAATTCCACAATCCTCAATCCTCAGAACCGTACAGTAGCTTGACAAGATATTGACATACATATTATATATACTTGTGCATGTGTGTGTGTGTGTGTGTGTGTGTGTGTATGTGTAAGTGTGTTTATGTGCAAAAGTTTCGTAATTGTATCAGAGTCATCTGATACAGTTGTTCATTTGCCAATGACCAGTCAACCAATTATCAGACGATGTTTATATATATATATATATATATATATATATATATATATATATATAAAAAAAAAAAAAAAATAAATAAATGAATAAAAAAAAAATAAAACCTTTATAGCCTTAGTGAAGGTTTTAGTTTACTTTTCGTTCACGTTCACACAATACGTGTGTGTGTGTGTGTGATTTTTTTTTTTTAAATTGATTGAATTATTTTGACTGTTACAGCTAGTTAAGTCATTTAATCGGTTAGTTGGTTACTTGTGGTTAGAGGAGATTGCTTTTTTTTTTTTTTTTTTTTAATATTACCGCTTGTAACAGCTTGTTATCTGATAACCCTGCAACCCTCTTCTAATTGTTGATCGTGTGTTGTTGTGTGGTTGTTGTTTATTGTGTTGCCGCATTGTAATGAAATCCATTATTCCGGTAATTATACAATTATTTAATTGCTGGTGCATGTAAATTGAGTTCTTATTGCTGCGTTACATATATATGTACATGTATAACTATACATCGTTTTAGGTTATAATTTAAAACTTCGTTTTGCACACATTTCTATTGAAGCGTCTAACGCGGGTTGACTTACATAACTTACATAACTTACAGAACTTGGAGATTTTAAATTATCGTCCTTTTTAAAGTTACATTCGGTTTAATGTAATAAACAGTTTCACATAGCGCATGAGTAACATTTATGCAAACGCTGCATTTAAGCAAAGTTGGCTATTAAATATTTTACATTACTTCGCCCAACATAAGTAATGCGTCCTACTCGCAAGTACGATAGGTGGGCCTACAATATCATAAACTACAACTTCTTACCTTACTTTTCACGACAATGTTTACATGAGCAACGGTCCGAAAGAAAATTCCGCAAATCTATGTTATCTAAATTTGTTGGAGTAAATTTGTGTGCAAATTTGCTGCTTCGCATCTATTTTCAGCAAAAAATACTAAACATTATGTAAACTTTGTTGTCCAAGTCTTTCTTGTCTTGCTATGTTGTTCGAAATATTATATCAAAAAAGGTTCAACGAATAGTGCAGTCTCAAGTAAGTTTCTTGCTCTTATTTAGTAGGCCATTCTTGCTATTTTTCGTCGAATTTCATTGAGAACGATTAAAAATGGGAAATTTTTTCCACACAATGTCCTTTTCAAAACACTTCATTATGTAGATTGTGATCGTAAAAATCGCCCTATCCGATCCGATTTACCATAGGCTGATTGCTAATGCCCAACCTTATCAGCGTATGAAATTTTATCAAAATATCTCGGAAATTTCCGACTTATACATGGACAAAATTAAAAAAGACGGACGGACGGATATGTTAAAAGTGGTACTGTCTCAAAATGTTCTGGCCGTTGCTTACATTAGCGATAGCTTTTTATCTCCCTAAACGATTCTGAAAAATAGTTTAGTGGCGGAACGATATGTGTTGAATTTTTGTGTGATGCAAAGACCAAGAGTCTCATACCCATAGTTAGGCTTAGCTCAGTTTACTGTTAGCAACTCCTTTCGACGGAAAAAGGAACTAAGCGTGTGTACGTAGCGGGCTTAGAGAGAAAAAATGCAAGCTCAGGCCTTTCATCGCAGCGCTTAATTTTTCATCATAGACGCTTACCTTTGGGCTCTATGTAAGTTTGGCCGCTCTGAGGATCCAGGGGCAAATCAGGTTTTCTCATTTAAAAAAAAAAAAATACAAAATCAAAATCCTTGAAGAGAATGTCGAGCTAAAGTTTATGGAGTGTTTTTGAAAATCTTCCACAATATCAGTGCAATTCGCAGTATTCTCCGATTCTTTATGATTTCTATTTTTTTCCTAATATTTTTTAAACCATAGATTTTAATTGCACGTTGACTCTACTCAAACCGTAATTAACGTAACGTAATTAACGTACCGTAATCGATAATTGATTTTAATTAAGCATCTTTTTAATTACACTAATTTAGCAATAATTGTAATAAATTACTTGAATAATTTTTCTTAATGAATTTAAACCGTTTGTTATTCAACTCTGCGAAACCGCAACTACAGTCAAAGGTCATGTTTATCAAAGTGGCGACCAAACAGCACCACAAACTTTTCCTTCAACCACATTGCACTTTGTGAAGCCTCTGATATCCACTTTTAAGCGGAAAAAAAATTAAAATTTCTTTGCTTAAGTTACGACAAATTCATTACACACATTGGTTCGTAAATCCAGGGAAAATTGGAAAACATTTTTTTTTTGGAAAATCACCCTGTCAAGAGTGATAGAATTAGTCCAATGTTTCTCTAGCAATTCGGTACCTTCCCAATACCCACCAAAGGAAAATGGAGGGGCACCAGTGGCTTTATTGAGACGGCAGCTTCAGAGACTCCACAGAGAATCTATATTCTTCTGAATCAATCTAGTTACGTTCGTCTGTCTGTCCGTCGGTGCATCTGCGTAATCTTTTGTGTTAAACATTCTCTTGGCTGCCAATACAACGACATCGTCTCCAAATTTGGCATAAACGTTGAAAAGTCTGGTATGCTCATTAGCCAATCAGTCAATGAATATGATCGCACTATCGTATAAAGTAAAAACATCTTTGCTTTTAGAAATATAGAAAAGTGGGTATTTTGCTCATTACCCTTAAGCTGTGACAAAGAAAATTTGCATTTTGCTAAAAATCTGCTTAGTTCGACCACAGCCGAATATAATTTTCTTACTTCTTGCATAATAATGAATTCGTTCAAATCTTTCTCGCTAGTGCAGCCTTTTGAAATTTACTAATAGACAACAGTAGCTAGGCAGACACACTATCCTAAAATCTGCTGAAAGTTTCAAGGATAAGCGATATATCTGCGAACTAAATCAAACCAAAATTCCACAATGATGAAAAGGTATATAAATGCTTCGTAGATCCTAGTTTCCGTAGTTCTAGTACTCCAAACTGTTAGAAATTACTGGTAAGTGAGCACAAAGATCACCCGATTTGAGAAGGGCCGATATATTCCGAAAGACAAAAAAAAAAATCTCACTATGCGATGTGTTCGCTATTACACCTATAAACTCTTTACTGGTCGTTAGTTATGAGGGAGGTTTGAAAGCTTTAAAAAATCCAATAATTTTTATAACAAGATATCACTTAAACAGAACCCCCCGTTGTTTACCTCTGGATATTTAATTTCTTATTTCCTTATAAGAAATTTCTTACTTTTCCTTTTTAAATGCATTTACTTATCAAATCTTATTTAATTTCAAAAAATGTCTTCTTAAATGTGTGAACAGCGAACAATAAAACAATTATCAGTCATTTACAATGAAAGGGAAAAAAAAAGTTTTTTGTTTTGTGTTAAGGGGGACCAATAAATTTGCATAGTAAATGTATTTCTGTGTTGCCACTTAGTTTTATCAGAGTTTTATGGGTTGTTATTATTTCTGGTTCTCTCCCACTAAAAACAGACAATAGAAAATTGCTGGCAAACGATTGCAAAAGAAAATAAAAATGTAAATATACAGAAAATTGTAACAAATTTATTTATGTCACACTCAGATACGCTAAGAAATTTGCAAACCATGCTTCATGAATTATTTGCTACGTACGAAACAAAAGTCGTTTTTTTTCTTTTCTTTTTTTTTTTTTTTGCATAAAAAGAAAGGACAGAAGACAAGTAAAAATGCTACACAAGACACAAGATACAACGATATTTGTTCATTTATGTTTTTCTTTTATTTGTTTGCCGTCTTTCTTTTTCTTGTTGTTGCTGTTGTTGTTATTTTTTTTATATTTTTTTTTTTTTAGTCAACATAAAGAAAAGAGCAGAAAACTTTACTAATGTTTCGATTACAATTTCATGAGCCTCTTTCTGTTGAAGAGCCGCGTGCAACGTCGAGAGAAGCCAACAAGGACAACAACAAAGGCAACGAAACAGCGAACAAGTAAGCAATAACAGCTAAAAATGCTTAATAAATTTCGCTGGTGAGATATAAAATTGAAGATTGAGATTGTGTTAGAAAAAAAAGAAAAAAAAAAACAATAACAACAAAAAATGTTTTCTTTTTTTTTTTTTTGCAAAGTAAAATAATAAATTAGAAAATAAATTCTTGTCTTGTAGCTCCTTCCCTAAGGACTGCACCATGAAAAGAATACACAAAAGACAGGCGCTAGTAAGGCATTGAATTGTCTTCTCTCTTAGCATTTTCACCAAAAAAAAAGAAAACATTAAACAAATATGACTGTTGTTGCTGTTTATCCGCTAAAGCAAAAAAAGAAAATAAAAAAAGCAGCAAAATAATCAAAAATTCTCAAATCTAAGTGCGAGCAACGTACGAATATACAAAAGAGAAAAAAGCGGCAGCAAAAAAACAACATTGCTTTATTTTCTTCTTCTTTTTCTTTTTTTTTTTTGAAAGTAAACGAACAAAATGGCAGCTTTACAACTTCCGTTTAAGCGCAATCCGAAAAAGAAAAAAAAATTGGGTGAGATATCAGAGAAATTTGCTTTCATTTTTTATTTATTTTTTTTTTATTTTAATTTTTTTTTTGTTTCCTTTAACCCACCTAACTTCAGACATTTTATTTCCTTTAGTTTAACTCGTAGTTACGGTTTCCGTTAAACTCTCTACACCAACTTATTTGATGTTTTGTTTTCATTTATTTTTTATTTATTTATTTTTTATTTTTATTTTTTTTTTTTTTTTTTTTATATTTTCTCTTTTTGCCGCAAGGTGAAAAGCAATCACAGCAGATTTTACGTCAAGTACAACTAAAAGTATACTAACTTTTTCATTTTACGCGTAACGTTTAGAAATATGCTTCAAAAATACTGCACAATTTTTTACCTTCAAGCGATTACAGGTATGCTAAAAATGTTACATTTTACATAAAAGGTTTAAAAAGTACGCTTCTACACAAAAAAAAGGAATGACTTTTTGGCCAAAAGGGATATCAGCAAAGTTTAGATTAAGCAATTGAAAGTAATCGGTGTGTCAATAAATTCTGCGTATTTTTTGATAGAAGTCAAATTGATTTACAATACCCTTGTTACAAAGCTTAAAAAGCGAAATATTTACCATTTTCATCTATGGTATTTTGACTTTTATAGATTTGCTTCCGCATATCGAAGGAATGAAAACTTCGTGACTTCGAAGCGAAATAGTCATCGAACCGTCTTCGCATATCTTCAAGTTTTGTAAAGTGCCAACAAGTTTCAACAAGTGGTATTCAGAAGACCTTGACCTTGAGAATAAGCCGGAATTGGGCGGCCCAGAATGAAGATCCCTTCTTAAGCTGCAACTTTATAATATTCTTTCGCTTCGATTAGTTCATGAGGTAGCCATTTTTCTTCTTTCCGCATCTCTCCCATTGGAAGCAGTCCGAATAAAATTGCTTGTTCAGTTATTCCTAACTAAGAACCCCTTTTGATTTTATGGTGAATTTTCACTGACCATGCTTTGAATTTCGTCATTAAAAACTTTTCGCGCGACTCCAGAGAGCTTATCTTCGTTGACAAAAATTTTTTGTACAAAATCTTGCAAATCACTTTCTATCTATTTCATAGTATTTCAACTTACTGCATTTCCATCCCAAGCCAATTTAATCGCTTCCGTCGCTTGACCTGAATTTTTCTTTTGTTTTTTTTTTCAGTTTAAAACACAATAACATGCCGTGCCATAAGCGCTGCTTGTTGTCATCCTTTTCCTTACACTTTGTTAGACACCGAACGACCACTTACAAACAACTAAGGCTTATATCGTACAAATACCGATGACTAAGCTACGTACATCCAAAATGTTAGAATATGTGAACATATCAAGCATGTTGCTCTCAAGACATAGAATTTATTGACACTCCTAATATATTCGAATATTTGAGTGAGACTTAAACTATACGCTTTAAAATGAGCATAGATTTTCGCTAATAATTAAAACAACAAATTTATTTCCAATTAACAGAAAGTATGCTAACCTATACACATTTTTGGCTACGCTTTGACTTATCTTTTAAAAAATGCCTATAAACTTACGCCTATAGTTATGCTATGTTATTCTGATAGGAACGTGAACATTAAACCGTTTACTCATGCCTGGCCAAGAAATATCTACTATCAAATAATTGTCCTGTAGACTTAGTGTGCCTGAGTGGGAAATATTATATACTTTCTGGAAAACTACATTTTACATACAGGAAATGCAGAGGATGATATGCAAACCTATGCTTTGACTTACGTTTTAAAAAAGGCTGTAAACTTGGCCTAAAGGTGTGCTATCTTTTTCTGATAAGAAACGTCTACATTTAATACTCTAGTAGTCTAGCTATTAGGCCGTTTACTCATGCCTGGCCGAGAAGTGTCTGCTATTAACTAATCCTCGTGAGGACTTAGTGTGAGTAAGTGAGAAACATTATATTCGTTTTGGAAAACTAGCTATTACGTCGTTTACTCATGCCTGGCCAAGAAATATCTGCTATTAACTAATCGTCATGGGGACTTAGTGTGAGTGAGTGAAAAATATTATATTCGTTTTGGAAGACTAGCTATTACGTCGTTTACTCATGCCTGGCCAAGAAATATCTGCTATTAACTAATCGTCATGGGGACTTAGTGTGAGTGAGTGAAAAATATTATATTCGTTTTGGAAGACTACATTTTTTATAGACAGATAACGGAGAAGAAGATATGCTAACCTATATGGTAATGCTCTGACATATGTTTTAAGAAAAGACTATAAACTTGAGCTTAAAGGTATGCTATCTTTTTCTGATTGGAAACAGGACAGATAGAGGGTACTTATGATCTAGCGTCCAGATACTTTACAGCCGATATTTGTGTTAAAAAAAAAAATGAAAAAATTTTATTGAAACAAGTTTGTACTAATTTTTTTGGTAGAGTATTGGCTCATGTTTGCTTGTAGAACATTCCGAAAGTGCAACTAAGTGTTAATCTAATGATTTGAATAATATCTTTTGAAAGTATTATTGAGTTATTTATCGGTCTATCTTCGAAACCAAAGAAAAATTCTTATCTCATGTGCTCATGTGTTGCCTGAATTGCCATACACTTTTGGAAGAAGAAGAAAAATCACATGTTATATATGTTATAATTAGAATAATACTGCAAAGTGTTCAAATGAAACGAACACAAACATTCTGTTTTCATTTTGTTATTTATATTTTTTTTTTTTTGCTTTGAAAAGAAATACTAAACTTGTAGGTATGTGGGTTATGCATAGATCATGAGTTAGTTAATTTTAATTTTTCATTAAATTTATTTCAATTTACATTTGTATCATTGTGTTTGTATATATTACAGTAATATTTTTGGGAAAGTTTGTTGGCAGCAGGTATTTAAAATAACACTTAACTAACAAAAGAGAGAAATAGAACAAAAAAATAAAAATAAAACAACAGGCAAAATTAACAAAAAAAAATCTCTCTCTCTCTCTCTCTCTCTCTCTCTCTATCTCTCTCTCTCTCTCTCTCTCTCTATCTCTCTCTCTCTCTCTCTATCTCTCTACAAGCAATATTTATTGTTTACCACATAAAATTTACAATTTCCGCTTTCATGTGTTGGCAGCAATCGTAACAACCACAACAATAACAATAACAAATCCAACTGCATTACGTTTTGTTTTTCTAAAATTTTTAATTCTATTGTTTTGTGTGTATGTGTGTGTGTGTGTTTGTGTGTGCTTGCGAAATTTTAGACTCAACACCCCTATTAAATCTCTCTGTTTGAGCGCTCGCGTGTGTGTGTGTGAGAAAGGGAATTGTGTTAATGCGGCATAAACATGAAACCTTTACAATAACATTACAATTTTATATTTTTGTTTATTCGTTTTATTGTTTTATTTAAATCTTCTCTATGAGCTGATAATGAAGAGCCGAAAATTTAATTAAATACATTTCGAGGTAAAAATCAAAATAGGAAGGACAAGCGGGAAGAACTTCTCGTTTAGCTAAGCTAAGAGAGAAGGCGGTAAAGAAAGCCTTGCAAATTTAAAGCTAAAATAATACATTTTAGATTATCGCAAAGATTGCAAAATAAAAGCATTAAAATGCATAACTTGGAAGAGGGTGTGCAAACGGAAGCCAACAACGTCGAATAGGGTGTTCTAATAATTTAAACATATTCATCGTGCTTTACTACTTTACACACATACAACATAGTACGGAATACATTGACTTCGTGTAAAAATAGTCCATGCCAGGTATGTGCATATGAAACCGAAATTTTTCTATTGCTTATCTACGACCAGGAAACACATGTCCACCCATAAATTTTCTGTATATATGGTTTTAGGACCATCTGTGGGCAATTTTCGGTTTCATATTTACATAACTTGTATATACGTAATTATCTAGAATCATTTTTACGTTAAAGTTATCTGGAAAAGTTTTGTAGGAGACACGTTTAAGTCCATGCAAAATTTAATAATGATTAGAAAGCCTATAAAGCTAAGTAAGGAATATTTGGAAAGAAGTTTAAAGTAACTTTTTGTTTTTTCTTTAAAATCACAAATCAGTGAGGGGTATATGACTCACGAGATACCTCAAGTATTGTTCCGAAAAAAGTGCGCAAAGAGCAAGAGATTGTAAAGTCTTCTCAAAAGCTCATTGATCCATGCCTGTCCAGGACACTTAATGGTGAAAGAAGGAAATCCTATCAATGCGAAAGAAAATTCAAGCTCGATGGAAAGAATTTAAATCATGACCACCCTGTTCATCATTGCAGAAGAGTTTTTAGTGAAAACTGCGAGTAATACCCTTGAAACATCATGTCATATGGCTCTCTGCTGAAGCTCATGTATTGTTTAGCTTACGCTTGCTTTAAAGACGAAATTGCTTACACAACTTGTAGCATTTCTTAAATGTTTCCGGATACTTTCTACACACACCAGGAACCCATCAATTAACGAAGCTCTTATGTGTTTCCTAGGCCCCGCTCTTGCCCACAATTTTTATGCGTTCCTCATTTAAATGGTATTTTGTTGTTCATTTATCTAAAAATAAAAGCAGGTCGTACGCCTACTTCGTGTTGAAAGCTTATAAAGGAATTCCTTATTTGATATTTTTATGTTCGACAGAAAATTCAACCGTGAATTCAAGCGCAAGCAGCTTAGAGAAATCAGTCAAAGATAGTCATTCCTACCAAATGAAGTTAATCGGAGTTTGAGTCCGCCCTTTAGATTGTCGACCGGGCCATATGGACCAAATTTGCGAATTTGTGAACGCAAATTGACGGCATTGACATTGAGCCTGTTAAGTTCCTCCTCAGAACAGAATATATATTTATATATACATATATATGGATATATGTAATATTTTATCGTTTTGCTCAACTTTTTGTTTTATGGAGTTAACCGATTCGGCAACTGAACCATCCATATATCTATATATCTATGTAGCATATCACTCAATAAGTTCGTAGCATGACGTGTGGTATGGATATTGCCGCGATTGACGAAATCACATGCATTTTAGATAGTACCAACTTTCAATATTTTATATAAGCTATTTTTGATCTCCGCTCGTAGTCGAGCGTATCAATTCTTTCCACCCGCTCGGACTAAGAATAGGAAGGAAGGAACATTATTTAATATTTGCGCATTATTTGCGAGAAGCTTTTTGCTACAAGTAGCAGAAGACCACAAAGCAACATTTCATACGGAATTGCTTCGACGAAGGTTTTTCAGTACAACCGTCCTATTCGCCTTTCGACTTCTAGCCCAGTATTCAATCAACAGCTTTGATAACATCGTCTTGGCTCGATTCAGTTCGCGGGAACAGTCAAGAGTATCTCGTTAACTATTGAAGTCTTTAAATTTCGACCTCACTGTCAATTAGAGCCTTGCAGATCTGAAAATTCGACATTAAACGGATACACTTTATAGAAACTCCATAAGAGTATCCGACGCCCCTCCAAAAGAAAAAAGAAAAAGGCCTCTTAAAATTTACTTTAAGCTTTACTATGATGACATTTTTGAATATCTCTGACCATCATTAACGATAGGCCATCTGAGTAGGACAACGTACATATAGATTGAGAGGGAAAAGTAAATAAGAAGTTTGACAAACGTATAATAAGAACAAATTATAAAACAGATAGAAAATTATAATCATTTCCTGTCAAGTATTAGACAGCAACAAATAATTGATAAAAAGGTATACGCAGACAGTTATAACAGCAACAACAAGAACAATTATTGTATGCATGCATTGTTCGAGTTCGAGCGGATGAAACCACAGTAATAAAAAGTTATGCAACCGCAAACAATTTGCGGTGTAGTCTTTATATGTAAACAAGACTCGTAAAAATCTACAATAAAACTGTAAAATACTGCAAAAACAGAAAAACAACTGCAACACCAAAAAAATACACACACACAAAACACTAAACAGAATAATACAGAAAACCATATACAAAATGCAATATCAACATAAGGCAAACAATAAGAAAAAGCAACAAAAAAAAAAACAAAACAATTTCCTGATGCCCGTATTTCGTAATGTAATGAGAAAAAGGAGACCGTTTTTTTTTTTTTTTGTAAAGGAAAGCTAGAAAGTTGGCACGATGGTAGAGGGAGGATAAACTCCAACGTACATGGAACATAACTGCACTTCATAACAATACATATTTGTTGCATTTTATATCCGTTACTTTGAATTGTGTTGAACGTGCAGTTAAAGATAGAAAGACGAAGAAAAGGGTAAATAACACACGCATAAAGAGTAATGTGAGAGAGAGAGAGAGAGAGAGAGAGAGTGAGAGCGAAGTGATGCAAAAGTGGAGAAAATATTGTATATAAAAATTTCAACGAGTTAAGTTTAAGTGTGTTTGTGTTAGTACGTGTGTATGCGTGTGTAAGTTTACGGAGGGCACGTGTGCACGGACATATGTACCTGCTGGCATGTGCATTGTGCTTCTTTTTTTTGTTTTTTCCATACTTTTTCATACTTTTCTCTCTTTGTTTTTTTTTTTTTTTTCATTTTTGACCACAGTAAAGTGTTATGGCTAAAACATGCCGTTAGTCAACCAGTCAATATGCTTGGCAGGTAGTCAACTTGCTCACGTGTAATAGTGGTTACTGTTTGATGTCGGACGTATATAAGTGTGCATGTATGCATGCATGTATATATATATATATATATATATATATATATAGGTGTATATAGGTGTGTGTGCCATACTGCATGCATCTGACCACATTTCAGCTTTCACCGTTAAAAATCCACTATAACACGCTCTCACACTGAAACCGTCAGAAACATAGGAAAAACGTGAGAAAGCTGGGGAGCATATATATCGGTCTTTGTTTATATCTTTATATATATATATATATATATATACATATATGTATGTATTTATATGTATATCTCACAGTAGTCTGCAAGTTCGCATGCACATGCACAGCATATACCGTAACAAATTTATCAAATAGCACGTATTGTTGGTTGGTTGGTTGGTTGATGGTGTACGTACACTCATCGGCACATTCACCCATCCAAAAATGCTCCATTATTTCAATGAATACCGTAAACGTTTCACAATGTTGGCCATTTTTCATTTTGCCAAAGTAGCAAAACTTTATCGTTCTGCAAGTGCAAGAATATGCTGTGCATTTGTAGATGTATCTATGTATATATGTTGGCATGTATATATAGATGAGGTTAAGATGTAGATTATATGCAAACCGGTCATTACGATAATGAGCTTCAGAGTATACAACAGTCAGTTAGAAATTACCAAAATACAAACAGAATAAAGTTTGGCGAGATCGGGTAAAAAGTTTTACACAATCAGTCGGTCTGTCTAACGCATTTTTTGAGTGTTATTTATTACGTTACCTAAACGTAAACGAATAAAATTTATACATGATTGCTCATATATTCAACTAACAACAACAACAACAACAAATGTCAGTAAGTGATTGACTTTAATTTTTCTTTGTTTTCTTTTTTTTATCTATTTACTGAGAGTTAAAATCAAATTTTTCCTAATCGTAATAGAAAATTATACTACTAATGGCAGATAATGAAAAAGCCAAAAATTGTTTATTGAAAATATGAAAACAAAGAAACCAAGGACAAGTAACTGTTATATGCATCAAAGACTGATGACAGGCTCTTGTTGTTCGTTTTAAGCTAAAAACAAGTTTAGTTTTGAAAAATTTATGAATACTTTTCGAGTACTATTCCGCCGGAAACACCACATTGCTTTTATCGCTCTCCGTCTCTCTGCCTCCATGCAACTAACTATGTATGTCTCGCAACATGAAAAATTCAAATTCATTTTATATGCTTTCCATGTAACACGAAACATTGCATAGAAAACTTGATATTATTCATGATGTTACTGTTACTCTTACTTACTATTACTGCTGTTTCTGATGATTTTTTCGTTTTTCATTTTTTTTTTTTTTTTTTGTTCTCCTATTTAGGAAACTTTACAATTTTCTACTTCTAGTCATTTGGGAAGATTTGCAATTCGTAAAAGTTAAGTGACTTCTACATTTGAGAGACTGTTGGGTATTAAGCAGATTGTTATTGCATTGTGGTTGTGTGTATTCGCCACAAACAATAAGAAATTTGTTATGCTTTTGTTTTACTCATTAAAAAACTCAAAACAAAAAAACATTCATATCAGCTTGGACCGAATCTTTCGGTAACCAGTAATCATCATATACACAAAGATATTCCCAAATGGATTATATCCGCGAAGTGCGTTTAGAGGATCTTTCAAGTTCTTAACTTTGCTTATTCGACATGGTTCAGAGCTTCTTGGAGAGTCATTTAAATTTCATTAATACAATTTTCTGTGTGAAATCCAGTATTTTGCGAGCACCATACCTCGTCTGTATTATTAATAATCATTTCCCTTTAGTCTCAGCTAACGTATTGTTACGTCTTTGTTGTTGTACAGGCTAGTCATCCTATTTCTCTTTCAAGTATTTGTCGGATAATTCCTCTATAACTTACTCACGCTATTGTTTACTCTCTTTCACTCTCTCTCTCTCTCTCTCTCTCTCTCTCTAACTCTCTCTTTATTTTTCTTTCTCTCTCTCTCTTCCTCTCTCTCTATCGAATTTCGTCCCTTTTTTTAAACCCAATCTTAACCCGATAAACCTTTGAGAGTCATTTGACTCTCTCTCTACTTTGAACGTAAGTTTTTTGATTGCTCCACAATGACTTGTCATAGTATCAAAATTAATCCTTTTCACAAAATGCGCATTACTGTACCGTAAGGACGTCAAAATACATACGTTGTTGTTGCATGTAAAAGTCCATGGATTTATATATTTTTACCACATTTACGGATGGACTATCCTCAACGGTCGTCCAGAGTTTCTTACAAGAAATTCGTTTTCTTGAACAACATATCTCAAGAAAAGGCATTTATAACGTATTCTTATTCCAATGTCTTGTGGGCTGAGACATTTACATTTATTCCCTTTTGTCTGTTCAATTTATTCTTCTTGGAACGCTTCCATTTGTTGCGGAATCGTAACTTAGTACACACATCATAGAAAAAGTTACGCTTAACTTTGTTGACTTCCTTAGCCTTTATCCGGACTGCAATTATTATGACTTACTCAACTATCTCCACCACTAGTGTAAACCGACTCATCTTACTACTATTATAATTTATACTTTTAGTCAAGATGTTTGCTGTACTGTCCCACCAGTCCGAGCGCATATCTGCTCTTATCGACGACCAAAAGAAGAGAATGACTAACGCAAGGCTGACTTCGTAACCCATGTCGGTTAGTTCTCTTCTCTTCTAAACCTTCGAGCTCATTCGAAGCAAGTGGTAACCATGCCTTTCATACCATTGTCATGGTCGTATTTAAACCTATTTCCCTCGTAGTACTTAGTAATACGTACTGTAAACCTTAACTGCAAACCTTAGCCTAGCCACAGCACCACTATATGACTCACAGTCTCATACTCAGAAAGCCATCCCGTAAATTGGGTAAGAAGGACTCAATCAGGGACGAAATTTGTGGAGAGAGGTACGTTGACGGGTTGTACACCGCCGAAGGGTACAGATAGTAGCCGCAGTATTATATTTAATAATTTCTTTGCAAATCAAGAACTGAATCAAAACTTATGCAGAACTTGCATCAAAAAGTAGGTTTTTTCTTGTCTTCTGAATTTGAAATTGATTGAATTGATTGAATTTGGAATCGAAAATATATCAATCTTTATAACGATAGTGTTTGGATCAATTCAAATCAATACAATTAAATTTTATAAAGAAAAATAATGTCATTTTAATTATTCCCATGATTCTCATAAGAAACTGAGAGACACATCGCGTGGTATGGTTCGTTATACAAGCACCTTTCACAATTAGGGTTAAACACTTTCGCCAGTGAGTGAACACTTTCCCTCTATCCGATCATCTGCTAGATTAACTACCAAGTTTTTCTCCCATTTGATCCATTACTGGAACTAATCACAAAAGAATCTTACACGACATTGTGACCATTGTGATGTGACAAGTAGCAGCTATTGTACTGTGACTCTATATACGAAATTCAAATGAGTAGTGTCGACGACGATATATGTCGCCCTATGATTTCTGCTTACACTTCGCTTTCTTACTTGTTTCTGTATTTTGCGCATCATTATTCATATCTTTATACCTTTCCGAGAAACCATTTAAAATAACGCTTTTTCTCTATTTGGATTCGTTGAGGATTATTTATTCGATTTCGTTTTCCAAAGGATTAGCCATTCCGTTGTTTGTTGCTTATCGTTAATTATTTTTGATCGCAAGCGAGGAACGTGTCTTAAAAAGCTTTAGTATACTCAAGGCTTACCCACAAATGAATGTTATTTTTCTTTTATTTCTTCTTTCTTCAATCAATATTTGCTACGGCTATTATTAAAAGGCTTACGCTATTCAACAAAGGATTTGTTTGTATTGCTGCAAATTAACTGCATCCATAAACCATAAAAGAAACTGATGGTACATAACGTGGTGGAGTGAAAATACAAAAGCAATGCTAAGGAAATGAAAGAAACGCAACTTAAGCGTAGCTTCACCATCATACCCGTGACTTCATTCAATTTTATATGTAATCTGTCTTTCTTAGGAGCGTCTTGCTTCGTCCAATCGCCGTTTAAAACGCTCATGCCAAACCAATGGATATTGAATGGAGAGAATTGAGGAGGAAAGATTATCATTAGAAAAAATACATGAATACAAAGTTTTTTAAATAGTTTTAGGCATACGACCTTTTTAGATTATCCCAATAACTGATAGATATAATAAGGGGTGTCCCAAAAATTTACACAAGATTTGGTTTAAATAGAAAAATGAGTTGCTTTTATACTCACCTCTGTAAGATAACATCCAAAAAGAAGCTTCAGAGACCCTATAAAGTATTCATGATCAGCGTGAAATTCTGCGTAACTATGTCTGTCCGTCTGTTCGTCTGCACGGTGTGTGTTGTACAAAAACTATCATATCACAACTACATTCTCTAGCCTAATCTGTATACGTGCTCTCATAACAAATGCTATCACAACGTGCCTCACAAGGTCGCAGTGAGAAAAGAGCGCGTATCTTAGACAAGAAATACTTGATCGAGGACAAAAGTTCAAACGAGCCTCATGTCAAATGTGTACCTATTAGTTTTACCCAAAACCAAACTTCTCTTTTCTCTCTTTTCTTCTTCTTCTTCCTCTAACTTTTATTTACATAAATTTTTTGCAGTATTTGTGGTACGATTGCTCGATATATAGAAGCGATTGAAATTAACCGGACCAGAAGAGCAACGCAGTGCAATATTTGTTTAAAATAAAATAAAAATAAATATATTTAACGTAATTTAAAGTAATTTGCAATAAAAATTCTATTTAACCCATTGCTAACTTAACTGCTTGACATAACATTTTTTTAAACAACTTTAGAATCAATTTTGATTAAAAAGAAAAAAAAAAACGATTTTTTTCATCATCAGATCTTCATTTAAAAAAGGGTTCGTTTTTTATCTAAAGAAAAAAAAAGAAAACCAGGGGGAGTAAACATTTTTTTTTATCATAAATTGAAAGCGCTTTTGAATACAAAGGACTACAACTTTGAATTATAAACAAAAAAACAAAAAAAAAAAATAAATAAAAGACTCGATTGTTCAATTTATATAAAGTTTATTGACCAAGCGCAGGAAAAAATTTTATAAATATTAAAAACCGAATAGAAGTAAAAAACTTGAAATAAAAAAATAAATAATTAAATAAACTGGAACAAAAAAGCCACAACTTGTAATAAAACTTAATGAAATCGTATCAGCTAAAAATAAAATGACACTTGTGATAGCCGTACAACAAAGGGGGTCAGAATATAATGCATATAAAGAGATATAAAGTTATAAAGATATATATATATATATATATATATATGCATAATTTAACATATGCAGACTTGCACTCTTGCAGTGCATAATGCACGAGTGCGTACTTATGTTTTCAATATTCATAATTGTGTAATTAATAATGCATTAAACGTAATTTAATTAAAAATGCAATGCACCACTTGAATGATGGCAATAGTTATCAATGGTTGAGAAAAACCTACGACTAAGAATGACAACACACAATAATAAACAAGTAAGAAAATTATATTCGGTAGTGACCGAATCTTTTATGCCCATTAACGTTACCCCAAAAAAAGACAAAACAAAGGTAAAAGAACTGAATTTTCATAGTCTACAATATGGAGTGAGTTCGACTAATTTTTTCTTTGTAGTTGTAGACGTGTCCTTGGAAAAGTTCAGGTCACTTTCAAAGTCTTTTGGAAATTTATACGCGATATCTTCATTTGCTCGAAAGAGAGAAAGTCTAGCACAAATACTACACAGGCAGATGGACAGACGATTAAGCGGACATGTTTAGATGCATTCGAAGCTTGAAATTGGCGATAAGTTTATATACATTATGGACTTTTTGAAACTTGTTTCTGCTTCTTATAAAGGTATTGAAAAAAAAGTTAAGCTTCGATGCACTATAATATTAGGTAGGGGTGGTCAACTTTTTCCATTTTGGTACAAAAGCGTCGTTCACAGAATATATGTTCAAATTTATGTAGATTTATCTACCGTAGCTGATGAGCAAAGAGCAAAAAACCAATGTTTTATTCCTTTTAAAATGACAGAGGTGTTCTCAGTTTACATAGCATTGTAGGCTTGTCCTTCAACCGATTTGCTCTATGTTCAATACCAACCTGAATGTAAAAACTTCCAATGTTTCTGCAAACTTTAAAATTGAGAGCTCGACTTTGCGGCCAGGAGAATGTTTACAACAGACATTACCCAGCCGGACAGATATACAGACGGACATGTATAAATCGATTTGGAATTTGATGCTGATCAAGAATATATAAACTTTGTGGCGTCTCTGATGCTTCCTTTTAGGCGTTGCAAAAGTTTTGACAAAATGAATATACTCCTCAACGTTCGATAATAGGTATAAAAATAAATAAATAAAAAAGAAAAAAAAATTAAATCAAACGCAAAATAAACTATTCTGAAGCATAAATTATGCTGAAAAACTAAATGAAGCTAAAATGATTATTGGATGGCTATCCATCATGCCAGAGAAATTGCACGCATACTGCATATGAAGTCAATAAAAATCAAGCGATAACTATCTATATTATATGGAAGGTAAGCATAAGTTATAAAAGTGTTGCACAACTTCAGGCACGACTCGATCGTTACAACTGCCCTTTTACTCAGCCAACCAACCAACCAACGTTACTATATTTCTGATGGTGATATCCGTAGAATGAACACCGAACAAAGTCACTTCATACGCTTTCCTTTCGGCATCATCAGGTAGTAAAGTCTACTTACCCCATAGTAAGGCCTCTCTTCGGTTCATTATAAGTAGAAACCAGCAAGACCATAGCAATCGAGCACGACCGGTCAATAGATACTCTACACGAATTCCTTTGGCAAGTGCAGTTATTCACTCGTTTCACTCGTAATACGTCAAAAATTATACCCTTTTTTTCTTTCCAAAGGCCTTGCTTTTCATGATAATTCCTATATATGCTAGGGTCTAAAAAATAGACTCATGTGATGCAAATTCACTAAACATTAATTTGTTAAATTGCTACTAAAGATCCATCATTATAAGCTATTAAAAATTAAATCTTTTTCTGAAGACTACTTACTATGTAGGAGAAATCTTACATGAAATGAGAAAATTTTGAAAATTCCAATTTTTTCTTATTTTTAAAACTCATTATATGGGAAATTGTCGAAGAAGAAAATTGACTCGAACCATTTTCAATAGTTTTCGTCCTTGGCGCGTCTAATCTAATGACAAACTCTATTCAAAATAGTTGAAATCGGACCATATCCCATACAACGTTTTGCTGTATTAAGCATATTGGCTATTAATAATGGATCGTCTTCCACTATAGTATATTTACTTGTTTTACCTGATTACCGTGGTTTTTCCCCTTAAAAAATATTCCAAAAAAAAAAAGAAAAACAGACCTTTACAATATGACTTCTAACCGATTTTGAGCTCAACTTATATTCCAAAGAAAAATTGCCGCAAGTAATGTCCTTACGATGCTTTGTACATATTTTCTTTTTTATTTTATTAGATATCTATGACTATTGTATAAATAAAATTATTCTAAAGGATAAGTTGCAAAAGTATATCATACTCTCGGACAAGGGAATATTTGAAATCCATGCAAAATTTATGGACGGAGAGAATGTTTATTTCTTCATTTACATATATATATACAAAAAAAAAAGAAAAGAAAAAAATTCCTAAGATAATTTCAACTAAAAGCTTCTTAAATAATTTCACACTCATCTACACCTATGTACATACATATATATATATATATATACATACATGTGTATATATATATATATATATATATATGTGGATATGTAGAGAATGCAGAGGAACATTGCATATGCGTACATCCAGTTGGAAAGACAATATGCACGCGCGCACACACACACACACAAATACACAATCATTTCTGCTCTTGATCGTCAGCTAAACGTTCACCTGGTTTCGGTTAAATCAAAAACGGAAAAGGAAGAAAAAATAAAAAAAAAAAAGTAATGATAAAAAAGAAAAGAAGAAAAGGGCAAAATGAACCTTCTTCGCGATTTTCATAGGCCCAGAATTTATGAAATTCAATTAATATTGAGACAACCGTTTCCGCTTGACCGCTAAAATGAAAACAAAAACCAAAAACAAGGTAAATGCAAGAAAAGTGATAACAAGAAAAAAAAAAAAACAAAATAGCGCAGACTGCAAATGTTGAAAAAAAATGGTTAAAAAATGTATTTCTGCTGAAAAAGCTCAAATAGTTTTCTTTTCCATTCTCGCTACATGTTTTTTTTTTTTTTGCTTTTTTAATTAATAACGGTGGAAATTAAATTTATATGCATGACTGATAAAAAAATGAGAGATAAACGTAGAGTAATTGCATACCCAAATAGATATCAATGGCAGTGCAGCAAGCAAAGACAGTGCAAAAGGGAGAAGGAGAAAAGAAGAAGGGATATAATAATAAAAAAAAAAAAAAAAAATCAGGAAAAACGGCACAGTTTAATGTAACTATAATGTATATATGCTTGTGTTAAGTTAAAGAACATCGTTACGAAAAAGTCATTTGAATGTATGCTTGTTGAAGGCAGAAAACCATGCAAAAAACATAGGCAGAGAAAGCGAGGTTATGATAAGTAGCACTAGAGTTGGATGCATATCATATATCTATGCATGTAAGCTCTTGCACCAGTATCGTAGTGCAATGTTAGCTAAAAACAGGGCTTTTTTTTACATATGTACATACATACGTACAATAATGTGAATGATAATGATGTTGAAAGTTACGAAAGCCAAATGAAAATGTTTTAATGTAAAGTGCCTTAAATGTGTTAAGTAAAATAACGAATAATATGTAAAAAAGAAATCAAAAAAAAAAAAAAGAAAAATCATAATGTACGTAAACTAGGGCAATATCTCATGTATTTGCATGTATTTATATTCGTTTTGATTTTAAGACATATCACCGTGAATCACAGCTACATTATCTTAAGTAAGCTAAGATGGTATATACATAAACGTAAACACAGCGATAAAATACGGAATTTATTACGGGGAAAAAAAATTATAACTTATTTCATGCTATTAAAAAAGTTTGAAATTATTTACCACTTCCTTCTTTTTCTTACTTATTAGAGTAATGTTTAAATGAAAAAAGACAATTAAAAAAAAAAGAATTTTTTAAATAACATGACTTACCAGTTAATTAAATCTTGCAGTGTTATCTTGCAAGGATCTTTTGATTTCACCATATCGAAAATTTCATCTTTTAAATCTTCAAAATTAACCGCTTCAGCGTTTACGGCTCGTATTTGCTCTTGTATGCCTTTGAAAAAGTAATGTAATGTTTGTACCGTTAGATAGCCCTTATGTTGGACATCGAGTATGCGGAATAAATAATGCAATGATTGCGGTTCATGCTAAACAAAACGTATAATGCATAGGTTAAGGGTATTTTGTTTCATATGCAACAACAATCCTGCATTTCTGCTTAGTAAAAAGACAATGCGAACACGAGACTTACACGATTATCTAAAGCCAATACAAAATCCAAAAAGGTTTTATAGTCCATTTCACCATCGAATGTCCGACACTCATCGAATACACGATCCAAAAATACTGAGGTTAACGTGCCCGAGCCATAATCGGCTAACTCTTGTTTACTTAACATACCGTTATGATCCTTATCGAGGTTAAGATAATTTCCGTAAACCGTTAAAACTGATGGCATCGAAAACCAATTGTGTTCATGTGATTCTTTGGATGATTCTTCATCACGCAGCTCTAATAATTCGGTTAATAGACCCGACGCCAATATATCGCGTATACGTATACGGCCAGTATGTAAAGGATCCAAAAAGAAAAAGAATTTCTTAACCACCGTACACACGTAGAAACTTTGAAATGACGGTTGAACGCAACTGCTAATTTGTGCTAAAGTTGGTATAATGTCAATAATATAGTTCTCCATATCGATTTCTCTTAAGAAACCCTGACCGACATCATCGTAAAATGATAAACCTATGCGACCTTGTGTTAACCACACTTTCCGCATGGTATAATTAAATATGGAAATGAGCTCAACTTTGCCAGGGTAACCGGAATGACATTGCAGTTTGGCGAAAAGACGCGAAGTTAAATATTTGCGACTCTTCGGGCTTATCGTTTTCATTACTTTTAGGTAATCGTCGTAGCCTATTAGCTGTTGACCCAAAGGTGTAACTTGAGTGCAATTTTTCTCCAAAATCACCCATAAACTGTTCAATTCTTCATTGTCCAATAAGTCTTGAGAACGTTTCTGCAAAAATAGGGAATGAGCCTCTTTGCGTAAACTTTGTCTTAAAGTATTTGATGGTGACGGAGGAGCATGAAAAAATTTCGGTATCGTTGCATAAGTTGGATGTGTAGCAATGTTTATATCATTTAATGGTTTCAGCAAAGAATCTTCATCAAAATTTTTCAACTCTTGTTCACTGGGCTTCTTTGATGATACTTCAAGTTCTTCGAATTCTTTCACAATATCTGGATCAATTTCCATGATTTTATGTAAAATTTTAAAAAATTTATTATTAATTTATTTTACTTCTTATTTTTGCTTTCATTTAATATTAAAAACAAAAAACAATAAATTTATGCTTCTAAACAAATGAATATCAAACAGCTGTTTTCTTCACACATAATTTAAACACAGGTATGCTAAACAAAATTTTTTAAAATACAAAGATCAACATCACTCAAAGAAGCAGGGATGTTACAAATAATTAGTTTAAAAGAAACTATAACTTCCTAGCGGAGAATATTTTATTGCATATCTTACGGGAGTTATTTGAAAATCGCTTCAACTTATATTCTGATAATAATCGTAAATTGATTTCCTATGTTATATGTCATGTCATACTGAGAATGTTTGCTTCTTCCTCTTTTAATGTCTATTTCTAGGCTCTAACATTAAGGTTGCCTCAGCGATTTTGAATTGTATATTAGCACGCCAGCTATGCTTCGAAGATCCATCCTGCTCAGCAATATTAGAAATTATACCTAGAGTATGCGGTCCAATACCAGGTAAATAATGACATTAAGCATTTTATAAATAATTTAATTCAATGAATTTAATGATTAAACACAATTTTGTACACAAACGACATAACTCTACCATGAAATTCTTTCTTTTATATTTAAAAGTTTTTATGATATATTAGTTAGTGTTTCAGACAAAATAAATATTATTTTCAATTACATTCAATAAGATTTATAGTTGATAAAGTATGACGTAAAAATGATAACGAGCAACGAAGTCTGTAAAAGTCTTTTTATTACTTCTTTGAAGAATTATTTCTCAGAAGCCTTCTCGCAAGGTTTTGCATAAAGGAAAATTGCGCATTATCTTAAAGACCGTTAAATTCTTTACTCCTTTTTTTAAATATTCAAAAATTTTTCAAGGTCATTTCTCTCTATATACCTTAACAATAGATAGAGTCTATCGAATATCAGTTTTCAGCAGTTAGGAAATCTATACCTTTTTTAAGAAAGCCAAGCAAACATAAAAAATTTAATACCTTTTCTTTTTAAAGAAAAACGACTGATGTTGTGAGGTTTCGCAAATCAGAAACCGGGAAGAACTCTGGAGTGGGAGTTTCCCACACAAGCATCAGTAGGAAAAGAGTGGAAGAACGCACATACATAGAAGCTTTTAGAATCCTATATGTACACATTTTATATGTTTTCCAAAGATCGTTTTGGGTTACTACGGACAATACGCCGTGCGAAAGGCCGTCAACAAATATACAAACATATCTGGCCGAGAATTAGCTTCTCTTGGGTTGTCGAATAAATATCAAGACTCTATTCGTTCTTGCTTCAGTTTAAGAAGTGCGGTACACTACATGGAAAAGATTAAGAAACTCTTTCTAAGAAATGTTTCGGAAAAGGAAAACATTTTGAAATTATAAGCAAGTAAAGAGATCGTTATTCCGTTTTGGGAAATACGCCAGGAACGTTTGAATCCTCTTCCTTTGGTTGTAGATGTTATGCGTAGTTTTTTAGTTTAGGTACGAGCTGGACAATCAGTTCAATTCTAATATGTGAATAAAAGCTTTCTGTGGTCACTTAAATGCGCTTTTTTTTCCTACCACCAAAGGCAGGTAGTTTTACTACCTTTGTTATGAGAAGAACAGGAGCGATAACATCACAACGCTTAGCGGTTGAGTGAAAATCAGCTATGAAGATAAACTTGATCCGCTTATAAATCTTTCTATAATAGCTAAAAAAATTATTATTGTCAACAGTTTGCGAATTTAATATAAAATTTCGATACTATCTGACAATTAGGCTTGTCAAATTCCTTCCCAGCCCCGATCGAAGAACTCTCATGCTAATTATTGATCAAAAAAAAAGCAAAGAGATTATAGCGCTGACGAAAAGCGTTGGATACTCATCATTACAGAAGGATGGGATTACACCAGAATTTAAGTTAACTTAAGAAACTTAAGAAGGAGAAAAATACGAAAGACTTTGTGAGATAATGTCCTTTCGTCCTTTCGCTTGCCTGTTATGCGTTGCATTGAACCCTTATGTTGCAGAAGTAAAACTTACCTGCATGTTTAAATGGCGCCCACAGATCAGGATCGAAAACCTATATGTTCTGGCACGCCCACAGCAAGCAAAAGCATATGTTTATGAGCCTTAAGCGAGAATAACTGTAACTTGACTGAAAATATGCACTCGCTGCATATGCATGAGTTCATAGCATAGGCAATGAAACTTGTCGCATGAAGTCACTGGGATAACATTTTCTGCCTGCCTTTCGATTTGTTTTTAATAAAATCTTATTTTGTGCAACAAATTTTTTTATATAAATTTTTTTATATAATTTATTTTTTAGTTTTTTAGTCTATTAGGCTATTTTTTAAAAGCCTCATTTCTTTTAAATCGACGAGCCGGTCCATCATATTACAAGATTTCTCCACGGCTCTCGGCTTTGTATAGCCGATTCTACTTTTCAAGGCCCTTTAGTCGATACCCATTTCAAGAGGAAGATAATCCGCCTAATCGAAAGTGATATCCCATCAATGTGATGGGATATGTGAAATTTCGGAAATATCGTTTTCACGAAGAGAAGAAAGCAAGTGGCAGATGACAAGCAAACATAGCGGGGCGCGTATATCATTAAATACCCTACACCACTTCTCTCAATTCAGTTATTCATGTAACGGCAAATGAAACTGTTTTATGGGAATCGACCGAAAAAGTGATCCGATCCGAACCATTTTGAATAGCGTTCATCGTGCGTGGGCCAAAAGATGTCGAAGCGCCAAATTTCATCTAAATATCACCAAAAATTGCGACCTGTATGTTGTACAGAATAGAATAAGCCGGGCAGCCGAGCAGGTAAACTGAACCTGAACCGATCGGTACAAGAAAATGTGGATATATCTCAAGTCTTTCTCGGTGTTGCATACTTCCGCACAAGTTTCAGATACCCTTATGCCACAAGGGCCACAAGGGGTATAATAAAGGATATGAAACAGTCGTCATCGGCCGACTAAGTTCTCACAATTAACCAAATTAATATATATGTACATATATTATATATATATACATATGTGTATATATATACATACATATATGAATATCTATATATCACTTAAGGGATATGCCTCATTGGTGCAACACGGTGACAATCAGAAAGAAGTGACGAAAAACTGGGCTGCAGCCTAGCGGATGTGTGCCCAGCCGCTAAGTGTTATTGTAAAGATTTGGTCTTCGTAAAGGATCGAATGGAGCAACTTCCTTTGCTATATAAACAGAGTTTGGTAAACCGTTAAAACTAATGTGTTTTAACACACACACACACACACACGATTTTATGTAGGGTCTTCATGGAGATTGCCTCGGCATTTGCCGAGCCTAATAACAACAGGTGTGCCGACTAAGTAAAGTTAAGCTTCAGGCGTGAAATAATAGCTTAGCTTAAAAAATACAAACTTTAAACATAAAACATAAAACATAAATGAAAAAAAAAAAACGATTTTGGAACAAAAAATTATTTGGAGAACACTAATAAGCAGTGCGAAGGACGCTTTTCTTATATAATTTTTTTTCTTTATTTTTTCTTTTACTATCACGACATTTTAGGTAACCGCAAGTTAAAGACTTTATAATTGATGTCTTATTAAACATTATTAACTTGACTGGTTAGTAGGTTGTGTTACTTTCAGGATAAACTTAAATCAAGCCATGCTTTCTATTATTAATGTTATTATTATTTAAACAATTCTGCTCTGCTTAATTTATTTAAAGGACATTATACTGCATTTACACACACATATATACATATATAATATATATATATATATATATATATATATATTATGTATAAATATATTATACGTATATTATATGTATAATATATTATATGTATAAATATATATATATATATATTATGTATAAATAACTAAATATATGCGCTTATATACTTGCGTTACACTCTCTAATAAACCTATATAAGCGTTATTGACATTTAACCCCTAACTACGTGTGGATTCTATTTGCTCATAATTCATACCTTTAATGTACTGTGGTAACCAAGCACTTTAGGTCACTTTAAGTACTTTTTGTTGTGGTCTCAAGTATTTTGTATTATTACAATGTTTATGACATATACACTTGTATTCATAAATACACACATACAAACACAACGCATACACAGGGATATAAATAAGAACTGGTGGGGTATATATATATATATATAGCAGACTGCCATCGCATATACATACACATGATGTACAATGTAGTCATAAAATATGACATTTTAAGCTTTGACAAAAACTGCAAAAAACAAAGGCGTACACACAAATACCGACAAATTCATATGCACACACACACACACACAAATATATATATATATATATATATATATGGAATAAGAATGAAAAAAATAAACACAACAAGCTTGACATCATATTTTTTCGGTACGTGGCATTTATATTTATTGTTATTTTTGTTGTTGTTGTGTGTGTGTGTTTATTTTTTTGTTTTTCAATGTACGTTTCTGCCAAGAACACTTAAACGTGACTCAGCAAGAAAGTCAATACGATAGAGGTAAAGAAATGAAAAAAACAAAAAAAAAAACAAAAAAACAGCAACAGCAACAGCAACAGCAAGAAAGGGAATAAGAAAACAAAAAATCTATTTTATTGTGTTTGGCTTTAGTTGTATATAATAAACGATTCTCGATATTATTGACTCATAGATCTCTCTCTCTCCCTCTCTCTCTTTCTTTACGTTTACCTACTGACTTTACCTTTAAAACTTCAAGGGGGACAAATTATTTCTGTATTAGTTTCCATATAATTACGCATTTATTACCGTTCCTTACTTACGCAAATCTATTCAAAAAAAAGGTTGCAAATCATTGTTATCTAAGGAAAGTATTCGACAAGCCATGTAAAGTTTTTAGTACTTGTATAATACCTACGCACACATATACGAAGTTGCGGTATGCGATGAATGTCATACAATGTATAGATGGGGAGAGATTTGTAGTTTGGATTGCTATTCCCTAGTTCAGGGAATCGCAAGAATTTTCTTCTCACGACGTATTACAAATTCTAGTTTAGTTTGCCATAATTGAATCTTGACTATGCCTTTGTCTGCACAATTGCTCCTCGGAAATAATTGATAAGCAATAATGATACGATAGTTATCCACTTTAAGTACTTTTCGCTATGGGTTGTCCATTGTTAATATTTATGGCATTTCTGCAAAATTATGCTACAACTAAACTTCAGATTTTATTCTAAAATCAATGCTAAATATAGTAACGATTAGCGGTAGTTGTAACTGCACACAGTTCACTTTACTGTTTGACTGTCATGTCTTGCTAAGCTTTCCTATGTAGTGTTTTTGAATAATTTATCGCATGATATATTGCTTGCGTTTGGGTTCTTTCCCATACCCACCAGTCAAGGACAGGAGTGCGTTCATTTTCATGTTTGTAACGCACAGAAGGAGCCTTCAGAGATCCTATAACGTATATATAATCTTGATCAATGTCAAAATATCTCCGTTCGTTCGTGTGGCAGTCGGTGTAATATCTTTTGTATATTCTCCCAGTTACAAAAATAAATGCGTTGCCTTTAAATTTTGGTAAGAACATCGCAAGTGATGGGACCAATCGTTGAAAGGACCCATGCCTACCAGTGCAGCATTATCTGAGGAAACTTTCCTTTCTGGATATATATATTTTTTTTTTTTGTGACCTATGGCTCGTATTCATGCACATATATAAACATAGGATAAAAATTCCCACGTATATCCTATAAAGTTGGAAAAAATCGGCCATGGCCATCTAATGTTACAGACAATGTGGAGCTTGGTTTTTTTTTTTTCTTTTTGCTTTTTTAGTGTGAAGGTGTTATTTTCTTATTTACTTTTATATCTGAGTAATTTCTTATAATATATTTACTAACCTTTTTAGTTCATTTTCTCGCCGAGACAGCCACAGATTTCAAAATTTTACTCTATCTGCTCTATCTGTAGGCATTTAAATTAACGGCCGGAACCTTACTTCGACGTAGATGTGATAAGAGAATATTTCTAGAATGATAATAATTTTTAGAAAAATTTATTCATCTTTGCAATCACCGCTTACTTAGAAATGTATGCTAAAATAAAATGATCTTTAAAAAAAAATGCTGTTTTTTTTTTTACTATATATTTAATTGTATACTCTTTTATAATTTTACTATATATTTAATTCTACAAAAAATTCTATCTATAAAGATTATAAGTAAACGTTATAGAAAAGTGAGCAAAATAACAGAAGTTATTGCAGAGATGTAGACAAGAAAGTACATAAACCATAGAAATTCATTATAAAATAATTTAAGGAGGAAAAATAAATTAATTTCTCAATGAAAGATCCAGTGTATGATGCCTCCTTTAATCTCATTATTATTATTATACCTACCACTAAAGAATCGAGGGGTATATGCATTTTGTCAAAACATTTGCAACGCCCAGAAGGAAGCTTCAGAGAGCCCTGCACACTCTTGGTCAGCCTTAAATTCTGAATCGATTAATGCATCCGTCCGTCTGTCCGTCGGTGTAATGTCGGCTGCAAACTTTCTCATGGTCGCAAAACCAAGCTATTAAGTTTAAATTCGGCAGAGACATTGGAAGCTTCTACAAGGAGAAGGATAAGCCTACAGTACTATGGAAACTGAGAGCACCTCTCTTTTCCAAAAGAAATAAATAATTAATTTTGTGCTCATTACTCATAAACTACCTCAGATAAATCTACAAAAATTTAAACATATATTCTATGAGCGACGCTTTTGCACAAAAAATGGTAAAATGGACCACGCCTACCCGATGTTATAGTTTATCGAAATGTCATTTTTTTTTTTATAACTTTATAAGGAGCAGAAGCAAGCTTCAAAAAACTTCGTAAAGTATATAAATTTTTGGCTAGGTTCAAATGAGGAATGTTTGTCTGTTCATCCGTCCGTCTTCTCAACTGTGTAGTGTCTCTGGTAAATACCATCTCGTTCGCGAAAATAAAAACGTTATCTAAAAATTCCACATGCCTGTGCAACAGAAACCTTTAACACCTTTACTATCCGTGTTTTTCGCTTCATCCTCATAACATATAACACATATACAATGTAAATTTCCACTTTTATTTTGAAAATAGAAAAAGCCCGCCGCACCTACCGAGTGCTATAGAATATTGAAACTTTATTTCCTCCCTTTTTTTCAGTATTTCGTAGAATAACGTTAATGGATATAAAACATATATATTATCAATATAATTTTCTCACTTTTTTTTTTAATTTTGTAAATCTGAGTTTAATTTTGTTTTTGTAGACTAAAGCACAAAACTACACATAAGTTTAATTTTCATAAAACGGTACAACTTCTTACACTGCTCTATTAAAGCACGCATTAATTCCAAGCAAAATTTATTTTGAACTTTTCAATTTATGTTACTTTGGAGAGGCTTAAAACAGCATTTTCCCACTTTAAAAGAACCACAAGAATGCATTCACAGATGAGAATCGTGTAGAGAAAATTTCATGCGATATTATTTCAACAGTCATATCAAACGCTCTTCAAAGCTGGAAAGTGGAGTGGATTAATAAAATGAACCTATAGAACTTTTATAAGGAAGTTGAAAATCGTGTAGAGAAAATTGCATGCGATATTTTTCCAACAATTATATCAAAGACTCTTCAAAGCTGGAAAGTGGAGTGGATTAATAAAATGAACCTATAGAACTTTTATAAGGA
>KK502610.1:435232-469567 GCA_000688735.1 Glossina austeni
ATATATATATATATATATATATATATATATATATATATATATATATATATTTATGAATGTAAACTGCATATGTGTTTTAACTATTGTTATGAATAATTGATATCAGTATCGCCCTGTGATGAATGAATAAAATAGACGTTATTACGGTCAGATAAGATGGCCCTCACGATCACCAAGTATGTATTACATAAAGCAGAACTTCAGAAATCGGGCACCATTATAGGAACGCGATCGTTATGGATCAGATTTTTCGAGTAGACAAAAACCTTTTCGAAAGAGATATGCTTCTTATAGCATAGCCAGTTACAAAGTCAGAGGAATGTTTTCCAAACATAAATTAACTCAAATTGTTTTTTTAATTTTAATTAATACTAAGTCTACTTACATCATAAAGGAAATGTCGTACAAGATAAATGACATGTGTGTCATGTCTTACAGAAATTCTGTTATTGTTTAAATCAAAAGGGGTTTTGCCATTTCAGACGACACATGTACATGTCGGCTGCGCAAAAATGAAGAAAATTTGGAGTGACATGTACACACATCGAATGCAATTAACTCGTTAACCGTTCCTATTAACGTGCCCCTTACAATAACAGTTTTCTGTCTCCTATAACTAGCAATTATACAAAATAAGCAGCTTCGTAAAATATATATTTCGTGTGTGTGTTACATAGATTTTATATTATAATCGTTTGCTATTCTTCGTTTGCCCGTTCGTTAAATTATTTTCTCGTTGTTCGCAATTGGCGAATGGTTTGCGTGTTCTTGGGTTTCCTTAGATGGGCTTTATCCTTGACATACGTGCGCGTTCATCTTTCATTTATTTCGTTTTTTTTCTTGTCTTTTTCTATTCGCTTTCGCCTTTTGTAAAACCCATCGGACTTCTTGTTCTCTTGCCTGCTGTTGTACATTTGCTCTTTCATTCGTCGGCTCATCGGCTTATCTACTTATATATCGTTTGTCCACCCATTCATTTGGACGTTTATTAATTCATTCGCTTATCTCTCTTTTTGTTTTGTACCGGTTTGGTTGAGCTCCCTCATCATTTGACTTGCTTGCGTACACTTTCACTTATGCATTCATTTTTCTGCTCTGCTCTGTTTTCATTTTCTGTCCGTCTAGTCATAACACCATGCACTTACGTATCCTTCGATTTCTTTACTGATCTAGTTTTCCACTCATAGCTCCTTCATATGTACATTTGATAAAATCAAAGTTGAGAAGAAAGGTTACAATTTGCTCTTAGTATTGTTCGAAATATGCTTTTCGGAAATTCTGAGCGAAAAGGTGAGCTAGGTATATATATATGCATATGCATATATATAAATATCGAAATGGAATTTTTGTACGCAAAATACGCGTTTATTGCATGAAAATGATAAAAATTATTTTATGGGAAGTAACGCCCATCACACACTATAAATTTTTCCCTCTTGACACTGACAATTTGTGAATGTGACGCTTTAAAAAATTTTCTGGTCTATGCCGCGAACCATTTAAAAAGTTGTTTTCTTTTTTTTTCTGGTATCTTCTAATCAACCAAAGCGTTGCTTGACAAGTGCACGACCCAGCAATGGGAAGCCATAGAACTCGGGCTTGATGAGTGAGCTGCTTGGAATAGCTCTTTATAGTTGAACGTTTTCAACGGCTTGGCAACCAGTTTTGCTACATATATGTGGATGGACGGATGATATGATGTGAAAAAAGTGATCTTGTATTTGCGTTTTTTGATATGCTGGACCTTTTTTTTTAACAGCGAGCCGTTCAAATTGATTAACTATTGCCCCTGATGCCATCGATATTAACCGTTAATCATCAGATCTTAAAAGTCGACACCATTCTGGTCTTATATTCCTGCCAGAGTGCTCGCGTCTTAAGTTCGAGGTGGATGATGCGCTCGAGTGTACCCGTAATTTTAAAATGAATCCATTTCCTATCCCCGAAAAAGCAAAAAAAAAAAAAAAAAATGACAATCGTCGAACGCAATGCGATATGCTCAACGCTATTAAAAGCTATGTTGCTGCTGCTGGTGCGTGAAACTTGCATTGTTTTAAGTGGAAAATCTTTGTCGGTTGTTTCACAAGACAAAAGCAATGACGTCAACCGGGACGGTTTCACGGTAACGCCATCAACAGCCAAGCACATCTATGGGCAAATTCCGGTTTCATATTCACGTACCTGTTGTTTACTAAACTTAATGGCTATTGAAGATTCGTCCGGAAGCGTTTGGTGTTGTATTTCCGAAATATTTCATCTCTTTGTTTTCTTCCTATTTTTTTATTTTTTTTTTTTTTGTGTTTTTTTATAAAATTCATTTTTACTCTTAAAATATTTTATGAAAGACCACAATTAATTTAATTAAGTGCGACAGAGATCGGTTGGTCAGCACTTAACATTGCACTTACTTTTATGTATATTTCGTCTGTATCATCGCTTGTACAATCTTTTCGAGCAATTATAAGCCGTTTTTTTTGTTTTACGGCCTTCTTTCTTTTTTTTTCTTTTTTCTTTTTTCTTTTTTTTTTTTAAAGCATACATGCCTTAAGTCTTTCGACGACAATAGCCCGAACAGTGTTTATATGAATGATGTTTGTTCGCTCTCTCTCTCTCTCTCTCTCTCTCTCTCTCTCTGTCTCTCTCTGTCTCTTTTGGTGTACAATGAAAATATGGTGAATTTTTATTTTGAAAAGCTTTTTATATCTTAAAAAGTGATGTCGTCACATTAGCACAACATGTGGCCCATAAAAGTCTTCATTGGTCGAGTAACGCCACAGTGCCTCACGATGATGATATGATATCCTTACTTGTGCTCGCTCAGAGGCCAGTAGTAAATATAAGGCTGGATATGTGACTGCAAAGCACTTTCCGTATGCCGCGAGAGAGGCAACGTGACACATACATGCAGGATAAAGAAGAATGAGCGAAAGAGTAAATGAATGCTCCAAGCATTTATATAGCACTTCGCCATAAGTACAGTAGTGGCCGTGAAAACACATTAAAAAATATATATATACATATATATATATATACATATATATATATATATATATATATATATACATATATGTATATATAGTTACTTGTTGTTGTTATTGCTACCGTTATTTATACTATTGTGCGCACATGTTATGCACTCATTACATGGTTTAATATTCAGCGTTTTTTCTTTCCTTTTTTTTTTGCATTTTTACTTTTCTGTTTCTCTTTCGCTTTCTTTTTTTTTTCTTTTTGTTATTATTTTAAGCTTATTTAATTTGTTTTCCTTCTGCATACGTTCTTCCCGGTTCTTCAGGCATTAATCATTTGTTTTCTTAATGCATATAATAACCTTGTGTGACTTCAAATTTCATTATTTTTTGCCTTTCGCTCGCTCGCTTCTGTTCGCATTTTAAAAACAGTTTTCTTGAATTTTATTATCCTGTCTGTTGAAATTTATGATTTTAAAAATCGTTTTTTATATGAATGCGAATGTGTTCGTTTGCCAAGTTGATTAACTTCACAAAATCAAATATATAGTGAAAACTAAAAAAAAAAAATTGTTATATATGTTGTTGTTGTTTTGATGGTGACGAGAAAAAATTTAATTGCTTTCTTTCCACCAAAAAAAAAAAAAAAAAAAAATTTAATTAAATTTTAATTAGAAATAAATTATTTATTAATCATTAGCAAAGTTACTACTGTTTATACTTTTTATTAGAGAACATTGCTTCGAATATATACGATTCTAGGAGTCAGTGATGGACGCACCTACCAATAAGATTATTTAGTTTAGTTCCAGCTCATCAGTAAAACTTTTTCGAATGAGTCAAGAACAAAACGTATCAGCGATCAATTTATTCATGACCCAAATTTTGTAAATTGACCTAATATGCCCGAGAATATATCGGCAAATATAGTTTGATATAATTTACGTTTTATTTTTAGTTCCACTTTCAACTATTAGGTAGTCCGCAAATTTTTTGCGGTTTTCCAGTAACCTTTTTTTTTTTTGTATAAGGAATAAACTCGTTGCTGGTTTGGGTGCATTAAGTTTTTCTGAAATTTTATGAATCGATCAGCGTTATGTCGTTCAGCTGTCAACCTTTAGTTGGTCGCAATCAATGGTGTTTGGACTGCTAGAACGCGGTAAACCTTTCTCTGAAGCTTTTCCGAACATATTTTGGTAAATGCGTTCTGCCGCAACATTTTCCGCGGTTCTTTAACCTTTTTATTTTAAATAAAAAAGTAAAGTACATCTTATGTGTTCACTTTGATCTTCTACGCTTTACACAACCGTTCGCTTTGAAAGTTTTCTACGTTTTTTAAACATAAGTCTGCTCTACATAACCGTATATATATATATATACCTTTAATCCTAATTATCTGGCTGGCTACATGAAAAAAATTATTTTAATCTGTTCTCGGAAAACAGCGAAATAAATTTCCACACTACCTAATATTGAGACTACCGAAGACGGACTTGAGTTCTTTCACAACAGAGAAAATTATCTCTTCGAATATCGTTATACTTTATTATAACACCCTTAACTGTTATATATTGGGATGCCAGCAAAGTATGCTGCTGTTAGGCTAGGATTCTGTCTTTGACTAGGCGGGGTAGCGAAAGCGTAATAATAAAAAATATTATATCTAAAAATGTCTCCACAAGCCAATTAAATACTTTGATATTCATATTAAAAAAAAAAAAAAAAATTTAGAAAGTAGACTTAATCGTTTTGGCAAGTGAAGCGTACACATATCTATTTCTCTTTCTTTTTCGCTTCCTCTTACTTAATATGCACCTGTGTTATATACTATTTAATGTGCATATAAAAGCCGATTTCTTTTAAAGTGGTGTAAGTCCATTTTTGAGAAAAAGTCATTTAATGATCATCAGGCATGATCAGGCATGAATGACCTTTTTATCTGTAAACCCTGGTGGGCTAGAACCCACTATTAAATATCCTACACCATTACAATTATTCTTATAACACATTTTCAACATCACGTGGAAAGTATTCGAAAAAGTGGTTCGATCCGAGCTATTTTCGATAAGGTTGTTCTTTGGTCCCAAGCTTGTTATAGTATCAAATTTCATCAAAATATCTCAAAAATTGTCACCTGTAAGTTTTTTTTTTATGTGTGGATCAGTAAACATTCAGTGACGATCCCGAAGAAGCGAAGAAAGGGAAAGGTATAGGAGACTTGTGCGTCCATTCGGTGAATGTTACGCCTTCACCGACTGAGCACTCACTATACCTACAACCAAAGCAAACTTTACCGGGTTGAGGTTGAAACCCGCAAACCCAGGCTTGGCAGTGGCGATTCTTATCTACTCGGCTACCCATGCGGATAAAATGATGAAAGGTTGAAAATAATGGAACGCAAGTCCAAATTAAAGAAATCGCATTTGGCAAAAAAAATTGTATCTCCCCGATCTCCTTCCCTAACAGTTAGTAAATTAAAACAATTTCTTTCTTCTTCTCCTCCTGCTTCTTCTTCTTTCTAACCACTACACTTGCTTAATATCTGGACAAATTCGTATAACTTTTTGAAAATATTTATGTTAAAAAATTCGCGGCTGGGAAGAGAATAAAATTCTAAGCCTTAGGTCTTAAAGCACTAGCGCTTGGGGCTATCGGGTTTATTAAAAACGGTGCCACACTTGAATTCTTAACGGAGACCCTTTGCTCAGGCGGATAAGAAAATATATAACAAAAAAAAAAAAATGGTTACAAAGTGGCTTCAAGTCAGGTAAGCAAAAATGTCTTACCTGGTTTAATAATAAAAAAAAAAAAAAAACCACTAAGAAAGTCATATTCCGCTGGGGTCGAATCTCGTACACTCACCACCATACGGTCTTTGGCGTCCCATGTTTTTGCTTATTATTCATAAAAAAGTGAATGCGATAAAATTGGTCTTTCACCTCTTATTTCACTAAAGGGTATTTCGAAGAAAAATTAATCTAACAGGTCGTCACGCCCATCATAAACAATATAGGATTAATACATTTCGATTTTCATATTCTACTCTCCAAGCCCTTTTATTTGATACCCATATGGATGGAAATTTGCAGAAAAATTTTTCCGACAAGTCGTTCCGTCCGCCACAATTTATTTTGAATTAACACACTTACCTTGACGCCTTCTACCCTCCAAGTCCTTTTATTTGATGCTCATATTGTCGATATTATTAAGGAAAAAAAAAACCATCAGATCGTGGATCGGACCAAATTTATATCAGAATAAATGCACTTTGAAGTACATAATGTGCTCTCATGTGTGAGGAAGATACGAAATAGTTTTGAACATTCTCTCTTGTTTATCTTATGACTAATAAACATAAGATTTTAAAAAAATGAAAAAATGAAAAAAAGAAAATTTAAACACTTGTAGCATTATGTGGGCATGGCCGATTTTTTCCAATTTTACACATAATTGGAAGAGTTTTTCTTAAAGTAAATGTGGAAAATCAGCTTTCAGCCTTCTATCTTTTATAATGGCTGAGTAACGAACAAAAACCCGCAAATTTTTATTTAGAAAAACTGAGTTGCGTTCAGCTACACTTCACTGCTTGTGCTCCGACTAATTTGGCCCATTTTCAATACCAACCTGCGTGCAAAACTTTCCAATGTTCTTACCAAATTTGAAGTTGACATGTCCATTTTTGCGACTAGGAGAGTGCTAACAACGCACATGAGACAGACGAACAGACATGGTTTCATCAATTCAGAATTTCAAGATTATCATGCTGATACTTTATAGGATCTCTCAAGCTTCCTTTTGGGTGAGTGCACACCCCATCCATCTGTGGGGGGTATAAAAAAGCGTATAACTTAGTATAGGAAAAGTGTTCTCGGTTTTAACTTTGATGGCAACCTTAGAGAATATAAATGGTTGAAGCGCTAGACTTGCTTGACCGACATAAAGTAGAAAGCATTCAATAAATTTTTTGAAGTTGTCTTTAAATAAACATCGCGGCCGATTATAGACCTTGACTTTTAAATATGTTGATGGGTGTGTTCTTTTTTGAAAGGTTTCTTTAACTTAAAGGCAAAAATTATGAAAAATTAATAACAAATCTCTTCGAAGACTCCGTTCCGAATAGGAAGGTTGAATAATATTTTTTAAAATATGACATAAAGAATAACGATATATATGTAGCATTATGTTAAATGCAATTAGTTCGCGGCTTTAGTAGCACACTCACGCCAGCGATATAATAGCAAAATTGCTAATTAGGCTTTCATTAATTTAATGAACAGTTTTTTTTTTCTCCTTTTTTGTGCACATGTCGGAATGCTTGCATCTATTTTCAAAAAAATTTACAAATAAAATATAAGCGAATTACTTCCTATGTGGCTTTACATTTACAGTAGTGGCTACATAAGTGAAACATGTGTAGCATAAAGCTTCGAACAACAATATCGCTGCAGTCGCCTTTCTTCAGTAAGTCTAAGAAATCTTACGTCTGCTAATAATAATAACAACAACAACAACAACGAGCTGCGGAAATATGCATTACGTAAATGGGCGAATAGTGATTCGCTGAAAGCTCAATACTTTTTCGATTAAGTAATATGGAAATCATTTAATACTTTTGGTAATTGTCAAATTACCAGTTGGATGATTTTCGTTATTTTATCAAATTTTTTTTTCCCTTTTTTTTGGTTTGGAAACCCAGGTGGTTTATGCTTAGATTTATGCGCACGAATTGGTTTTGCAAAATATTTTTGAATTTTAGTAATGTTTATGGGAGATGAATATATGTATATGAACGTACACGGACCGCCTGTGAGAACAAAAGAAGAAGAAGAAGAAGAGAACAAAAACAAAAAAATATATCTACAAAAGCTCGATATTTAAAAATAAAAAAATTCTATTATTAAAATTATATACACATATATATATATATATATGTCTATATATATATATATATAGATGTCGAGCTGAATAGCAAAGACTTCATAATTATTAAATTTGTCCGTATGTCCGCTAAAATAGCACTTAAGAACTCCAGATTAAAGTTAATCTGGAATCTAAAAATCTTTCTGGTTACTTGCTCTCGTGAGATTAACGTTGAAAATTAACTAGCTAAGCTCCGTGAGCAGGGCCCGCTTACAATTACCAATTGTTGTTCGGTAAAGACTTAAAGACTTACTCATGTAGAGCCTTTCTTGTATTTTTCCTTAACAAAACTTTTCGTATCAATGGCCTATGAAAAGGTATGGCAAATATAAAATGATACAGCAAAGTGCTGCCAAATCGCGTAAAACTATAATTCGAAATATATACGATATACGATATGTGTACATTATGATTAACAGTCGATATATAGGGAGAATGTATCTTTGTCGTAGAAGCTATTGATATGAACCAAAAGATTAGAAATAATCTTGTTGTGGAACTTAGTGGAATTTGGTTTTTTTTTCTTATGGAATATTTGCGCTAATTATTATTTTGTATATATACAACTATAGAGGGCGTTGTTGAGCTGCAGGTGTTCTAATTATAGTCACTATCTGCATGTCAATACCTGAACCTATGATATCGTTTTCAGGGGTCAGCTACCGAACTCTATCAAAAGAGAACAAAGCTATCGCTGTTGTAACAAATTTTTTTTTTGTGTGGATGTGAAAAAATCGCCTTTTTCGAGATTACTTAATTCCTTTATAGTCTAAGCACTTTCAAAAGTCAAGCGTACGCAAAGACAATTTCCTTTCAATCAATTCATTTCTACGTGCTTTATTAAGTTTTCGGGATGGCGACGACAAACTAAAGTGGGATGGGTGAATTTTTATGAAAAGTGGGACAATTTGATCGCCAAAGTGGTGTAGAATCCCCGTAATTACAAGAATGCAAATAGTAAGCTGATATTTGGTATGGATATTCCCTGATCGATACCGAAGAAGTAATTAACAAATGGGCGTGATTTAGCCATACAAGCCATGCTGATGAATCTTAGGCAAGCTTGAAAAAACACCGACAACTTCTTCTTTTTCTTTCTGTCTATAGCTTTCTATTCCGTAAAAGCACTTTTCGAAAGTTATTATTAAGATATTCGTTAGAGATGCAGGTGCGGTCCGAAAATTGGCCCAATCGGTTATCGGCGGAATGTGTGAAGAACGTAATTTAGGTGAGAAGAGAAAGCCAGCTTAGGTTTAAAATATACCACTCGGTCGAGTAGCCCCGAATCGACCCATCCAATAGCAATAGGGCTTGAAAAGAGTCCATAAATTGTACATTAAGCTTGTTGCAATTTCCCATTCAAAATTTGGACTGTACGTTCTAGCACACGCTGCTAGAAAATTGAAATTTGAAAGGAGCCTACAATAAAATTGTAGCTAATGTTAAGTCATTAGTCCCAAGAAAAAAAAATACGGAATATTTTACAAGCAAACAAGGACGGAGCAACTTAGTGAATACTCCAACTGCTATTGTTTGAGGATGCCCCCTATATGTGTGGGCAGGTTGATGGCGGTTTTTAGGGATTATGGGTAGAGACAGAGCGGGAAAAAGGGGAGTTCGACTCGTAAGTAGAAATATCGAGAACGGTGGGCGAGACGATTCCCGCTGAAAGATTATTCCAAAGGCGGGCAATACGATTAAAAAACGATAAGTCGCGATCATGAGGGCACATCTCGCGGGCAAGTGTATGAGTAGTACGCGCTATTACCCATTAGAGGGGAATTCGTAAATCGGTAAACACTATTAATTGGGAGAGATGTTAGCTGATATTTTTTAGTTATGATAGCTTAACGATTTTTAAGATCACAAAAAATGAGGAAAAGTTTAGAACTATAGAAGCTATAAATAGGACAACACTGTAGAATGCGTGGAAAAACTAATTTATAAAGAGCAACGAACGCATCATAATTATGTTGAATAATAATTTATGATAAGCCTATTGTGTCATTTCCTATGTTTGTGTGTTTGACAACAACGCGTTGATTATATTTGTTTTCGGTTTCGATAAAATTCATGAATGTGCTAATGTTACTAATACCTAAACAAATTTAAATGGACAAAGCGTATATTGATATGTGATTTTTTTTCTCTTTTTGTTTTTGTTTTTGTTTTTTTTACGTTTTATTTATTTTCGTTAGGTCACAATGTAGCTGTAATAACACATAAAGGCGAATATGCGTACAAGTTTTATGGGGTATAATGTCATCATCGTGGATTTTATTTATGATGACAATATTGGAATTTTTATGATACCCATATGCATATATACATCCATACATACACATATATATATATATATATATATATATATACATGGACATGTGTTTATTGCACAAAGAAAATTTCAGAATATTGTTGTGTCAGTTTTCATTAAAAATTTTTAATTATATGTCAATGTATTTGTATTTTCATTTCGCAAACAGTATCGTGCAGTACGGTAACGGTAACAAAATGTCAAGCAGCTTTAAGGACATTACAGGCTTTTCAATTCTTTCGTCCAACATGTTTATGCAAAGAGCCCGGCATGGATCCCGATTGTAATCATTTTCGTGATTTCCTATTTGATCATCCTTGTGGCTTTGTACTAAAAAAGGGTAAGTAATTGTTTTTCCATTTTATTTCTCCTCAACTTGTAAGATGATTGCAGATGATATTAAGTGTATACTTAAAGATAACAATAAACTCTCCGCTTCTTCTTCTTCTTCTTCTTACGTACTTTACTTACTTTGCATTTACATTTACCTCGAAATAGTTTGCATTAGAAATTTTACAACTCTTTTGTATACAAGCAAACAAACAAACGTTTTCTTTCTTAAGTGTGCTTATGTACCGCTACAAAAAGCAATAAAATGCACTACAAATAAGAGAGATCTTGTGTGAGAAAACGTTCACGATGTGCTTAATTTTTCTTCTTTTCTTGTTTTCTTTAATTATTTACTTTATTTATTTATTTATTATATAATACACGACTTGCGATACAAGGGTACTCGAGAAAGATATAAGTTTCATAAGCTTGTCTATCCGTCTTTTCAATCGACATCTGTTCAATCGACAGGTCGAAATTTTAGAGATGCATTAATGAATTTTCTTCTGTCCCAACGATAAACACTATTGAAAATCTTTCGGACCAGTTCACTTCATTTATAACGCCTTATTTTAGAAAGTCGGTATGTGAATAACTGTATCAAGCAAAGTGGTGTAAGGTGGGCTGTAAGCACCTGTAAGTATATTTCTGTCCGTCCAATAGTCTTTAGGAAAGTTTTCACGACAGATAGATTTGAAGAATTAAATCCTAGTTGCGTTGAGTTGAGTTAAGCCAGGAAGCGCGCTAAAAGCAGTTGAAAAGGCAAAAAGTCAAAATCACAATCATTTGACTTAAAGCCATTAGACAAAGGATGCAGAGTGGCTTAAGTCGATTGCAATAATTACCGATTTAAAATTTATTATAAACATTAATGATGAGTCCTAAGAGTAAGGGCACTTCTAAGCTCTGTCATATTATCTGGGATTAATCAAAATATTTTGTTTTCATTAGCATTTTAATAATCGTAAGCTTACACGATGTTGGTCGATTTTCTCGATAGAAAATGAAAAACGCGTACATATGGAAAATTAAAAACTCATACTCTTCAGACACACCATCTTCAGAATCAGTAATAGAATTACAGCCATTATCTGACAAATAGTCTGCATAACACTTTGGAAAAGCGATTCCGTTATACTACTTAGGGTCTCTTCTTGGCAATGTTTAAAGGACCTTAAATTTCTCTAAATTTGGAATTATTATAAGACTAACACGCAGTGTCCGGTAAGATTAAAATGTAAGCCCTTCAACATTTGAATTCATCTGAGCATTCTATACTACTTAGCAATTGTCGTTAGAACAGACAATTTTAAGGAAAAAGAGATAAAAAACACAAATCTTGTCGATGGTATTCAAGATTCGTCTTGAAGCTTTGGCAAATTTTCTCACTGGCTTGCTGCTTGCTATTCTGTCTTTCTTGCATTATTCAAACGCGTAAGATTTCTACAGTTTACTGTATTGTATGTTTGTTTATAAAACAATATAAAACAAACAATGGTTACAAGAAACAGTATAACTTAAGTATTCTCTTCTGGTTTTTTTTTTTCTTCTATTTTTCATTATTATCATTTTTATTTATTTATTTACTTTTTTCTTTCTTATATGTAAAAATGTATGCTTATGTTCTTAAGTAAAAACAGGAACTATATGCAATATTTTGATTGTGGAAAGTGTTTACCTTTGTTGTACAGTGTATCTGTGCATATGTTAATGTAAGATAGAATTCTTTAAAATCTACTTTTCATTGCTTAACACTCTGCCGAAGCATGATTTTTCTAATTTTTATTATTGCAAGTGCCTCTATATATGTATATATATATGTATATATAAATATATATATATATATATATATATATATACAAAGCTTTTGAAATTTGTTTTTTATACTTGTTAAAAAGACTTTTGTAATGTTTTTAACAACAAGTAAAGCAAATGAAAACACTACAGTAAGAGAACTGGGAAAACCAAGAATAAATAAATAAATAAACAAATTTTTAATATACACATCCGACACCGAAAAGTAGGCAATGAACTTTAGTAAATGCTTAATATCAAATGTAACACGTCTACGAGTAAGTTCTCTGGTTCGGAATTAACAGTTTGATAGAACACATATCAACGCATTCATTTCTTTCGATGTTCCAGTTATGCATAGCTTGGGCATCGATGTTTGTAAGTAATAAATTTGAGTTGCTTACTAGCTCTCGTTCACTGTCTATCAATATGTGTAAAGAGACGGATGTCAGCAAATAACATTTGCTGCACTCCACGTTACTTGATCCAAATAGGAAACAAATGTAGCTGAAGCAACGGATATGATTTAATTGACTTGGGTTGAAAGCACAACAGTAAGTTATGAAACATTTAGTGAGCGGTTTACGAGATTTTGTGTAAAAAGTTTCAAGTCATGAGAACGATGGTCGAAAGGTTTGGAGCCCCACCGAAGATGCTGGTTAGAGAAATTTAAAGTTTACTAAAAGTCAGTCCAGCAAAAAATCAATAGAAATTTTACGCTACAATTAAAAATTAATCGAAGGGTAATTTCATTATACCCGGTCTTGATTTAATTCATAGAAAATTATAAAAGTGTGTCATGGCGGACATTCGACTATGCGGCTGCTAGTTATCAACTGTTTAGCAAAAACGGCCGAAAACGGAATTTCTCATTCGAATGGATTCTACAATCGATATGTGGATTATAATTGGTATCGTGTTTTTGCTGGGTCCAGTCGTTACTTTATTATTTTTGTCAGCACTTACCTGTCGTTTTTCTCTCTGTCGTATCGTATTACGTGCGATTATTGCTAAATAATAATGTATTAATAACTGCTGCGTTGTGTATGTATGTGTTATTAACCACAAATTGAACGCGACATGCGTTCGCCAGCATTCGTATGACGTTTACGAATTTGTATATTTTTTACGAGATCATTCGGTAAAATTTACTCTTTTTAAAATTTTCACTCTTTTGATTTAATCTCTTCTTATGTATATTCGTTTAAACTTCCTATGCGTGTGTATTCATTGCTTTGAATGTGTTAAAAATCAAAGGCTCATTATAAGCAAGGAAAGGTTTTATGCAGTTACAATACACTTTCATACTACAGAATTCTCTTTACTCTCACGACAATTACTCATTCTCTGCAATAGTATTCTATTAGTTTTTTCCTTTTAACACAAGAAAAAAGCCCGTAAATATATCACATGATCTGGACGAATTTAATTGATTTTAAATTCACATTTCTTCATTTTAACAAATAAATATTGATCTATGTTTTTATAGATTCGCGATAATTTTACAAATTTCTTAAATGCTTTTTTAAAACCCTTCACCAAAAATCATAATAAACTAAATCTTAACTAACTTAAAGAGCACATAAACGCCTGCAATCGACTCGAACAGTGAGCGTCAACTAAAACGAATAAGAAATTCTCGCTTAGCAAATATGAGCCAAGCTCTCGATTCGTGGATAGTAATAATGTGGAATTTAATGCAATTGAAGTTTTATAGATTTTATAAGAAATTTTCTCATTTTTACTTTTTTATTTCCATCAAGCGCTAAAAATCAAAAAATCCAACGAAAATCGAAAAACTATTGAAATAAATACGTAATTGAAAGGGAATTAGGGCTTATTTGTTATAGAGAGAGGATTATTATCCAATAATAGCTCTTTTTTATTTATTTATTTTGCTAGTTTTATACCCTACACCACTTGTGGTACAGGATGTGTTAAGTTATTGCGGACGCATGTAACACCCAGAAGTACTTAAGTCCTTCCTCCTAAGGACTTATTATACCGATTTATAACATAATATGAATTTATCTAAGCCTGTCTATCTGTCCGTGCGTCTTATGTTTTCAGGCGACAGGTCGCACTTTTTGAAATATCTTAATGAAAGTTGGTACAGTGACGTGTTTCAACCCAAAGACGAGCGCTAATGAAAATGGTGCGGATAGTTCCACTTTTTCGATCACTTCCCATATAGCGCCGTATTCTGAAAAGTTGTTATATAGGAAAAAATTGCAATTTTCAAAATTTCTCGGCAAAAGTGACTAAGTAGAAGTATTTCGCCATTCCAAATTGATTTGAAAACTTTCGACCGGTTGGTGCAATTTTTTGCACCCGCTGTCACATAACCGTTCCTACAAAAATGGACGCTTTATAAGGTAAAGACGCCCAAAATCCAATATTTCATGATAAAATTTGGCCCACAAAAGTAAATTGGCAAAGAAATCTACCTTATCGAATTCGGACCACGTAGCTCTATTGTTTGGTAACCACCTTTGTATGCCAAAAAAACCAAATTATTCATTTGTTTTTGTGATGAAAATAGTAATTAAGCAAAAAAAATTAAAAATACAAATGGGGGAGGAAGGACTTCGCCGTGGGCTCATCAAAAAGAGCTATAATCCTAGAGTTGAAATCGGCAGCAAAGAGAAACGAGGAAGCCAAATTGGGTTAGGAAATTTGCCCAATTGCGTCTTATTCTATGTTAGTGCAGAGGTCGCAGGAGATCAGCGCTTTATAAAAGTTGTAAGAAATATTTTCGGCCCAAAATCACAAAGTTTCTGCCCTAAGTGATAAGAGACAAAAGATCATAGGAAACGATGGTGAACATTTCGATAATTAAGCTTTGTGTGTTAAGTATGTTTTATAGAAATTTGAATTTTATCAAAAATACAGAGAACTTATTTGCACACCTAATAGTTTAGACTTTGATTAAGCTTATTATGCTAATGAATAATGCAATTTCTTGTCCCTTACAGCTGAAAAGGATCCCTATCCTATCGATGCCTTGCCCACCTGTAATCATGCTTTGTCGGTGTGTCAACAGGAACGAAAATGCCTAAAATTATTCGAAGATTTTAAAACACATTGTAAAGTGCGAGACAATAAATGTAAAATGGAGAGCAGGTAAGCTAACTAACTGAGAACAAACATCGTAAATAAAGTCTCTTCCAACTGTTAATAATACGATGGAGAGGCTTAAACCTTTTTTATACATACCGATATACATTATGTGTTTGCGTTAATTTTGATAGTTTGTTCACTTGAAAAAAGCCGTCTACTGAGAGAAATTAGTGGAATATATTTTGATCAAAATATTTTCAATAATTTTCTACAATATTTTACCATAGAAAGAACTTATTTGGATGCGGCAACGATCCCATTTTCGCACTTATTCAACTTTGCGAACCCGCGTGCCAGTCAAGCCATGTTGCACCGATCTGAACAAGTAATAATCAGAAGGCGCCATGTCTATCGAGTGCGCAGCGAGTGGCAGAAATTCCGATTCGAGCTACAACTCTCGCAACAAGTGTCAACAAAATGGCATTTTCAGTCAATTTGCCACGCAGCCATTTTCAGTACTTTTGGATCTCCGCCATCTACATCTAAACATCTGGAAGCAATTGATTCATGAATTGCTAAGCTATGTTCGAAAGGTCTTTGAGAGTTTGAAATGGCTTTTCGTCCAATAAGACCTCGCAATCCATTGTTCTTGAGCATTCTCTGGTCCTCCAGGCCGCTTTTTGTCATTGACATCAAAATCGCTGTTTTTAAATCGCTTAAACCAAAAATCACCTCAAGCTCCTGAAAGTGTTTGCTAAGCTTTGGTAGTCGATTCATTCAAATTGAACAAAGAAAGTAATCAAGCATGGACATACGCTGAATGGCTCAATAATATTAAATGGAAAACTGTTGTTTTACGTAGGAAAAGGTCAAAACCATCGAATTTAATCGTTACGTATGTTGGGATTTGCCATTTCTTTATAAATTTTACCTGTCAAAGTTGCCTATCAAAATTAACGCAAACCTCTACTGTGCTAAAGTTCTAAAAAAGTTCTTCCATTATATCTTTTATATCTTATGTATATTGTGTTCTAAAGAAGTTTTTCTATTAGACTTTTTTTTTTTGTTCTTGATGATTTTCAATTATTATCCTGTTATTCAGTTAGGGGTAATAATATTTTCATTATAATTATTAAATACGACTATGAGCATATTTTCAAACATGCAATCACACATACAACAACATATAATACTTGCCAATACTTCTTACATTCCTGAAATCATTCGTTCGTCTAGAGCATAAGAACTAAAATGTATTGAATATAGAAACAAAAAAATAAAAAAAAAAAACAAATGCAAAAATAAAGCAAAAAAAAAGAGAAATTTTATATATTCTCTCAGGTATTCTAGTTGGAAAAGCTTTTGGGAAGCAACAAATAGACCAACAACCACCAGCCATTTGTGAAAGTCAGCAACTTTTTATCATAATGAAAAGCAGATTGTTTTACGATACACAGATACAAAAACAAAAAATACGTAAAAATATAAACACACATACACACATACACACATACACACACACAGATATATTCATGTAATTCGAGCAACTATTTCTAATCACTGTTTTTTCTTTTCTACTCTTCTTTTTGTTTTTTTGTTTGTTTGTTATTTCACTTTAATAATTTCATGCATCGAAGAGAATAACTTTTCCAAAAAAAAAAAAAAAGAATTCCCTTAAGGCTCTTTTGAATATATTGGGAAACTACTACTAAATAGGAACTGTCTATAAAAGTTACAAAATTTATTAAGTGGATTTAAATAAGCATTTAATGCGGAATATATCCTTGTGCTTAACAAGAGAAGAAAATTCAATATATTTACGATTGTATACAGAAAAGTTGAAAGAATGAACGAAATACGTGATTAAGCTGTGGTTGCTTCAAAATCCATGGCTAACTTAATACATTAATGATTTCTATGAATGAAAGAGAGAGTGTGTGTAGAGAAATGAGTTAAGAGTTGAAAAACTATAACAATTCTGTTGGAAATTAAATTTAATGAATATATCACTGGATAAAGATATAAACAATAGAAGCAATACTTTGTTTGCATTGGGAATTTCATAAAGATTTAATGAATTTCTTCTCAATAAAATAATAAGACGACATAGTCGGCTTGGCAGGTGGGATATGGGCGCATATTCTCCGAATGCTATATCACCCCGGATTTAAAAAGTTTATAAAATTTTTATGTTTTACAAAATAATTAACAAAATTTATCAATTCCCAAGTTTTCTACGAGGGACTTATAAATACACATATATTCTGAATACAATATCAGTTATGTAAATATGAAGCCGGAATTTGGCTGTGGACGTCCCTAATCTATGAAACATTCACACGACCGAAATTGTGGTTTTCTTATAGCTTGTAAGCCGTCATAATAACATAACATATCGTAAATGCGAAAATACCTTTTCTAAGAGCGAAAATGTCGATTATTGTGCCATATAAAGACCATTCGTCGAGCGAGTTTGCTTTGCCTGAACGACGAAAAAAATGGGTTTTTTTCATTTTATTTTAATTGGGCGTGACAAGTGAATTCATTTCGAGAACTCCAGGAATAGTATTAAAATTGTCTCACGACCACGAGTCTCAATCGCTACGACAAGCCACGTTACTCTGCGTTGCACAGGACTACAAGAGTGTTTTCCGTTAACGTCTGATGTAACGGTTGATACTAAACGCTGCTAACAGCAACTAACTGATTCGAATGGTTTTCTGTTCAACAAACGGGTAGAATGTCGAAAAAAGCAAAGCAAACATTGTCTCATCCGTCTATGCATTCGCATTGCAGGACCAGTTCGCAATATGTTGGAAGCACACAACTGTGAAGTGCTACGTTATGAGGCTTATTTATCAAGCTCGCGCCCTTCCGATTTTGCAGCAGTCTTTTTTGCATTGATGGGTCATGCACTTGTTAAGCAAAGCGTTCGTTCGTGCGAAAATGTGAAAAAAATTACTCGATGAATTGTTCGTAGCAAAAGGGAAGATTTTTTAAAGGCGTGGCATCTAAAAACTGTGCAACAGTTGGGAAAAATGTATAACTAGCATCAGCCGGTACTTGGAATAAATTCTTTTCATTTTCATACAATAAACGTATACTTAGTATACAAAATATCCGGTTTCATATTTACGTACCTAGTAGAAATCAGTAATTGCGATTAATTTGTAACAATATTTTTCATTATAGCTTAAGGTGAAGAGGTGAGATAATATAAAAAAATTCCGGTTTCATTTTTGCATATTTGTGTGTGCGTCCCAAGAGACGAAGATAAGATATATATATATATATATATATATGTATGTATATGTATATATATATGTATATGTATATATATATGTATATGTATATATATATGTATATATATATATATAAGGAAAATGTGTCGGTCGATTGATAACCGACTTTGAGAAGTTTGTCTTTATTGCAGTTGAACAATTTAGCTTACATCGGTAATTGTACGAATTTTTCGGCGAGTCAAACCAAACATTGGTATAAAGAATTCAAATACTCTTTAGAAAATTGTAATCAAAATCTTGTTTCGTAAAAATGTAACACGTGCTGATAGTTTCAATCTCAGATATTTCGCAATCAATTTTCTCTTGGAGTTCACAGATCAACTTAGAGTTTCTCACATGGATAAATCTATAAAGGGTAGAAAAATCCTCAGACTATCTTTTGCTTTATAAACGTTGCTCTAAGGACTTCTGAAAACGAAAAAAATTACAAATAAATAAAAAAAATCAAGCAAATCCAGTATAATCGGGCAAGGACAACAATGAAACACCCTACATCAGTTCACTTAATACATGAGCTCATACAGTGGCTTTCCATAAGAATCAGTTACATCGGAGATGCTAGAAAAAGGGGTCCACTCTGAAACATTTTCAAAAGCTTTCATCTCCGGCCGAAAACACGTCGGTGCACCAAATTTCATCAAAATATCCCAACAATTGAGGTCTATAGGCTGAACACACAAATAGAAGAAGAACAGACAAGCTTAAAGCCACCTTTAAATCGATCAGTACAAAAAAAAAAAAAATTCTAGCTGAAGCCGTTCTCCCCCCCAAAGGTACTTGTGATGTACGGCATAATAAACATAATAAGACCTTTCTATTAGCTTTTGAATTGGAAGAAGAAGATTGGAAGTTGTTGAGCTCTTGCAATTGCATTTGTAGATGGATTAGAACTTTGAAAATTTTTTATTAATTTTTCCAACTCTAAATATTTCGAATAAAAAGCGAATTGGCCGACGCATGTTAAGTCTTATGCTATAAGAAACAAAAGTGAATTTATATTTTATTCTGTTCCCTGAGTGAAAGTTACAACAAATGTAAAGGGAAAAGATGAAGATTAAAAAGGAAGATGCTTAAATTGTTATTATGTTTTCGTAGACTGTTTTGTCTACGTTTCCTTTCGTCGGTAATCGGTAATTCATTGATTTTATTTGTTTCCATTAATCCTATGGTTTTAGTTTGATTTTTCAGATCTCGTCTTCTGTTGTGCTGCCTTACTTTAAACAAAATCCATCCGAAATTTTTTCCCATTCATTTATTGTCTTATCTTATTCGCATAGGTATGTATGTGTGTGCAAATTTTATTTAAATTTGAAAAATTATTCATACGTAAAAGATCAGTGATGGCACATTAACCCGTAAGGCAATAAAAACATCAATGTTAGCTCAATGGAAAATTTTCCAAAACCAAGAACAATTTATAAATGCAAACATACTCCTACACATAGACAGGAAAAGCCTGCAATATTAGCACATACCATACCATACCATACCATACCATGCCCTACCGTACATACATGCACTTCGTATACATATATATATATATATATATGTATTTATAGGTATTTATGTATATATGTATGTATGTATATAGCTGTATTAAGTATGTAGATGATAGAGCATATTTATAGAGTTTCTCTGCTTGTAAAAGTTTTTCCAAGAAAATTGACTTTACCTTTAGATGAGTAAGAGACGGAAACGTATTGCAGAGCGAACACACACAACAAGTGCATAAAGTATAACCACATATGAAAAACTACGATAATGATTGTATGTTAAACAAGTTATAAAATATTAATTGTTAGCATAGGGTAATAGAATTTTAATGAAGTTTTATTTCATTTTGGGCCTTAAAACTCACTTCTTCTCTATACCTCTGTACGTGTGTGTTTTTCAGTATAGTATTGTGAAGAGAAACAGAATATTAAGCATATAAGAATAGACTGGCAGAGACGGAAGGGAAGAGAAAGAGGAAGAGAGAGGGAGAGAGGGAGAAAGCAACAAAATTGCAAAAGGACACAAAGAGTGTTGACAAAAAAGCAATTTCGGCTTCTTCATTTTGTGTGTGTGTGTGTGTGTGTGTGTGTGGAAGATTCATTTTTATTAAGGCAAAGAAGAAATTTCAACCAATTGTCTGATCATCTGTTGCTGTCTTTTTCATAACTTTAAAATCGCCCTTTCATGCAACCTTCCATTTTCATTAGCAACAAACTGAAACAAGTGAGCATTCGGATAGTAATTAATAGGGGAATATATTCCTTGGAAACCCATTACAACTCCCGACACAAAAGATAATGAATGAGTGTCAACTGAAGTCCAAAGGGCAGATAGGAAGAAATACAATTTATTTTTTTTTTGGAATTTGCAAACTCTCTCTCTTGGTGTCATTTCATTTATTAAACTCGGAAGACATGTGAATTGTTTGCCTAATGCTTGTGAGGCGTCTTAAAAGTGATGCATTCCTTTGTCCAAATGGACATTATTATGGACTATTTATAATTAACTTGGATCACAATCCTTTTCGAATCAATATCAGGAGAGATGATATGTTCCAGAAAACGGTTGCATTCGCTACACACAGCGAGAAAATTTTTCCTCAACTCTGCTAAGCAGTCTTTTAACGTTTGAGTGAGAAATGATTTTCAATTATCGTATGCGTGTATCGTCTAAAATTCTCTCATAATTATACCCTACAGTAATTGTGATACAAACGTGTATTAAATTTGTACGATTGTATGTAACATCGAGAAGGACTTGAGACAAACCTATCCTTTAATATAACGATCAATTCCGAAAGTGATTTTGCATCGATCCAAGCTTGTCTTTTCGGTTTTCTGCCTGGAATTATGTTTAGGTTTCGATGAGATTTAGTACACCAACGTGTTTTGGTCTAAGGACGAACACTTTTGAAAAGGGTCCGCATCAGAGCAGTTTTTTACCATTTCCCGTATAACGCATTATTATGGAAAATCGTTATATGAGTAACTTTATTAAGCATAGTGATGTAAGACATTTCGTGGTTGTCCTTCCCCCACTATAATGGATTCACATGTTGTGACGATTCTTTCCAATCATGCCTTTAATTTGCTTACGCTTAATCTTGACTATTTGATCGGAGTCTTGGCTATCTACCAGTGAAATAGCTTCAGTAGCAAACCTGCTTTTTAGTAGCAGCCTGCTCTTCTACTAAGTCTTTAGTATTTCTTTGCAGCTACGTAAACACTTCTCGTAGCTTCACTTTCTTTGCTTTTGTTTACAAAGTAAAGTGAAAATCAGGAATTCTTTTTTTCTCGTTTGACTATGTAGAGCATCTTCATCAGGTTTTAGGAGTATAGGGTAATGAAAGTCTAAAAGACAAATAAATTTTAGAACCGACGTCCTTCGTCACCCACTATTTTCTTTAAATGTCGTAAGAGCCATGGCGTCATCTAATATTCGCAATCAGCTGATCCTGAAGGGCGTGATAATTCGGTTTTTTAGGATTTGTAAGGAGAATTTTCGTGCGAAACTTTCAGTTGCCAACAATCTAAAAAGATTCGCAAAATTACTGGATAGGTTTTGTTATTCAAGAAGATAGGGCCTGAAGTTAGACCATAAAAATTTATAAAGAATTTCGTCATGAGGTAATTCTCAAAACAAACGTTAATGTTAAGTAGGCGAACTTTGCGATCGAGATCATTTCCTTTTTGCTGAGGTTACGTTATGTATGTAATCAGATTTGCTCGAAAGTTTAATATTTAGTCATTAGATAGTGTCACGCTTCAAGAGCGATTGAAAATTATGCAAATTTTTAATCAGAACTCTGGTGTAAAGTCATAGTGACTTTAACTACGTGAGCTATGGTTGACTGCCATTATTAGAGTCGCGCCAAAAACTGAACGATTCGATATTTTGAATAGCTTTGAGTCGCTTTGTTGTCATCTTCTATAAAAATAAGCGAAACGTTTGCGGTGAAAAGCATCCAGTTATTGCTCTAGAAGACTATTTTGATTATAAGTAGCGTGACGTTTTAACGAATTCGACTTCTGTACAATCACGATATGCTATAGTTTAAGCCAAGACTTAAACATGTATTAATTAAATTAAACCGCTTATGAAGTTGAGCTTGAATGGGCGAGTTTCAGTCGTAAATCTTGTCAACTTTTGGGGCGATATATAAACAAAAAGTGTACTCCTATCCCACAGAGAAATCGAGAAAAAAAATTCTTACAACTTTCACATAAGTTTTCCACCAGACAAACACAGTGCAGGACCGGGCATAGTTTATGATAGAATTTATTGTGGAAAATGAAATTAAAGGGGGGGATGAATGCCCTTAACAGAACAGTAATTACTTGGCAAAATTGGTGGGCACCTAACCTAACGCAATCAGTAAAACTAATCGATGTCACGTGATGCTGTAAGTGGAAATCTTCTATCTGACAGATGCATTTCAATTCGATCAATCATCGATTGACTTGCATTTGAATACGGATAGCAACGTTCTTGCCAACCTTATACATGCAAATCTATTGCATAAAAAGTCAATTGGGAATTTTCTAGAATTGAAACAGAATTTAAAGTAATTTTATTTTTTTCTTTTACTTTTCTTCGCAAATTTACATATCAGCACAGGCATGCATGCTCATGCATTAAAATTATATATGACTGAGAGGAGATTAAAAAGTTTATTGAAAAAGCAAAAAAAAAAAAAAATTGCAATTTATTCATATTCTTATATAACTTTTCGTTGAACGGAAAGAAGAATGAAATAATTGTAAAAATAAATATATATATAAATATTTTTTTTTTTCTATTTTGAGCCAGTAGTCCCTGTTTGTGTTGCTTAATTTTTTTTTTTTTCTTCTTTTGGTCTAATAATTTATTTTATTAGTCGAAAAAAAAATTATAATAATAATCTTGTTTTCTCTTTTTTCTATTCACTTTTTACTTGTAGAGATGCCTGCCATGATTCGTGGACAAATTTAAGGTTATCTCCGATGTTTGGTTGTATATGCCCGAATAATCATATGAAAAAACGCTGTGATCGTATATTTAATATAGTTAATCACAATCCGTGTGTGGGTAAGTTTACTACACAACAAAAAAGAGAACAAAAAACACCAAAGAAAAAAAAACAACAACAACAACAACAAGCAAACTCAAGAATCAGAGATAACCAAAACAATAAAAAAAGTATTTATAACAACAACTATATCATCAGTGTAACATAACAAAACAACGACACTTCAAACAAACAAACAAACAAACAATTGCGTAAGACTAGTAAAGTGTTTAAAAAATAAAAATTAAAAAATATTAAAATGAAAATCGAATCAATTTTGTTTTTTTTTCTTTACATTTTTTTTTTTTCTTTTTTATTTAGAAATTGATATTTTTTTAAAAAAATTTTATTTGTTTTTTAGTTTGTCAAATTTTTACTTTTCAAGTTCAATATCATTTTGATCACTCGCCTTAAACCAGAATAAAAAGAACGAAAAAAAAATAAAAAACCAACAACAACGCACGCTTCTGCATCATAAAGAAAACCCAAAAAGAAAAAAAAAACCAAATCCTTTATATGCATAAAATATACGAAATAATTACAAAATGGCTTACATATGTATGTATATATATATATATATGTGTATATATATATATGTATATATATAAGGATAAACGATATTTTTCTCACTTCCCTTTCATCAAATATTCTTTGTCTTTCACTTTATTTTTCACACACACATACTGCCTCTCACTCTCTCTTTCGCGCCTCTCTCTCTCTCTCTCTCTCTCTCTGTGTCTGCTTCTAACTGCTGCTGCTGTCTGTGCCTTCAAGCCTTTTCCTTTCCTTTCACAATTCAAAGCAAAACTCTTTCACAATAAATTGATTAATCTAAACCTATTAGTTGTAAACAATTTAGTATAAAAAAAAAAAATTTTTTTGCTACGCATCACGTTCCACCTTTTTTGTAATCGTTCGTTATTCAATCTATACACTTGCCGTGCAATTGCTATACGTACATAGAAAGGTAGTGAACTCTATAAGCATTTGCTTCGATTGTATATCAGAATGTAATTTAAATGTTAACACCAACATCCTTCATCCCGTAACGTCAAGTTAACGCCGGACATAGCTACATATAATGTAATAGTAATTACGAACAAGCAACTATTTACAACAACAATAACAATAAAAACAAAAACAATAGGCAAAAAACAAGAAAAATAAAAGAAGAAAAATAATATAATTGATGCTTGCTGTGCACCTTTAAATGTTTTACAATAGAAAGCACTAATGAAACTGAACTTTACTATGTAAATATTTTAAATATTTTTATATATTTTTAAAAATGTTTTTTTTTTTCTTCTTTTGATCTTTTTATGATAATTGTTTTCATTTGAATTTTTTTTTTCCGAACAAAACTTTTTTTTTGTTAAAATGTGCTGAGAATACTTGGATGAAAAAAATAATGTTCAAACTTCAATAGATCAATATTTGTACATGTTTTTTATTTATCTGAATTACATTCATGTACGCAGAAGTAACGCCGCCTCTAGCTCAATACCTTGCAGCACGAAATTGTGTAACAAGACATTGGGTGAAAATTTAATTAATTTTCTAATTATTTATTTAAAAATTTAATTTACACGGCACACGAAGAGAAAGGCTTAGAGAGATCGACATTTTCATTATGCGAAAAAAAGGAAAAAAAGACAAAAGGATTGGAATTATTTCCTTCAACAGTTTTCTAATAAGAAATCTCTAGCAATTTCCTTCCCGACCTTATACATGCAGGGAGCTTTCTAGGATTGAAGTCGGATTTTTTATAAACTTATACGTTAGCGCAGGCGTGCAGGCGGTCATCATTTCGCACTAGTAGTCGTAGTATCACTCTTACTAACCCTGTATAATTATACCCTTCACCGAATAGAGGATTGCTTTCTAACTTATATAAATCGGTTTTTAGTAATCACATAAAAAGGTTAGGATCCTAAGAATTCCTTTTATTAAAATCAATTTTTGGCCTTGAAAGAAATAGATCCCAAGTCTGATTGCTTTTCATTCATTCATTTAATTGTAATCTTTACAACACCCAGAAGGAAGCTTCACAGGCACTATAAGATCCTTATATTTTCAATTTAAGCGTGTTTGTCCACTGGCTGCGGCAGACATTATCCTGGTTGCAAACATGAACAAATCGTCTTCAAATTTAGCAAAAACATTGAAAGTTCTTGAGCGTAGATTAACATTGCAGAAGGACTACCTCGGTCAAGGTCAAAATTCCACGTTTTAGAAAATGCAAAAACCATGCCCGCCCACCCAATATCATAGAGCATGGAAATGTAGTTTTTTCCTGGCGTCGACCCTGTTTCTGTTTAAACAGTCGTGCGGACTATCTGCGCTATTCTTATGCGCAGATAAAATTGCTTACATACATAGCAAAGGAATTAGTTGTAGGACGATACTAAATACTACCAGATGATTATGACTGCCGGTATGTAAGCGCCGTTCGGTGGGTAAAGTGTCAACATTGTGGTGGGGCCTATAAAACATTCAGTCACAGTCGAATATAATTCTCTTACTCCTCTCTGCTTCTTTTACTGCTGCTTTATAAGTCAATGACAGGCTTTTTCGCCAGTACAAAGTAATTGACAGACTTTTAAACTGTTTTGATTCTACTTTATTATGTAACGATAATTATACTCTAGTGTGATGATAGCAACCAGGCAAGTGTTATGAAACAAAAGGATATAATATTCTATTCTATCGTACTTAAGTGTTCTAGATGGAGTTACTGGGTTGTTGCCACTGTGGAAAGAAACGGGCTTTACTGCCTTTAGGTCAATCTTAGATGTTATCGAAATTGGTTCGTGGATGGCAGCAAAAGCTTTACCTTAAAGTTCGCCGCATTGGATATCCATCAAAATAATGACTGCAATAAAGCTACGATTCGAGCCATTTGTGTTTCGTGCTTGAAAGAAAATCTTGGCAAATATTGAACTGAATATCTGCATTAACAATGGATCGTAGATTGATTACTGATTAAATATTTGGAAATTTCTATTTAGTTTTTTTTTTTTTTTTACTTTCCTAATAACTGTCAAAATGTTTGAAGAAAGGTTTTTCAATTTATGCCAGGTTTCGTTTTCCACTTTCAACGATTTTAAATTTTAAGATCTCTCAGGCACATGGGAAGGATGAAAGAATTCCCTAATAAAAGAATTAGGGAATCTTATGAGCTTGTTAGCTCTGGGTAGTAACAGCTAGGAAAACTTATTGGGACAGTTTTCTTCTTCTCGGGTACTCTGCCTTTAAATATCTATTCGCCTGCTTGTCTTCCTTTCTCCATCTCTCTAACTTTTTTCTCAAATTTTATGAATATGTATAATCTGAATATATATATATATATATATGTATATATATATAAAGTAAAAGTGTCACAATTGCTCCTTTGCCAACCCTATACCATATCCAAGCTTCGACATGAAATGAAATTCAAATATATAGTAAGTCCAAGTATGGTTAAACGTTTGCTTTATTTTATAAAATTTATAAATTTTTTTTTTTATTTTTTTTTTTTTTCAAGTTATGATTTACGATATAATTCTTCAAATTTTATTTTATTTTGTTTTTTGTTTTTTTTTTTCATAATCATCAACTAAAGGCAATGTTTTAGTCGCAATAATTGTAAAAACTAAAAGCACTACACTGCAATAATAAATTAGTAAAGCACTAAGCACGCGAACGCCCGCGCATATACACAATACGTAAACACCTAAGTACGTACACCCAAGCACAACCACAACGTATCACAATAAAACTCACAATATTATTGCACACGAATATTTTTAAAGCACAATAATTATCGTAGCACAATATGCACAAAATCTATGTATCGTGTTATGGTTTCTTTTCCTTTTTCTTCCTTCTTCTTCTTCTTCTTCTTCTCGTTCTCTTTCGTTGTTGTTCTGTCCAATTTCTGTGTTGTTCGATGGTTGTCTTGGCAACAATTTTTAATTACAGACAGATTAATATTCTTTCCTAATGGTTTAACTCCAAACTTCAAACAGCAGCTAAAGCAAAAGCAAATGAAAAAACAAAAACAAAAACAGAAACAACAGCAGCAACAGCAACAGCAACAAAAACAGAAACAACAACAGCAACAGCAGCAGCATCAGAAACCGCAAACTCATACGACCACAACAATATCGTTAAAGCAACAGCAGCAGCAACAACAACAACAACAACAACGGCAACAGAAATTCAACGCTAGTAATATTAGTAACAATTATTATGTACAGCAACAACATCGTTATGGATTTTCGGAGAATGAAAATCACAACAGTAATAACATTGAGAAAAACTTGGATAGCACTTATGGCAGGCATGAACAGCAACAACAACAACAACAACAACAACAACAACATACTGTTGATGTTGGCCGCAATGAAGATGTCGGCATTGGTGAGAATACGGGAAATATTGCAAAGGAAAGAATGGAGGTTAATAAAGAAGAGGAAGACGAAGATGACGACGATGATGATGACGATGATGATGATGATGATGACGATGATTACGACGATCGCATAAGAGCTGAAATTTATTCAAATTATCCGCATTACTTGCATCCACCTTCATGGGGTTTAAATAATCCTTTAGTATTAGCCTCACATAGTCCGCATACTTACGATGATGATGTGGTTATCGAGGTGGGAGAAAATACGCCAACAACAATGCCACCGCAACATAGTGGTAAAGATAGTGGCGCCAGTAAAGGTAATGCGGCTGCAGCTAATGTTGAGCAAAAAACTTGGCAAACTTTTCAAACTAATCAACAGCATCAATATCCCCATCAACATCATTATCATCATCAGCAGCATCAGCAGCATGAGTATGAGCAACAGCAACAGCATGGACTAGATGATTTAGAACATAGCGTTGACGATGTTGTGGTTGTTGTCGATACGGGGACGCGTTCACAAAAGAATGGGGGTATTAGTGTTGGCATCGGTACAATTACGACCGGTCTTGATATTCATGATATGCACCGTCAAACTTATTATACGCATGAAGATTTATATCACCGCCATCAGCAACAACAACAACAAGATATTAATACATATAATGGCAATAATATAATTGTTACAACACCTGCTATCCTATTGCATGGCGATAATAACCAACAACAACAACAACAACAACAACAACAACAACAACAGCGTAAAACTGGAATGTATGTGTCTGAACAAAGCACAGTAGTATGTATATAAAAAATTCAAAGATAGAAAAACTTATACGCACACTATTACAATCACAGGCAAATATTTATGATACGCAACGATGTCAAAGCACAGTACAGAGCACAACACACTTAAAAGCACCCTACCAGAATAGAAGTTTACGTCCTATACACGCGAAAAGCAACTTTATTTAAAGCACTCTACACATTTAACGGCATATTTATGTATATGCACTTATGTCCAAAAAAAAAAAAAAAAAACCGTACATATATACTTGTATATGAATATGTTTGAGAACATGTTAAAGATTTCAACAAATTTTTCTAATTGTTAACTTTATTTACATTGTGATCTGAACGAGCTTAAGCCGTTACAAAAACTGTTCCCCAGATAAGCACAATTTATTGCATGATTCTTTATTCTTTATGACTCATTATTTTAGTATATATTTTTGACCTCAGAAGATATTCTTATTCCATATTTTTGTTTTTTCTATGTGTAAGCTTTAGATTGTGCGAACAGTTGATCTGTTCTTGTCCATGTAAGGATGACACAAATTTACTTAACGTACAGAAGCAAACGTTACTGGGGATGAGTTGCTTGTTTTCTTGCTATGTTGCAAGTTTTCTAAAAGAAAGTCAAGCTGGCTGTTTTACTTCATCTTTTACATCGTGCAACACTTGTGGCGCAGTTTATATGTATGCTGTGCGAATGTATGTAACACACAGAAGGATATAAAAGGGATCCACATTTTATTGTAGCGATCGACATCACGTTTTCAGTGGATTTAAGATCGCCTCTTGCCTGGACGATCTCTCTGATGTCTATATTATACAGACAGACGGAAGGACATAAAATGGATCCAGCTTTTATTGTTCCGATAGACATCATTTTTTCAATCGATTTGAGCTTGCCTGTTGCCCGTCTGTCCCTCTGATGTCTGACAGACAGAAGGACATAAAATGGATCCAGCTTTTATTGTACCGATAGACATCATACATCTACAAGTCCTAAAGGGGTTTGGAAACATCTCTTTGAAGTATCAGCCGGAGAAAGCGCACATTGAAATTTCATTTTGCAGGCCAGTTACCCTTGCAAACTACGGTCATATCAATGTTCGGGGCATGTTCTCTTCTCTTCTGACTATTCTACTATTCTTCTGTAGGCCTAATCACTTTATGAGAACATTGGAAATGGATCATAATGAAAAAAAACCGTTCTCGAGCTAAACTTGGATGTTTGCACATTTTTGCCTGGAGAACATTTGTGATTCAGATCACAGAATAATCAAAACAAGAAAATCTTTCTGTAACCAACTTTTTCCAAATCTGGCGGGTATTTATAAAGAATTCTTATACATCAATCAATCTTTCTTAAAGTTACCGGCATTCCATCTAATTTTTTTTGGATTGATCAGCAACGGCCTACGAAAAACTTCGGAAGGGAATGACTGAATAAGCGAATTCGATGATTTTCTTTCTCTTTCTTGATGACCTTTCTCTAAATAAGATAACAGTTTTTCAGTTTGGTAGTATTATTGATGTATTTAGTCTATGCCGACTCTAATCATGGACCGCCCAAAATTGCTTTTTTAAACTTCGTTGTTTTTGTTGTTTTGCAATCTGAAAACATCTGCTGCAGAAACCCCACCACCAAATACGTTCAGAAGCTTATGGTGATGCTTCCAATTGTCGCTTTAGGTTTCAACGCGGTTTAAAAGCGGTGACACTGTTGCAGCCGGAACGAGAAGTTCTGCCCCACCCAGTAAACACAAGTAAGAAAATTATATTCGGTCGTGAACGAATCTTTTGTACCCTTCACCGAAATCCTAAAAACGCCAAAAAAGTAAAGGAATTAAATTTTAACGGTCTACAGTACGGAGTGGACGCGGGTGATTTTTTTCCATTTTCAAAATAAAAATTTTGGTCGCATAGATGTGTGGACGTTGTAGGCGTCTCCTCGGCGATATCTTCGCTAACAGGAGAATTTTTACCACAAATACCACGCAGGCAGACAAATGGGCAGACGAACAGACAGATGTGTTTAGATGAATTCCAAATTTGATTCCTTATGGGCAGGCGTGTCCTTCGACCGACTTGAACCATCTTCAATACCAATCGGCGTTCAGGAATTTTCAATGTTTCTGCTAAATTTGAAGGCGATTGCTGCATTTTTGCGGCTAGGAGAATGTTTTCAAGAGACATTACGCAGGCGGACAGACGGACATGCTTAAATCGATTTAGAATTTCCTGTGTAATAAAGACCAAGATTCATATGGCTTGGTGCATTATCATCACTTAAGCAACAGGCTTAGCACTCCTTATTGCTAATTCTTATCAAACTCAAATTGTTACATTAATCCTTAGACTAACCCTTAAAAGTGCTTAAGCCTATAAAAAAGTTCGTATCCCTTACTTATTGTGAGGATTTATTAAAGCTGGGCCTAGTTGACGGCAATAGTTTTACTGCTTGTACTTAAAATATTTAACGTTTACAAGATTTGAAGCCACAAGTGAATTAGAACAGATTTACTTCTTTTCTTAAGTAATTCATTTTCATTTTGCATGGTCTTTAGCTTTCTTTTTATAAAATTTTTGTTCCACTTGCGTTTTATTATCATCATCTCAAGTTCGCAAACAGCTGACATACTGATGTGTGGTAAATAAAACATTAAATTAATCCCCAGTGTATACATATATATATATATACGCGTGTGTGTATGTGTGCTGTCAATAAATAAATTCTGTTAATGCTCTTATAAAATTTGATCAAAAACCATAATTTCCTTATGAGCATATTTAACTAACAATATGTCACAAATTTGTTTCCCGTTCCTTTGCGCACATAGACATACACACACACACACACATATATATATATATACATATGTATATACGCACTGAATCACATTTGACTTTCGATCACAGAGCACAAACTAATCACATTTATTTTAATTATTCAAACGGAAATTTAAACTTGCCGATTATGATACCCCATACGCATACATATATATATATATGTATATATGAAAATATATATATGGAATATATATATATATACATGGATATATTTTACAGAATCGCACAAGTTTTCTTTAACATATTCTCGAACTGATATTAATATCATAGGGTTTCGTGTTCGTCTCGATGTCAAATTTTTTAAGTTTATGCATATATGTATGTTACGTATACTTGATATATATGTATATATATAAATATTTTTTTGTTATTTTTTTCATTTTATATTTTATATTTTTTTTTTTGTATTTTTTTTCATATTTTTTTTGTAAAATCTCTCACCTTTTTGTTGCACATGCTTTCACTTCTTCTGGTAACTGTTTTGTAGTTTAAGCACCCAAATGCACAAATTTTCCATTAAAGATGATTTTACCACCGGTAGCGATGTATTAACCCACCGTACGTATGATGGTGATATAACAACAATGGATGAGAGAGGTAAGTATTGTTTTATATTTTACAAAATTTTAATTAAATTTCACCTGTTTTTTCATTCATTTTCATTCATTTCATTGCAAAAAAAAAAAAAAATAAAAGTGTAAGGAAAGTACTTAAGATTAAATAAAAATTTTCAATTAAAATGCAATCAGGATTAAAAATAAAACGAAGTTTAGAGAAAAGAGAAATATCAAGTAATTAAGTTATTTTCGTTTAACTATTATTACCATTGCGTTCCATTTGGAGGAAAAAAGTTTAGTTATTTAACTTAAACTTAAATAAATAATTTCAAAATAAGTGAAATATTATTCAGAAAAACAAATATATGTCATCAAGGGTATGTGAAATGAGCTTCAATTTTTTTTTTTTTTTTTTAACGGCTAATACAACAACATTTTGCTTAACTTATTATGGTTTTTTTTTTTTTTTTATTATAACGAATCGTACTACAATCTGAGTTTCAGTAACTTATGAGAATCTTAGGAATGATTGCAATGTTTTCACATATAAACGTAAAATTTTATATATACACGGGCCATATATTTCTGGGATATGCAATATGAGATAATGAAAAAATTTGCGCTCAAAATTTCAAAGATCACTGCGGTTAACAGCCGATCGAATTAGTAATACGAACGTTAGTTATAAGTGATTCAAAACATTCATTAAGACTACATTCAAGGGCGTTCGGAATCTGTCAATTATCAGTTCACTTTCGAACACTCTACATGTACTTTATCGTTAAAGCAAAAAAAGACAATTTTGATACAACAACACAAACAAAAGAACAAAGTTATACAATAAATTGAACAGATTAGAAGATATACGTTCCTTGGTTAGCAAGTGTTATATGATTCATTATATATATATATTTGGAATCGTGGAATTTTAATATATTGCATCTAAAGGATGAGAAGTATTATCCAAAAATTATGTGGAGTCGTTAAAAGTCATCTCATATCTGTATGTCATCCCACGATATTATTGAGTGAAGTATTAGTGATTTTGTAGTTATATGTGTATGTATATATATACACATGTTTTAGAACGGTGTATTATCTACATATTTATTATATTGCTATATATATTGCGTACATATATGTTTATATACATATGTGTGTAACTCTCTCTCTCTCTATATATATATATATATAGACATATATATATATAGAGATATATATATATAGATTTATATACATGTATGCATATAATTTTATTTAATACAATAATAATACACATATGCACACATATGTAATTTCTATCACGCCAAAGTCATTGGTAAAAATATTTTGAAATTTTCACTTTTTTAAACCGCTTTGAGGACTTGGAAATCCATCACTTTCCGTAAGCTATCCTCTAGAAAAGCTGAAATTCTGAAATAGAATCCCATATGAATACATACGAAACTTTAGCTCTCGATCGACGAGTGTTGTTACTTATACTGGAGTTGAGACCGACGGACGAATAAACAAACTTTGCAAAATGAAATGGGATTCTATTGTGCTTTTCTTTTAAAAAAAAAATTGTGAGCACAGGGACAGAGAGACGTTGTTGGGTAGTCTGGGAGTTGTATTTTCGATCGGTATGCGTTATGTCTTTACTCTTGCTTTATTGTCTCAAATGCAAGGATAAACTTAGGATGTTCCTTTCTTTAGCAGAGAGTATATAAATATATGTGATGTGCAAAGAAAAAAACAAATATTTAATTAGACTTTTTAATCAATTACCTACAGGTTAATGGGAAATTGAAAAAAAAAAAATTTGCAAATGGAAGATAAAACAAATGATATTTATTTCATTGCATATTCACATTGAACGGTAGTTTTCTAATTCCCGTTATGACCAAAGTAAGTCAGACAGAAAGTAAATACGCCTCCAACTGTTTTTCAATTCATGGAATTAAAAAAAAAAAAAAAAAAAAAAAAAAAAAAATTGTAAATTTAGTTAACACGTTCGCGGACACTAAAAAT
>KK502611.1:6324-45407 GCA_000688735.1 Glossina austeni
CTCTCTCTCTCTCTCTCTCTCTCTCTCTCTCACTCACTCACTTACTCTCTTGTATTGCTCATTTACTTAACGTCCTTTTTCTTAAGATTTACTTTCATGTTATAAAATTAATGTCATGTAATAAAATTGATCTTTGAAACGTGAGATAAAAAACTTGTTCTTAACGCACGCAATACATCGATCATAAGTCATAGATTTGTCGATATTATAGTTACCCTCTTTTGCCTAAATTGCCTCCAGTTTCGGTCACATGCAAATGAGGACTGAGCATTTGAAAAATTGTGTTACACATGTTCACACATTGTCGAAAATATTTTCCAGTTAATTATTTTTAAAAACTAGGTATAGCATTAGTAAAGCACTAAAAGAAAAAGAAGTTTCTCCAGGCTTCATGCATACATTGCCCTCATAAGATAAACGTCTTGACGATTAACATAGAGATTAAGAAAAATTTATTGATGGAAGAAGAAAAGTAGCATGTAAAAGGACTAACACAAACTGCCTGTGGAATCCTGTGTAAAAGGGGATTAACCAAGAATATCAGAACAAAATGACCGGCTATCTATTTTGAACTTTTATAAGAAGAGGGAAGGCGTGCCAATTGGAGTGAAATTTAACGAAACAAATATTTGATTACTGTAAGTAAATTACTTTAATGTTCTAATTAACTTTTCGTAAATCTTTTACGGTCCAGCGAAGCAAATCTAATCGATATAAGGAATATCAAAAATAACACATAAACAAGCGAAAAAGAGTTTTATCGAACATTATTGTAAAAATCTTTTACTACGATTTCCTGATATGCGAAATAAAACACAAGTTTTAGTTAAAAAATATTCTTGGAAGAATTGTTAGGAAGTTCTTTCACGAAGAAAAACGGTTTGGGTCTAAGGGGTTTATGTAAATTATTTTGCAATCAAAATAGATTAGATTCAATCCTTTGAAGAGGATCTGCAAAATAAGTGAAGAGGATTCGCAAAAAGAGAGAGATTTGAGAGAAAGCCACTTGACGTTAGAGCTTCGCTGTCTTCGCTTCCAACTAGTACATAAGCAAATGGGTTCATGTTTTGAACACTTTCAACATCTAAACATATAAACACTTCTTAGAAGTGAAATTTTGTGCAGGGCGCGTGCGATAACGAGCCCAATAAAAACAATTCTGTTGATGAGAACGAAACGATTGCTATATAAACGGCATTTATCGTCATGCAGGTAAAGGTTACGCTATTGTATTTCTCATGCTTACTTTCTATGGTTACATCTATGGCAGCAAACTTATCTCCTTTAGTGAAAGCAAATGCTTTAGTTAAACACATCAAACGTTGTTGAGGTAATTTTCCATTTCGAATGGCTGAGTATGACGTTTTTTTGTTTTTGGCAGCATTTTGTTTAATCGTCTTAAAGGATAACGCTACCGTAACAGCGTAGAAAAAGGTATTTTCTGACAACGACAGAATAGTAATATTTGTGCGGTTCCTTCTTCTTCTCAGCGAGTCAATAACAGATGAGTCGTCACAAATAAGCAAAGTTTAGTCTGGGTCTTAAAGAAATTGACGATTAATTCGCATTCCTGCTTAAAATTAAATTCTTATCTTATTTTAAAGATATCGTAAAAAATTCGAGCTAAAAGAATGAAGTAACGCTTCGGTAAGATACAGTTTAATTATGCAAGAGAGATTAGAGCCCCAAGAAATACCACAAATGGATTTCAATACATTAATGAGTTGAAAACATTGTTTGGCAGTTTTGCCAATGTGAGCTATTGGGGAAAATTTCGTGTGTAGGGCAAAGCCGAAAAAGTGGAAAGTTTTAACAAACGTAATGAACAGAGGAGTAACTAAGGGGTCTCTGCTTTTTTTTGAAAAGATCAAGCATTTGGTTTCATTGACTGAAAGTGAGTGACTGGAAGTGATTCAAGACGAGAGAAAATAATGTCGAATACAGATTGCAAATTGCGCCTACACAAATCTGGATCAGAGTTGGAAGTAAAAATGCCGAGATCGTCAGCATAGCCCAGGGTTGAGATATTTTCGAGGAGGAAACTGACAATTTTGTTAATATATAACTTAAAGCAAAGAAGACTCAATAAAGATCCCTGAGAAACACCTGTAAAAGATCTCCTTTGTACAATAAGATCATCATTGTTAATCGACACGTTCTTATAGAGAAAAAGGTTACATAACAAATGAAAGATTTTAAGATGTTGATAGTGACAAAGTCAAACGCTGCGGTTATGTCCAGAGAGAATGTGGCACAAACTGACGATGTTGTCTTGGGCATATCCATAACGTCTGAAACCAAATTGAAGATTGCTGACGATATGTTCGGACTCAAAATATTATTCTAGAGGTCAGTATAACACTTTCTCGAAAATTTTTCTAAGGGTCGAAACTAAGGCAATACATCTGTAGGAATTAAGATTAGTGGGCGAATTATTCTTTTTTCTTAAAGTGGAGATTTGGAAGTCGTACCAGGAACAGGGTACACAGACGGTAATTAGAATATTGTTAAATTCCTTTAATAAGATTAATGCGTTTTCAATATTCGAGATTTTGAGGTTATTGTTACGAATGCCATCTAAGCCCGGAGCTGAGTCTTTTGAGAGATTATTGGCTTTATCGAGCTCAGAGAGAGATATGTCGTTTAACAAAAAATTACCACGTTCCTCATCGAGCGAAACACAGGCGATTACAGGACCAGAAGGCTCAGCAAGTTTGTCACTGAACTCGTTAAAGTGTTATGAGGAAATGGAACAACGAGAGGTAGTGATACCTCTGAAAATTCTGAGAGCGCACCAAAGATCTGAGATTGACATGTCACTATTGACATTTTCAGAAAATTGTTTCCAGCCTGAGAGTATAAGTATAGCCTCTTCTAATATCGGCCAAAAATTTGAAATTTATTCTAGAAGAAGATCTTTTGCGTTTATTTGCAGCGAGCCTAAGTTTGGCGTAAGGTATTCCATCAAGGATTAGGAGGTCACGATTTTTTAAAAGACTTTCGGTTCAGAGTATCAATGAAAGACTTTGAGAATCTATCAAAGAAACATGCCGAAGATTCATTGATTTGGATGGTATTTGAAATTTTACGGATAGCATTATTAACTAAAGAAATTTTAATATATTTTGCAGCATGGGTGTGTGAGTGGCAGCCAGTAATAGGACGCAAATGAAGACCTAAGGTGTCGCTAAGGGTCTTCCAGGTACTCAGAGAACTTAGAATAGGTGTACAAATCGAAAGTTCTGTGCAAGAAGATATGGAACCAAAATTAGTAGGCTCACCATTTTTTAGTAAGACTAAATTGCCGCTTTCAAGAAAATCTTGAATTTGTCTGCCTCTCGAATTGGAGAAGCGACTACATCAACACCATCGCGGGCATTAAAATCATCACATATTAATGCAGATATGTCAGATCTGAAAGAAAATAATCTATTAATTGCAGAATCAGAAACATTACAATTAGGTGGAATATAGCTTAGAAGATAAAGAAAGCTTATTAGATATAAGGATCGTCACACCACCACCATGAGAAGCGTTGGAGGTGCGATCAAATCTAACTACGTTATAATTCGTAATAGAAAAAGAATCATGAAGTTTAAGAAAAGTTTCAGTAAGACAAGCCACGGAGACATCATTATAATGAAGCTATTGTTCATGCTGTTTTAATTTGTTACGGATCCCAGTGCAATTAAGTTGAGCTATTTTCATTATTGATTGAGGGAGAAAGGGGGTACAAACGCGAAGGGGATCGTTGGTTTAGAATACCCATGTGAAGGTCGCGAGATAAGCGTGCGGTAGAATTTGGTTTAGAGGGCGGGTTGTTGTTATGTAATTTTTGAGTTTTGATCAGAGATTTGAGATAACTTAGAGGAAGTGTTAGAATCAGTGATCATTTCGTTATCGGAAGGAGTATCGTCTGTGATGGGTGTCACAGCTTAGGCATTTGAAGATTTCATATTGGAAGGGGAGATGGTGATTTTAGAAGTTACCACCTTTTTGGTTAGAACTGAAACATTAGACTCAGTGTTTGGTCGTTTGACTATTGGTTGAGAAGTCGGGGAAGGCAATTTAGGGAAACTCGGTAGATAGAGTGCAAAGCTATTACATGCCTGAGCGCAAGCATAGCGAGAGAAGGTGTATACTTGCGGCTTGAAATGATCTGCTGCATCTTTTTTGGATTTAGTAATTTTTTCATAGAAAGGCCAAGTTATCAAATTAGATGAATGATTGCCTTTACACTTGATGCATTTTTTAGTTTGAGATCAATTTTAGGTGCATTCATGGCTTCCGCCACACGTGGTGCAGAGCAGCTTTTGATGTGAACACACCTTATAAGTGTGCCCGAAACGCAGACATTCCAGTGTGGGCTCGACATATCGTTAATGCCTTCCAAATAGATGTGGGAAAGCAAAACATTCCCGGAAAGACTCAAAGGGACTGTGTCCAAAGGCACACCAGAGTTAGAGAAATGGTCGAATTTATAGAATAACAATATATAACACAAGGGTGTAAAGAGAACATCTTTGAGAAATGTAAGAAAAAGTGTATAGAAAATGTGAGAAACGATAATTGAGGTATTTTTTTGCAATTTTGGGGAAAAAGGGTAGCCCTACTGCAAAAAAAAAAGTGCATGATGAAAGATTTGAATAGGGATAGTAATTATTCCATTTTAAAAAATATATTAATAATTTACCTTCAATTTGAACCATTTAATTTTGTGGTTCTCGTAAGCCCGTTTTACCGCAAAATTGATATTGAAGAGAGGATGATGAGCAGGTACAAGCACTACTTTTGTAGCTATTTTAATGTTGGTAATGCGGTGTCCACTAAGACGTCTAAAACTTGATGTAGACGATCTGGTCTTTTATTAACTGAAAAGGACAGTTTCACACCCTCGGCAGAATCAAGGATAGAATCAATAGCCGGAGGCTAAGGTGGCTATCTTTTTATTTCTTTAGATAAAGTATCATTGCAAGTAGGGGATCTACCGGAGATAAAACCATGTTTGACATGAGCAAATAATAGTGTTAATTGAACTTGATGAACGGGCTGTCATCCAGCCCCCAAAAAGCGTATGTGAAGCACTAAATTTGTGTACAGACTTACAATTTTCTGTGTTGTTCTTACTATCGTTCTTTAAATTGAGAACAACGGGACTACTTTTACACGGCTTCGGCAATATGTATGGGCCGCTCAGCAGTAGCGAAGTTTCACCCGTTTTGCTTGAAAGCATTATGGAGGGGTGAGTCCTTGAATCTCAACTGAGATAACGCTAGGGCTTAACCCGACGGGAGAGATGGCCACGCCGTACTTCAATTAATTTGTAATCTTTAATGTTTCATACGATATGCTAATTATTTTATATATTTGCCGTGGTTGTATGCGAAGGTTTTGGATGTTTCCATCGATTCATATCACCTGCAATTATGTCTATGTCTATGGGCTTGATGTGTACATGCTTTTATAAAAGCTTAAATGGCAATTTTTTTAATTTCAATTTAATCTCAAGATTCTATTATCTATTTAATTCTCCACATGCGTAATGTGTCACGAATTGCTTTACTGTGTAAGGTATTTTAAAACGAAGGTGACTTTAATATGCAGGCAATAAAAATATCGACAAATGTTTTCTCTCTCAAATGTCTAATGTCTTCCTTCCATCAGTTTTGTGTTTTTCATATTGATAGCGTCAACTAATTGACAAAACAAAATATAGGGGAAGGGTATACGACGACGCATATTTGTAAGGGAACGCGTTAAAATAAATTTATTTATGGATAAAACAGGAATTACCAAAGAAAGCGCGGGTTCTTATAACTTAAGGCCCGTGCAAGCCCATAGACATTCAACACGCAGAAGCATCGCAAAATCTTCGACACAAATCGAACCGGTCATTATACGCATCCTTAAGCCAATTTATTTTTATTTTGTCCATTAACGTATTCATTTCTATTTTCTTAAGGCGTTTGATAAAAAGACACGACCATTAGCAGATGGTACCCGATGCAATCGGGTAGTCTTCTTATATTTACAGCCGAAAAATATATCGTATCCGAACGAAGATGACGTATCAGTAGACATACTTTTAGAGCACGCCAGTAATGCCATCTCCAAGCTATCCGATTTTTCCGCATTGGATCTGGTAATACGGAAGTGTACATTTGCGTCCGAAAGGCCAACATTCAGCATTAGCATAAAGCAAGATGGCATTAAGGACATTACAACATTCAGTGATACGCCAATTGTATTAACCGCTTATGAACATTGCTCCGAAGAAGGTGTGGAGGAAGAAAGTGTGAAGGAAAGCGGCCAAGAGAGAACATTGCAGGGAAAGTTGGTGGCTCAAGGATATGTGGATGTGCTGCAATTCTTCACAAAAAAACGTTGCAATTCTTCTATTGATGTGTTTTTATATCCTTTAGATCCGTCCGATTACAGTAGAACATATAAAGTAACTTTGGATGTATACTCGCTAATGCCTCTCATCAAGGATATTCAGTTCTCAAATATAATCTACATATCCTTCAAATCATTGTTTAACGTCGAGGAGCATCTTTTAGATAACTGCGATAACTTAGTCGCTGAATTTTCGTGGCAATCAAAAGTTCCAAATGCAAAGAACACAGAATACAAAAAAGAATTTATATGTAAATACACTGTATTCACTAAAACTATTGTCGGCGATCAGAATATGTACTACACGTGGGAAAGTCTAAAGAATTCCAATTTCAAAAAAGATCAGAGTATGGGTATAGCTTCAGCTTTAACTTTAAGTTTACATCGCTTATTTGATAACATCTTGCGCACCGAAGATGTCGACTTCGATTTCGACAGCATTGATATGAACAAAGATTACGCTCTCGTTTGCAATTCAATACATCGTTTCATTTTAACGGACCGTATGCACGTTGCCTTAGAAGAGGCCCTAGTCCATGATAAATATAAAATTATTATTGAAATGATTAATGAAACCCAGCCGAAAAATAGAAAAATACTCTTGCAAGGTTTCATCGATCCTTCAATATTTTTATACCCCGAAGGTAAACTTAACTAAAAAGAACAACTAAGACAAGGAAAAAATTAAAATGGATAATAATGATTTTTGATCTTCACAGTCACTAATTGCTCATTCGCCGTTGCAATGAAACCACCACCACCTCCGGTAACTACCCGTACTGCTGCAGCAAAAACTTCAAAAACTCGTAACGTTGTTCGTGAGCAGGAAAAGCAGGAAATCGTGCCTGAAGTACAAGAAAAAACAACATTTGCACTTATTAAAATCTGCTTAAAAACACCGATCACCGAGCCGGCTGATGACTTGCCTGATGTTTACAATGTCAGCGCGATGAAACGTGAAATATTTAAAAATTGTTGGCTAAAAAAGCCATGCAAACCACTTTGTTCAAGGAGCCTAGAGAAAAGATGCGCATATAGCTATAAGTCATTCGATGATACAGTTTTAGAGCTAATAAAGTTCATCATAGCACATAATATATGCTCAATACATGACGACAAACATTTCTACTGCGAGCAAGTCAGAAACATGACTGATCGCATTTTGACTCTTATATCATGCGATTTTAATGTACGTCAACCAACTAACACTAATATGGAATTTACGGTATGTACATTAACTTATAAACATTTTCTTTTACATTTTGAACGATTTAAAGACTGCGCACTCTTTGATATAACAATAGAGCACGCAGGGCATAAAAGAAAAGAAATCGAGTCGTTCGTTAACAATCGTGTTTCCTTATATTAACCAAAATTATTTATGTAATCGCTTGCAGGTGTTCTCTCGCATCCTCCTAAAGTGTATCTAGTGATTGCTCCATGTTTTCTTAAAAAGGATAGTTTAAGTAAATATTTGCTACTTTATTTGCACATCGGTTAATAATTCCCAGGACCAACAACAAAGCGCATGTAGTCTCTGACAAGGTATCCATATTAGCTTCACAACGAAATCCGTCAAAATCTCACATTATTTCGATTATTTGTTTACCACTTACATTAGTCAAAGTGACGCTACGTTTGTTATTTTGAAAACAAATGGAACTTTTTCCAAACCTGCTTGCACTAGCTATCTAGTGTACTAGATTCTAGTGTTTCAAATTAAAACTATAGAGTGAAGAACTTATGGTAAGAATTGTGATTTGAAGAGTTTTACTTTATTGCGCTCGAGCATTTTCTGAAGCTCCTGGATATGGGCGGTTCAGCTTTTATTGAAAACTTGTTTAAAAGTAAAATTAAAATATGACGAGACTATCGTGGGATGTCGTAGATGTGTACTTGCAGATGCAAGTTTTGGGAAATGCAAATGAATTTTTGAACGCGTAACGAATAAGAGCTTAATGCAAATGGCGGACTAAAAGATAGCCTGGCTACTTTTTGTACTTTTTGCCGATTGATTCGTCTATTCGGTTATTAAGCCTAAGCGGACAGCGCGTTTTAAAACGACTCATACCACCATGTGCTTCACATAAAGGAAGTTGTTTATGGTCGTTTACAGTTCCGAAATTATATGAACACTTCAGCAACGCATTTGTGGCTCAAATTGTAGGTCGATTACGTCGTTCCTGCCTTAAATAGATGATTCACCAAATTTCTTTCTGACCTTGATCCTGTGACCTGTGTCATTGCCGTAATATTTGTTAGAAAAATGGAAAAGTCGTTATCATAGTTTCCCAAATATATTTTTGTCCCAAATTTTCGGAAATATTAATATTCTCTCTTCCTGCCATAGCACACAATTTAATTTTTAAGATTTACATCGATTTTTCAAGTCGAAACTTTACAGTGGGCCACCGGGAGGCGTTAAATACTATATAGCACGTTGCAGATATTCGTATAACGACTCCTCAAAAGCAGGCATTATATGGGAAGTAGTCGTAAAAGTGTTACGATCCGATCCATATTCTAAGAACTTTTGTCCTTGGGCCAAAACATGTCAATGTATCAAATTTTATTAAAGTATGTCAAAATTTGCAACCTGTAGGCTGGACACAAGGAAACAAGACGGTATAATAAAAGGTACGTCTATCCCAGCTCATTTTTGATGTTGCCCACCTCTGCACAACCTTAATATACTCTTATGCCACAAATGGTGTATGGTACAGAACTATATGAAAAGCTAGAAGTTGCAGTTGCGTGCAGATCACGCCCATTTTTTACAAGAAACCTACAAATATATATAGAGAATAGGTATCAAGTTATGAATTATAAGTTAGAGCTTTTCGCCCGTTCTGGGCACAGTCTCCAAAATCTTTGTCAAATTCATATCGATTATGAGTCTGTAGACCAAGTTTAAGATTTCCATATAAATTTTTACAAACATCGTCAAGAGATAGAAAAAACGGTCAGAGATTGCTTAAAGACTTTAGAATCTTAAGCTTCGCAGTTAGGTTGACGGATTCAAATCTCAAGTGCAGTAGAGTTTGCTTTGGTCATAGCTGACGGTAAATTCATAACATCGGTAAATTCATAACATTTACAGTGGTTATCCCTTGAGCGAGCATACATATTTTTTACGTTACCTTTGATACGTAATCTCCTGGATGTTACCCACAAAAGCGCAAACGAATCAATCCTTTGCTATTACAAGGTATAATTATAATTGCATTAAGAACGCGACTGCAATAGTTAAAAACCCTACAAAGCATCTTCTATATCTTCATTTACAATATGATGCGCTGTTGACATGACCACCGGATATTCACAGGGTTTACGATAGACAAGTGAAGAAGTTATTATATAGAAGTAAAAATTATTGTTTAGTATTTTTCCTTTAAACACTGACTATGTATGAGTGTTCGCACCCGAAGCTTAAACCAAAGTAATAAAAGTATAGATACATGTACTACCCATGCTTTGATAAGAAGTAAATAAAATTGTGAAAAAGGAGCAAATGAAAGTAAATTGAAATAAAATGTAATCAATGCCATAAGAGCTTACATGTGATCGTGATAAATGGTCGCGAAAGCCTCCATAGTCGGAGATAGGGAGAAAGCCAAGATGGTCGTAATGAAGGTATGGGAATTAGACCCCGGGAATGTCGAATTGACAGTCGCGCTTCTTATCTACTATGCAAGGCAATTGCTACTATATTCTTGTGATAAAACCTTTATAGCGTTTCCAACGCCCCGGAACATGCATCCATACTACAGGCGTTATATAAACTTCGTAACATCTGAACTTATCATAAACTTCATCGAATATTTGTCTCTCCAAGCAAAAGTTAATTCTCCAGCATCCTAACGATTGATAAGGAGAGTTGAAGCTTAGTAAACACTTATTGTGGTTCAAATATTCAAATTCAAAAATATTATGGTGCACAGTTTCAGTTGAATTTATGGAAATTCTGGTACAAGTACTTTCTAGAATCATATAATCACAAGTAAGACAATTATATTCGGCCTCGATCGAATCTTCTATACCGTTATCCTACCCCTTTATTTGATGCCCACATTGTCGGGATTGTGGAGATAAAATTAATCCAACATCTCGTGACGTCCGTGATATTTAAGTAAAAATTAACATACTTCGCCTAACGCATTCTACTCTCCAAGTGCATTTATTTGATACTCGGATGATCGGTTGAAAAAACGAATCGAAAACATTAATGTGCGTAATGTGTATCCACCGTATTTATATTAGAACTTCATATTAATATACTTTCGTGTGAGGAACGGACGGAAAAATGTTCAACATTCTGTCTTGTCTACCTTACGAGAAATAAGCAGAAAACACCAAAAATGTGAAAAAAAAAAAAGTAAAATTTGACCGCTTGTAACTTTGTGTGGTCGTGGCCGAGTTTTTCCTTTTCCTTTGTATCTTAGTTGTAGTTTGTAAGTAATGAAATTGCTTTTATTTTTAAAAAAAAACAAAGGTTCCAGATTATGTTGTACTGTGCTCGTGTCCTTTGTCCCCGATTTGTCCCATTTCCAATATCAACGTATTTGTAAGAACTTTCAACATATCTGACGAATTTGAAGCTTATTGTTTCATTTTTGCGACCAGGGCAAGGCCTACCATAGACAGACAGACAGACAGATATATACAGATAGACGGACATTCCTAAAATGGTTTAGAATTTGATGAGGAATATATGTACTTTGCATGGCCTTCAGATCATCCTTCTGCTTCTTTATTGCCCCCTTCTGAAATGCTTTCTGTCTTTCACAAATGTTGCGTGCAGCACATTGTGCGAGCTGGTCATACTTCCTGCAGTACTTGTGGGTGCTGGTAACCGCAAATTGCGGTTGTGTTGCATACGTTTTGACAAGATGAATATATATATCCCTCATATTCCGGTGATCTCCGGTATAATATTGTAAGTCTTTGGTAATAAGCAAACTGACATAGTGGCTTTACTTATCCTTTCACCGACCGAACGTCTAACCTATATATATATATATTTTTATATTTAATTTTGTAATTTCTTTATTTATTATAAAGAACTTGATGACGAAAATTTTCCATGAATTATCGGAGCGTTCGTACCGTTTAATTGAACGAGTGACACGTTACAATATCGAACCCATATCTATAACGCAGATAAATATCACAAGACTATTGTATGAAGTCGAAAATGATGAAATGAATCAATATTTAACAGAAAAGGTCTAAATGGAAAATTTTGATCTGATCTTGATGAATAAAGTCTTACGTGTGCATTTTCCCTTTCAGTTGGAACAAACATGGGGCAATAATGACATGTTTTTATTTTACAAATTCATATACAATTTGGAATTAAAGAATTATGATGCGGCAGAAGAGTATTTAAAAAACCCTATATATGACGAAAATCTAGAGCTAATTATGTAAATTTAATGTTGATAAGAACTCAGTTCAAATAACTCAAATTCTTCTTTAAATAATTTTAGAGATATTTGCGAACTATATTTGAATTATATAAGGAACACACTTGATGCGAGCGTTGAAGGTGACATTGAAGAGACCCTGTTAGTCGGTTTAAGGCATTTTTGCGAAATAATGCATCCAAAATTTCCCATAGGTTGGATGCTCCTGTACTGTGTGCATAAAAGGCACAACTATCGTCCGGGAATGGATTACGCTCGCTGGCATTACGAAAATCGCATAAAGCTGCCATTTATCGAAATAGATAACCTGCCGACATCCCGATGGGAAATTTTTAATGATTTTGAACCGACACTACGAACTGAGAAAGCAAAATATTTCTGGAAAGCAATTACCTACTTATTAAAACTAGGTTTATATATATTTGCCCAATGGCTGTATGAGGACATTGCTGAGCAATTGCCAACAATCGAAAGGTATATTCTCGATGCAAGTTTCAAATTGGCCACTAATCAGGTAGAGGATTTTGATATCGTGGAAACCTTGCAAGTGGACAGCCCTATGAATGCAGCCGACTTGGTATGTTAATAAGGTTTTCTTTCCAAATTTTATTCGAATAAATTGATCGCATTTAATTTTCATGTAGCTTGCTTTCGTTGACCTGGTCAATGGCAATATAGAATATGTACGAAGTCCTAACAATTTGTCTTGGGTACATAATTACGCATCTATTTTCAATGTCGGGAATTTACAAGACATTTCCCCGTTTCATTTGGGAATATTGCGCTACGCCTGTTATATGTTACGACAAAAAGAATTTGAAACTGCGATATATGCGTTCGATTTTGCAGACGATATTCCTGAAATCATTGCATGCATAGGCAAAGCTAAAGCTTTCTATCATGTAAGCATAAATTGAGTCTTAAAATGTTCGTTGCTATCACTTTTTATATGCAATTCATGTTCGATAGCTGGGCCGTTTAAGAGAAGCTGAACAACAGCTCGCTATAAGTACTACGTATAATATTTATTATCCGTCTGTGTGGGCCAATCTCGCTTTAATCAATTTGAGATTGGGTAAAAATTATGAAGCGTTACAATGTTGGAAATATGCTCGTTTGGTAAGAAATTTTTTCATATAGCAGTAGTCGATTTTCTTTTTATTTGTTTTTTTCCAATAGGACCCCGATATCAATATTAGTGAAGATATTTTAGAGGAGCTGGATAAGATTGATCCTAAAAATATATTTTTACATGCGTCGCCTTAACCCAAAAACACAATCACATAATCACTTTATATTTATTAGAATAATAAACAAAATTATTCTTTTTATGAAAATATGAATCTAATCGAATAGCGATATTAATACAAAGAAATAAACGAGCTTTATAATCTACTACTAATCTAAATGTGAATTTTTTACCTTTGAAGCAGTGATGGGTTAAAATCGGTCGATAAAAGTTATAGTCTAAATTTTTGCAATATTGTTAGCGTTATTATTGTATTAATTGGATATTAAATAATATTAACTTAATGCTAATAATAAATATAACAAGTGTTCACGCCTTTTTCATCAACTAGATGACAAAAGACGTAAGTGAAATGATGAAAAAGCTAAAATGAAGCTTGCAAAGTGTCCTCATAGGACGTCCGATTGTTGTGTAGTGTCATAGTCTTCATCTGGGTAAACCGATAATCACAGTTCTTTTCTTCCCTTCTGTTGTTTATAGAAGGGGTAAGATAGATAATACAAAGTGTCCGCGTAGGACGGCCGTTTGTCTTCTAGTACCGTTCTACTTAGCCTTCATGTGTAGTGATCAGGGTAAACCGATGACCACAGTTCTTTTCTTCCCTTCTGTTGTTTATAGAAGGGGCAACGTAAACATTAATGTCTGAACGCTATATTCGAAAAGATAAAGAGGAGCATAAACAAAAATGAAACGAAATGAAGCGCTAAACAACATTTGTACTTGTGCTGCATTGACATTGTAGAGCCTTCAACATAGTCAATACATGTCGATCGTCCATTAATGCCCAAAGATTGAAATGGAATTATGTTATACGCATTTGTACACACGCATTGTTACACAAAAAGCGTGCTTGGCGTTATCGCAGCAAAATCGTTCGCCTTAAAACGCCTATCATACAATAGTTTTTTAGAGAAACATTGTGCATATAGTAAAGTGCAGAATAAATGAAACAAAATTTTTTTTTTGAAAACTGATTTTTTGTAAACACAACATAATACTAAATAAGATTATAATGTTTATAGTTAACTTAAACAATAATTAGCACAATTTTAATAAAATTACTTGATGCTTAAAATATTAACGATACAATTTCATTTTGTTCACGTCAACACCAACATTTCGTTTGTCAATGAAAAGAAACGCATCAAGGTTAAAAGTTTGCCATCTACTGCCTGCGGTAATAAAATGCAGGTTACATGTTCAAACATGCCTAAACACGTACAAAGAATTCATGATAACATTTGATTACACAATGCAGGATATAAACGCATTGATTGTATCGGCGCTTTAAATTAATGTGAAAACTTTTGATCGTATGGGGCAATCTATTGCACCTCTTGTCGTATAAGTGTTCCTACGGGAACCTGAATCTTTAGATGGTAATCAATATTTCTTAAGGAAAATTCATTAATAATAACAATTTGACATAAGGATTAATCTCACCGAATTTGGACCCCGTAGGTCTACTTTTTGGATCCAGGAAACAAGTGAAAACACTATAGTGGGACAAGGCCCTCCATTGAAACCTTTCCCCTTACCAGCGCAACGAGTTTTCAAAATAAATCTTTATATGTGGAGTGGTCGAAAAAGTGGATCGATGCGAACCCTTTCCAATAACTTTTTTCTTGGGACAAAACAGGACCGTGTAGCAAATTTCTTTACAATAATTCAAAAATTGCAACATGTAGATTAAAGACAACAGTGCACGGACAGACGGACAGACAAACTTCGATTCAAAAAATAATTTTGAAGCAATGGGTATAATAAAAGTTGCGTCTGTCTTAAACTCTTCTGGGTGTTACGTACGTCCACAGAAACTTAATACATCACGATTGGTGTATGGCATAAAATGGATTATAGGAGGAGACTAAAGACAAGTAAGTCGCGCATATATTCTCAGGTCTGGGGAAGAAATTACTTTATAGGCTTATTTTCATTCAATTTACTCATTTATTAAGCAATTACAAAGCCATAGACCTATTGCCTAGTTACAGAGGACATTCATTTAAATCACCTTTTTCTTAAATATAATATTATTTAATCTGATTTTAAACTAATTTTTTTTATTTTTTAATTTTCATACACATCTCCTGTATATTTGTATTGATTTTTACACCCTATACCACTTGTGGTACAGGGTATAATGAGTTCATGCGGTGGTACGTAACAAGCAGAAGGGTTTAAGGAAGACCCTCCTTTCATTATACTGATCGATTCAGAGTAATAATCAGAACACCTGTCTGTCCGTCTATCCGTCTGATCATTGCCCATGTAAATTTGTGTTCAATGGCGCAATTTGTGAGATATTTTGATGAAATTTGTTACAGGACGAACGCTATTGAAAATGCTTCAGTCCACTTTTTCAACTACTCCCCATATAACGCCCTATTCTGAAAAGTCGTTATATAGAAAAAATAAGCATTTTTTAAAATTTCTCGGCAAAAGCGGCTAAGTAGTAGTATTCCGGTTTTCTACTCGATCGGTATAATAAAAAATGGGTCTACCTTAAACCCTTCTGCATATTACACACGACCCTACTAAGTTAATATACCCTACACCACTTGTGTATGGCCCTATACCACCTGTGGTGCAGGGTATATTAATTGATTGTACTAAATTTGAACCATCTTGACATATTTTGTGAATCCTATTCTATGTAAGGATTTCCACGACAATTTATTTTTCCTGAGGCAAAAAAATCAAAATTTTAATATGTTACGATGAAAATTAAGCCATACTAGTAATTTGATAAATAAATTAACTGCACAAAATTGGGACGCCCCACGCCTTTCCTATCTTATATAAGGATTTTCAGGAAAATGTTTATTTTTTTGGGACGAAAAGATCCAAATTTTAATATTTACTAATGAAAATTGATCCGTAATAATAGTTTGACATAAAAATTAATTGTGCTGTACCTCACCTTTTAAACGCCTTGGGCACAACCAAGCCTTTATTTTCAAAGAGGTCAATTTTTAATGTACAGTGCTAGTACAATAATGATATGCATTTCATATAAACATAGGTTTGTACTTTACAGCGGTTTGTATTTTACAGCAGTTATAAAAATTGTGTTAGATAATGTAATGTATGTAGGGTATTTACTAGTCGACCTAGCCCGACTATAATCGCTCTTGTTTTTTTCTAAATATTTTCAATATTTGACAGGCATAATCAGACTATTAAAAAATATAGAAAAAAATAGATATAGAAAAATATAGAAAATATAAAAACTTTAAAAATTTGGTTGATTTAGTGAAGCCGCTGATATAAATTTAATATAAGATGAATAAGATTGAAATTTCGAAGACAGATGTCCTCTACGATTTCGCAGTAATTCGAATGCACGGCGATCGTAGGGAGCACCGTGATTTAAACTTGTTCAAAACGATTGGCGAACGTCATCATATCCCAAAAACACTCCAAGTGCTTCACTCATTTTCTTCTCTAATGTTCAGTTCCGTTATTTCTTTTTTTTTTTTAGTAGGTAAAAATTGATGCAGTGGTAAGCAATAAATCGCAGACGCATACAACAACCAAAATTTTTTTATACTTAAAACCTCAATCAATAATATACCCAGAGGATGATGCCACGTCAGCTCTTATGCGGGTAGACCATCCGTTAACTGTTATTAATAAAATGTCTGATCATTATACTACGAATAACACATTTCGATTGACCGATTTTGAGATAGAAAAGCCGACATTTACCATGAGGCTGGAGCAGGACGGCATTGACGACGCTATGGCATTCGGTAGTACGCCTCTAGCATTAACTCTTTATGAGTACACTGTGCCAAAAACGGGAGAATACGATGGCGGAGAAATACAAGCACATGCTACGGCTCAGGGATACTTGGACATAATGTCATTTTTCTCAAAAAAGCGTAATCTCTTCACTATAATTACGTTCTTGTACCCTCTGGATCCATATTCCTCTCAAAAAACGTGCAAAATGACATGGGAAATATATTCTTTGATGCCGCTTATCAAAGACATTCAGTTTTCAAATGTGTTAATAATATCATTTGCATCGCTGTTTAATGTCGACGAAAGCCTGCTAAAAATTTGCGATGACTTAGTAGCAACGTTATCGTGGCATTCAACATTTCCCACAACGAACGAATACACTAAAGTATTTATTTGCAAGTTCACTGTGTTTGTGAAAAAAATCATAGCAGAACAGAATCCAAACTACAAGTGGGAAAATCTTAAGGATCCAAGTTTAAATAATTTCAAAAGCATGGGCTTAAATTCGAATATAAAAGTCGACCTTTTTCAATTATTTAACGATTTATTATGCACCGAAAATGTTAATTTCAATTTTGAAGATATCAACGTGAGGAACGATTATGCGCTTGTTTGTAACTCGATACATCGTTTCGTCTTAACGGATAGCATTCACAAGGCCTTAGAACAACATCTTGTCTACGATAGACCAGATATTACTATTGAAATATTCAGTGAAAGCAACCCGGAGAAAATACTCTTGCAAGGTTCCATTGATCCGTCAATATTCGTGTACCCTAAAGGTAACAGATTTTCATTAAGAAACAACTTTGAGCAAATTTTTTTTTGTATTTACAGTCACCAATTGTTCATTTGCCGTGCAAATGAAGTCCCCAGCATTAGTTTTCACTGAAAAACAAGCTTTAAAAACACATAAAAGTAAAGAAATGGGCCAACGAACGACATTTGCTATCGTTAATATGTGCCTCAAAGTACCGATCACAGAACCGGCAGACGATTTAGCAGAACTGTTGAACGTTAGCTCGACAGATCCGGATATATTTGCAGGCTGCTTGAAAACATGGATGCCTGAAAAGAGACCTCCGAAGCTTGGAGAAAAGATATGTGAAGAGAATTATCATAAATTCGACAACAACATCCTCCAGCTAATACATGATCTCAGCCAAGACCCCGCAGCGGTGTTAAAGTACGACAAAAAATGTTTTTGCACGAAAATTCAAAATTTAGGCGATCAGATTTTGCAGCTTATAGGATGCGATTTTAACGTACGTTATCCAACGGAAACCAGAGAAGAATTTACGGTATGTGTGCGATCATCATCTTGAATTCTTCTGTAACATCCGTTCCAAATGTCGTCTCTTTCTTTCACTGTGGCACGATTGTCGAGTTAATTTAATTAACTTTCAAGCTTTCGAGATCCGTTGCTGCAAAGCTTTTCCCCTCATTCAATTATAATAATGACATTAATACCAGTTAGGTGAACGTTGCACTCTACCATTGCAAACTACATCGATACACAAGCTTTCTCTGGCGGGACTTGCGATGGATATATCTTTGATTGTAACAATTGATTTAAGATCAATTGATTCCGATTTTCATTTACTCTTTTATGATGAAATTTAGTACAAGATAATGATTTGACGTAAGGACGGCGTTAAGTTCAAGCTGCTTAGGTCTATTTTTTGAATGACAGCCTACGCTTTTAAAGCTTTTCATGATGAAACATACGCTTTTATGATGAAGCGAGGTGACGAAGTCCATTATGGCGAATGGTTGTAGAGCATTGAGTTGTCGAACGTACACGATAATAACCTTCCTTTCCTTTATTCCTTTATTTTAAGAATTTGATGACGACTGTTTATCGCGAATTGGTGAAGCGTTCCTATGATCTTGTTCAGAAATACGAGCATCTATTTTCTGAGCTTGGCCTTACTTATGCCGATGATCAGTCCACACTCATTTATCAAATCAGCATCGCCAAATTTATGTATGAGATTAGAAACGATAATATGAATGAATGCATACTACGCCAGGTTATGAATGTCTTTTTTACTCACCAGTTTAGTTTCAACAAAAATCCAATTTTAGTTGAAAGAGAAATTTGGCTATAATGCAATCTACCAATTCTATATGTTCCTCTATGACATCGAAATGCAAAATTATGATTTGGCCAGAGAATATATAGAAAGGCCTTTACGAGATGAGAACGCGGAACGTCAACGAATTATGTGAGTTCTCCTCGTTTAATATTTCTCGTGAAGATTTGCAATAAATAACATAAAATAATTTTAGCGATATTTGCAAAATATATTTGGATTACGTAAGAGACAAAAACGATGCAGATTTTAATGGCAATCTTGAAGAAAATTTGTTGCATGATTTGAGAAGTCATTGCGAACATGTACAGAACAGATTTGTAATAGGTTGGATGCTATTGTATTGTGTATACAAAAGGCACAATTACCAACCGGGCATGAGTTACACTCGTTGGAAATACGAAAATTGTTCGAAAGTTTTTTTTATAGATATTAAAAACTTACCGCAAAGTCGTTGGGAAATTTTTAATGACTTTGAGCCGACATTAAAGACAGATAGGGCGAAATATTTCTGGAAAGCAATTAAAATCCTATTAAGATTAGGTCTATATATTTTCGCTCAATGGTTGTATGATGATATTGCTCGTGAATGCTCGGAGGTTGAGAGATATATTTTAGAAGCAAGTTTCAAACTATTTACAAACCAATTGGAAAATTTCACAATTGTTAAGAATTTCCAAATCGATTATCTCCCGAATGCAACCACACTGGTATGCACACACATTTAATTTACAATTTTATATGTTCAACCAATTTTGCTCTTTATGTAACCGCAGACAGCCTTTGTTCATCTAATTAATGGCAATATAGAACATTTTCGTAATTCAGAAGACGCGTCTTGGATGAAATATTACGCTTCCATTATTAATACAAAGGATATCGGCGACCCTTTTGCTTTTCAACTAGGAATACTCCGTTACGCATACGAATTGATGCGACAAGAAGATTATGAACTAGCGATAAAAGTTTTTGATTTTGCAAGTGACAGCAATGGTCATAATCTAATCATAGATGGAGGCAAAGCTAAAGCCTTATATTTTGTAAGATTGAGTAAAAGTTTCAAACTTTTAATTTTGATTTATTCGGTTCTCTTTAGTTGAATCGTTTGGAAGAATGTAAAATACTATTGGCTCACTACACCACCTATGGAATATACAATCCCAATGTCTGGGCATATCTTGCTTTAATCAATTTAAGATTAGGTGAAAATTATAATGCCTTGGAATGCTGGAAATACGCTCGATTAGTACGCTTAATTATTGACAATTCGTCAGGTGTACACGTTTGACTCACATCTTTTAATTTCCATTTCCATATTAGGACCCTGAGATACCTATTCAGGAAAACCTTTTGGAAGACCTAGATAAAGTCGATCCTAATAATATATTTTTAAATGTTGATGTACCCAATATTATAATAAGAAACTGAATTGAAATATTATATATATATATATATATATATATATATAAAAAATATAAAATATATATATATATATATATATATATATATATATGAATTGAAATATATGCGAATGTGTGCATTGTTAAGCTTATGACTTATTTAATCTAATGGAAAAGGATATTGAGCGCCAGGCTCTATAGCTATTAGCTCGAGAGTACTCCGTACTTTATTCGGCAAAGTCCCCGGTATTTCGTTTTTCCAACGAAATTTCACCAAGCCCTACAACTCATTCAACAAAGGGATTTCACTTTTCCTGACGAAACGTTGAAGAAGATGAATATTTGGAAGTAAAAGGAAGAGGAGCAGAAGAATGTGAATCAATTCAAAGAGTTGCGACGTCTGCGTATTTTTTATATAGGAGATCTGTCGGACCGTTTTCACCATTGTTCTCAGAAAAAAGTCAATGACCGATTTAGTAATTATATCGGAAAATTGCTAACCTAGTGCTTGCAGCATTACGCCTTTTTTTTTGCTATAATAGAATTGAAATCGGCCATCATAGCAATAAAGGGCAAATCCTAGAGAAAATAAGAAGAGAATCTGCTATCTGTGTGTATCAGAGACGGCTAAATGACCACATCAGATATGAGATGAATGATCGGATTCCCACATGAATAAATATTTATGTCAAATTGGATAGCATTTCGTTTACATTATTAAAACAAAGGCTGATACATCTCTTCATTCTCCTCCTGGAAGCATTTTTGCCACAAGTGATGTAGGGTACAAGAATAATCATTTAGAAAATGATTTTGATTTTTAGATGAAAAGATGATTTTTAGAAGAAAAACGAGAATTGTTAAAATTTTTCGGCTTTCGTGTTTCTCCATTTAGATATATTGTAAAATAGATGTACATCTAAACCGTGGGATTGTTTACGTAATTGATAGACGCGTGCTATTAAAAAGAGCACATATTAACGGTCTTTTAAAGAGAGGCTCTATTTCTGCATTCTGCATTGTATAGATTATTGAAATTATTTTCATGTAAACGCTTTTTATACCCATCACCTCAAGAAAGAGGGGTATAGTCATTTTGTCAAAACGTTTGCAACGCCCAGAAGGAAGCTTCAGAGAACCTTCAAGGTATATACGTTCTTGAACGGCATCAAAATACAAATCGGTTTAAAAATGTCCGTCTGCCCGTCAGTGCGGTGTCTGTAGTAGATATTCTCCTGGCCGCAAAAATGAAGCTTTCAAATTTCGAATATAACTAAGCACGTCCGTCCGCTCATCTGCCTATCTGTTCACCTGCGCAACTGTGATTTGTTTACCTTAATAGCATGTCTGACGGCAACCAATTCAATAAAAGTCGAGGAAAGTTCCTCTGCGACTTTGACTTTATGTACTATTTTAGACAGGTACTTTACTATCGAGAAGCTAGCTACATTAGGTCCAACGAAACCGTCAGTGGCATATACATCCTAGCCGTTATTGTAATAAAGAAGAAGCTTTTCATTGATGATATTGCACCCATATTGACAGTCTTCGAAGGCTTTCTCATAATGCCCAACGAAGAGTTAGACTGTTATCTACAATTCTACCAAGAAATCGAAGAGATTTCATCTGATTAACATTAGTTTCTTTGATAAAGAGCCTAATTTCGCGTTTAGAAAAATATTTGGCAAAATAAATGGTGTTTGTTTTGCTAGGATTAAAATGTAAATTAAGGTTAACTTTTATCCAGAGATTTTTCACCTTCACTGAAAAGGATGAACCCCCAGATGCAATTAAGAAACGCTTTGTATATTAAAAAATATGAATTTTGTCATCTTGGAAAATATCTAAATTAGCTGTACACAAATTGAACAGCATGGGGCTCAATCAACTGCCTTGTGAAATGCCACCGTACACTTCAACTTTGTCTGCACCCATTACCAACACAGGCTTTGATAAAAAGTTTAGTATCTACAGACCTATATGAAGAGGAATTGAAACGTTTAAGAGGATTCTACGTTGCTTAATCAAGTTGATACAATCATAGGCTTTACTGATGCCCAGGGAAAGCATGACAACCATTTTACCAGCTTTGTTCAAACGAGCTTTGTGAAAAGATGATTCATTGTGCCCATATTCGTAGATTTGCGCTTTTCATAGGCATAAAAAGGGCTGAAATAATGTTCCCAGTTTTCAAGACATTCATTAGTCTCTTCTTAACCATGAATTAGGGATGGAAACTGCTTTAATACATCGCTAAACCAAGGGTATAAAGTTTATTATTAATTGCATGGAAGAGGATAGTTAAGCTTCCTTCAGACAGTCGCCTGACCATATCATACTTAACTCCATCACACACATCTCGATGTGTTCTTTAAATCCTATAGGATTTCATGAAAGGATTTCATGAAAATTGATCCGTCATAGGGCAGAAAAACCTAAATTGTCATATGTTATAACAAAAATTAGCCCATAATAGTAATTTGGCATAAAAAACGATATAAAAACTACTACCATTTTTTAACCCCTTGGGCACAAATATTCCAACGGAACGTAAGACTCCATTTGCAAAGAGTTCTAATTTTTATTATACAGTTCTATAACAGAATGTTCCTGTAAAACCAGAGTACAATTTTTTTTGATCTATGGCAAAAATAAAAATTATATTAGACAATGCGGTGTGTGAGGTATTTAATAGTCGACCTAGCCCGACTGTAATGCTCTCACTTGTTTTTGATTAATTGATTGCTTAAGAAGAAGAAGAAGGAGTAGTTTACTTATTGCTCTTTGAGAAGCCGGGGCATAAAATATACGATAGAATTTTTAATTTTTTTAATATTTTTATATTAACTCTTTTATACTATTTTTTTTAAGTTAATTATTATTATTGATTTAGGACAAACTTACTGACAAAATCTCCTTTACAAGTAAAGAATGGAAACTCCGAGAGGGGAATACGAGGTTCTGTTGCTATTTGCGGAGCGAAAGAATGCAAGGTTAACGAAAAAGGCACGTAGGCAGCTGAAAGACTCAGTGGAAGAAGTTTCGGAGCCCTTGCCAGTTGAGAAAGTATTGTCATCTAACCTACGGTGTGACCAGCTTATAATATCGGTTTTAATTTGATATATAATTTATATTCAGGTTTTTCCTTTAAAACCTACAACAGTTTTCCTATACCTACAGCCAAAGAATATAAAATATGAAAGAGCGAACATTGTATCAGTTAGCATAAGTTTGGAGCACGAAATTAAGACTGTCACGAAGTTGACGGATTTTTACACAGAAGATAATGAAATTCATATGGAGACATTTGCGGAGGAAAAACCAACGTTTAGTTTAACTATTAAACAGGATGACTTGGACGATATTGAAAAATTCACTAGCTCACCTATGAAGTTGGTTCTTTACGAAAGGGTGCCTGCATCAGATACCAATGAAGTTGACATTGCTGATAGAAAGGAAGAAGGACATGCTAAAAAAGCTGCGGCCTACGGATACGTAGATTTGATGCAATTTTTTGCAAAAACGCGTTCGCATACTTTTTTAGACACGTTCTTATACCCTTTGGATGTTTCCTTGGCTAGCGATAGTTGTAGAATAACTTGGGAAATATACTCATTAATGCCAATCGTGCGAGAAGTTAATTTTTCAAATGTCATCTTCGTTGGGCTTACATCGTTATTTAACATCGAGGATAGCATTTTGGAAAATTGCGACGATTTGATAGTTGAGCTTTCGTTTCAATCAAAAGATCCTATCGAAGAAGAAACATATGAAAAAATATTTATTTGTAAATATACAGCGTTTACTAAACAAATTATTAGCGAACAAAAAACCTTTTACAAGTGGGAAAACTTAAAAGATCACAAGCTTGAAAATTACAAAAGCTTGGGCGTTTATTCCGATATACATTTCTCGATAGATAATTTATTTACTAAGCTATTATGCACCGAGGATGTTGATTTCAACTTCGATGACATCGATATGGACAAAGATTATGCGCTTGTTTGCAATTCGATGCATCGTTTCATTTTAACAGACAGAATGCACATTGATTTGGAAAAACATCTGGTCTTTGACAAACACGAGATTATTGTAGAAATCTACAAAGATTCGGAGCCAGAGACAATACTTTTGCAAGGCTTTATTGATTTATCAGTATTTATGTATCCTGGAGGTAAGAGTAAGAATAATACAAACATTTCAATATAAAAGATTCAGCATAAATGATAAGATCATTTTTCATCCTTACAGTCGACGAGTGTTCATTCGCTGTTGAATTGAAACCACCGCCACCGCCACCGCCAATTAGAACATCTTTGACTTTGTCAAGATACTCAAAATCTTGGGAAAATCAAAGCGAATTAGTTAACAGAACAACATTTACTATTATAAATATTTGCATAAAATTGCCAATTACAGAGCCAGCAGGGAATTTAAATGAGATCTATAACGTTAATGAAGTGCAACGTAATATTTTTAAAGATTGCTGGAAACCTACAGTCAAGAAAAAAGCGGTTCCTTTGTCCGAAGAGAGGACATGCGAAAAGAAATATAAATCATTCGATGACCAGATGCGATGGTTAATACAATACATGGTCAAAAATAAGATGTTGTCAAGAACAAAAGGCAAAAACAAATCATTCTTTTGTACACAGATCACAAACACCGCTAATCGCATTTTGCCGCTTATAGCGTGCGATTTCAATGTACGTTATCCGACAACGACCAACACAGAGTTTGTGGTACGTATGCTTTCTTATTAACACGTTCGCGGACGCGAATGCTATAGCATTTATTTTCATAGTGATACAAAATGACGTGAATTTGAAATGACGTGAAATTTTAAAGCCAATTCTTGTTCATTTAATTTCATGTAAGCTTAAGTTTTTGTAATTAATATACATTTTCAAAGTAATGACCAATTGATTCATTAAGTACTTTCTTAATTTTTTTATTTTTATAGTTCGGACTACTCCTATAATATATGTATAATCAGATTTTGGATGACACAACTAGTTTCAAAAATAATTGTCTGTCCATTTTTGCAGCTCCCTGAAATTTTTAGTGTCCGCGAACGTGTTAAATATCTTATTAAATTCTAAAAATTGTAAAAGCTTTTTTTTGCAAAGTTGTACTGATATTTTCCAAATTAAAAACACACTTTCGCTATTTTCTTATCTTTTCGGATAATGAATACTCGACATTTAATCTGAAACTTGTATACATACATCCTTCAATTGTTTTACTTTTTCTTTCAGGATTTAATGACAATCGTGTTTCGCGAATTGATGGAACGTTGTTCCGGTCTGGTTCGAGAGTCCATGAAAGATTTATTGTTTGATAGCGATATGCGAACTCTCCTCATACGAGAAATGAATTTTGCTAAATTATTATATCACATCGGTAATACGGAAATGAGTCAATACTTATTCGATATGGTTTGTATTTAATTTTAATTATCAAGAACATGTTTTATAAACTTTGCGTTACCATATGGCTCGACTAGGTCCGATATTTGATGAAACATTTTTCACGGTCATCCCATTTATCTGTTGCATGATGACTAGGTTAGACTAGAACACAGAATTTTAAACGTAAGGCATTCGTAATCTTGACTACTTCCAGTGCATCTTACTGCTCTTCTCAAAATCTCGTTTTCTCCAGTTAAGGAAAACGAATTTGTGTTCCGATTATGCTATGATCAAGTGAGAATGCCCTTCCGAATCGAAATTGCACCGTTTATCCCATTCTACTACATTTTAAATCAGGGTATTAAAAATGCATTTAGTATTAAACGAAATTCGTCTGGTTGTGAAAAATATAATAATACTTCTGAACTTTAGCTAGGAATTTGACAATTTTTGTAATAATATTAGCTTAGCCCATAGGATTGGTAGCAAAACAAGGTCGCTAGCAAAAATGTCCGATTTTTGTGATTACCTCATTTTCAGCTGGACAAGAAGTACGGTCGTTATGCGTTATATCGATTTTATGTATTTGTGAATGATCTTGAAATGGAAAATTTCGAGTTGGCGAGACAATATCTAAACAGACCTTGGCAGGAGAGATACGATGATGGCATATCCGTCACGTAAGTGACTTCTTCCGTTTAATGCTCATGACATTTTTCAAAAAAATTATTTAAAATAAATTAGAAAACTTTGTGAAATTTATCTGAATTATATGGAAGATGTAAATAGCGCGGATAGCGAAGACAACGCAACAGAGAATCTATTAAATGCTTTAACTCATTACTGTGAAGAAGTGCAACCAAAACTTCCAATCGGTTGGATGATTTTATATTGCATCTATAAGAAGCATGATTATCGACCAGGCATGAGCTATGCTCGTTGGAAATATGAAAATGTCATGGAAAACTTATTTTTCGATATTAAATACATACCGAAAAGTCGCTGGCAAATGTTTAATGACTTTCAACCAAAATTAAAAACGGAAAGACAAATGCATTTTTGGAAGGTGTGCGAACTCCTTTTACAACTGGGTCTATATCATTTTGCACGGTTATTATTTGAAGACATTGCCGACGAGCTGCAGAAAATTGAAAGATATATTCTGAACACAAGTTTTAAATTGGCCGTGAATCTTATTGAACCAAATTTAATAACACGAAGATTTTCATTCGCAAGAGAATCATCAGACGAACTGGTAGATATGTTAAATACAACGAGTATCTAAAAATTACTTTTTATTTCTTGTTTGCTTAGAAAGCGTTTGTGTGTCTTGTCAATGGCAATATTCAATATTATTGTCAGCCTGATGGCTCAACTGCTATGGGACATTATGGCGCCATTCTCAATATCAAGAATGCAAGCAGCGATTCCAGATTTCAATTAGGTATACTACGTTACGCCTATCGTATGTTAGAAGATAAAGAGTTTCAGAAATCCCTAGACGCTTTTCGATTTGTAAGCAGAAGCGACGATGATCAATTGATTGCGAATGTAGGCAAAGCTAAAGCCTTATATTTTGTAAGTGTAGGAAGAAGCTAAGAAGCATGCAATTTTTTTGTTTTTTTTTTTAATTTTCATTTTTCGAAATCCGCAGTTAAATCATTTGCAAGAAGCTGAACTATATTTCGCTGAAGCCACTCGTTTTACAATTTATTTACCTAACATCTGGGCTTACCTCGCTTTGATAAATTTAAGATTAGGAGAAAGCTATAAGGCGCTGCAGTGTTGGAAATATGCCCACTTGGTAAACTGCATCCATTCTAATAATAATTGATTTTTAACTTTTCCCTTAATTTTTCATGTTTTAGGAGCCGGATGTTCTTATTCACGAAGAAATATTAAACGAATTGGCTAACGTGGATATTAAAAATATATCATTATATATAGACCCTAAGGAGAAGCATTTTTGAGAGAGAGTGAGAACCGGGAAAATAATAAAAAGTGCATTTTGTCTTTTAAAGCGAAAAACTAAGTAAATGGTAGAACCACAACAACAGACCTCATCTTACGTTAAAAACTGAAAAACAGTTGCAGAGCAGTTGCAACTATTCTTCTGAAAATGAGATGTAGATACGATAAATTTGAAACAAAGTAAACATGAGAGTCACCCAAAGTACACCGGACACACACACACTGCAAGATAGCATATTCAAATGCCAACGACCCATTTTGCGCACTGAATGGACTATCAGGACAATTTTTACATACTTTTTCAAATATATGCATCCATTCTTAAAGCCGTATTTTGAGATTGGCGTCGTTAAAACGGTCATAAAATTAATTAGAGTTTCGTGGTCATCCTTTCTGTCACTTTCTATCAAACAATGTATTCCGAAGCAAAATTCACAAGAAAACTTTCCAATATCAATTTTGCGCTAAAGTGCTGGTGGTGGGGCGCTTGAAGTGGTTGGAAAAGTCGTCCGATCGGAATCATCTACAACAGATTTCGTTCTCAGGCGAAAACACATGAGCGGCTTGTAGGTTGAACCCAAGAAAACTTACTGTAATACTTACTTACTGTTGGTGCGAAGACTTCTTTTTCAGAGAGATAAAAAGAAGAAGCAGAGGAGGGAAGGCAAACATTAAGAGAGTGGAAAACCAAGAAAGAAAATATTAATAATACTAAACACTATGTGCTAAGTTTACCAAACTGTTGGGTAACTGCTCAGTGCATCGCACTTAACGCACTGTTTGACACCACATTTGGGTCTTTCTGAATTTTTAGTCTTCAAAAAAATGTTTATACCGCACGTAATGTTCCAAAAACTTTTTGATGACTACTACCTAAACGAAAGCACTTTCAAATATTTACAATTGGCTGCGTGAGATGACTCGTTCATTGAATTCAGCGATCCTCTCTCTAAAATACTAGGAAAGAGAGAGAGAGAGAGAGAGAGAGAGAGAGTACGAAGTCTTCTATTATAGCTTGAAAGAATCAGTCACATTTTTCCTCATGAACGATTCGGACATACAAAATAATCAAAATTTCCTCTGTTAAGTTGTGAACAAATATAAACAAAAATTGTAAAAGTGTTTGTATCAAAATCTATTAAGCAAAATACGGACAAGTTTTATTGTCGTTTGGAAACTGAGGACACAAAATCGTTAGGATAAAATTGGATATTTAATTTATAGTCCTAACCCAGCCCTAGCTCCCCCTCTCCCCTAAACAATAATAATTTTTTTTTTTTTCTAGTTTTCGAGATACCGATAACGTATACGTATTCCTACTCAAAGGCATCATTTTGAATCCCGTTTTTGAAGATGAAATTTCGCAGAGACAATCTTTGATCAGTTAAAAATATAAGGTTAAAAAATGATTTGTATATGACTACGCAAATGTCCACCATAAATTAAAAACTGAGACAACCGCGAAAAAGCACTGACGATTTTTTCGTACGTTAAACTAAGCTTTCAATCTCGTGAAGACATTTGGAATAACTGCTACCCAAACATTCGCCAGAACCAATTTCCAATTTATTGTTCACTTTTTCGAGGTTGACCCAGTTTGTAATCTGTCTTGGGCGTACAGATAGATTATAACTACTTCAAATCGGCGCTGAAACTATAAGGTATGTACATATTATATATTTGATCAGCGTAAAATTCTAAATTGACTTGACGTCTATGTGTCTATAACAGGCTACTGAAAACTGAAATAATAAAAGACTACAACTTGGTATACAAAATCTTAGCAATCACGGCCGCGACAGACTTATCATTCATATTAGATATTTGTCTGCAACTTATAAAAGCCTTCGTGAACTGCACCTGAAAAGTTATTGTGACTCATTGGAAAATACTTCAAAAGTGAACAATATTTGTGATTTACAATCTGTTAGAGATATTGATTTGAAATCCAGTGCCTAGCTAATGCACAGCTAAATGGGAAAAGCAAAAATTTCTCAATATCACGTTCAGAATCGAAAAAAGAAAAAATATTTGCAATTATAACGCGTTCTTTTTAGATGACTTACGCCAAACATTCGGTCTAAGATATGCACATAAAATTTTGTATGTACTTGGCATTAAAGACTCCTCTTAAAGCGAACATATTGCAGCTCTGTTACCTATTCTTTGTGCGATTAATTGATCTTAAAAAAATTATCGACATCTGGTGGTAAATTTTGGTTTAAGAAAGTTGATTGTTGCTCTTTGAACCCAAGCATTGTAAGGGTCTTTCCTGTTTATAAAAAGTATAAACAAAATAATAATAAGGCACGCAGTCAAAAAATTGAAACGCTGTCAGGAAGTAGGTGAAGCCAGTACGTGAAATGTAGTTGAGATAACAACACGCGTTGAAGCAAAGTTCGTTTTCATTACACAATACTTTCGTAGGCGTACTTATCCAAATTAAAGTTTTATAGCCGCTTGTGATACAGAGTGTATTGGGTTTATGTGGAGATATGTGTCACCTAAAAGGACTGAAAATAGATCCGCAATTTATTGTTTGCCTGTCTTCTAATGTTCTAATGTCTTCCCGTGTATATCTTAAATGGCCTATGCGCCACAATACAATTTTGTTTTGTTGGCTCAGGGATCGGACCTTTTTTTCTTTCACTCAGCATATAAATTTTTCGAAACGGACCTCATATAGGAAAAAACGTGTAATTTTCAAAATTGCTTAACAAAAATCGTTGAGTAATGTTGTCTCAGCTTTCTAAGTCGAAGTTAAATTTGGATCAAATGCGGTCACGTTTTAAGCTCCCTATATTACCGTTTCTACGGAAAGTAAGCCCTTATATACGATCACACTGGCCCATAATACAGGTTGCACATAAAAATAAAACTGTACCAAATTTAGATTATGTACGTTTGTTTTTTATATCCCACACACACCACCTATAAGATTTCCCACGAGAGTAACCCTTTATACAACAAAAACCTTGTCTATAGTATAATTTTAATACAGAAATGAACTGTGGCGGGTTTGAAGCACATCGGGCTATATTCTCCATCTTCACCATCTATATAAAAATGCTCATAAACAGTAAGCTCTTGTGTAGCAGTGAAGTCTAGTTTGTAGTAAGTCATCGCGAAAATTGGTGAATAATACCAAGTTTTTGATAGGAGAATTAATTTTATTAAATTTGAACCATATCGGTCTGCGTTTTGGACACTGTTCCATGTAAATGCCCAAAGCGAAGAAAAGTACGCCTTTACTTGGAAACAAAGTATAATTTTTGTCATTGGTGTAGAGTACTAGGAGAGTTAGCCTTGACCAGCTACAATGGTTTTATTGGTTGTTTTTATTACGAATACGAATTTGAATTAAAGATGCATAAAAGAAAACGAAAAAATCGATGCCGAAAAATTGCTTTCGATATATTGTATCGATATATTGTAAACAGGCAAAGCTCGGTATTGACAATATATAAATATTTTACTATATCTGCCGTCATTATTTTTCTTATTATTTTCTATTAGGCATGAGCCAAGCACGTATTTTATTTAAATAAATTTTCGAAAACGTTGAAATGAACCATAGGGGGACACACTCCACTGAACTGTACTTTCCTAAACGAAACGGAAAGGCCTCAAAAGGACAAGAACAGACAAGAGAGTTTCTGAGATTTTCAAAGTCACTGTCCATTGTAAATCGTCATCGCTGTTCATTATTGCTTCTCATTTGTTAATTCAATATTTAATTTCCAGGATTTCACAGGCCCAGCTTTTCGAGTTTTTCTATACCTGAAGCCAACGGAAATAATCTGTCGAAGAGAACGGCATGGATCAGTTGACATAACTTTGGAGCACCAATTTACGCCCATCAGTAAATTAGCAGATTGTCATAAGACAGATAACGTAATTCGCTTGGACACATTTTCTGAGGAAAAACCAACGTTTAGTTTACGAATCAATCAGGATGACATCGATGAGATTATGGGATTCAGTGACTCACCTTTGAAAGTGACGCTTTATGAAAGTACGCTTCCCACTTCTGATACCAGAGGAAGTGAATCTACGGAGCTAGACGTGAAATCATTATGCAGGGTCGCAGTGGCCGAAGGTTATTTAGATTTGATTCCATATTTTTTTTTGGGACGTGCACAGACTTCTTTAAAGATATTCTTATATCCTCTGGGCTCATCTTGCGGCAGCGGTATCTGCCAAATCACGTGGGACATTTATTCATTAATGCCGCTGGTCAAAGAAGTGAAGCTTTCAAATATTATTTTTATTAGTTTCGCATCATTATTTAACGTCGCCAATAGTCTTCTAGAAGTTTGCGATGATTTAGTGGCTACACTTTCGTGGCGCCCAAAAGATCCCAAGATGTTGAGGTATAAGAAGCAATTTATTTGCAAATATACAGCCTTCAGTAAACAGATCATTAACCAACAAAGCGTGTCTTACAAATGGGAAAACTTAAAAGATCCTACATTAAAAAACTATGATAGCTTGGGCATACATTCTGATGTCAACTTCTCCGTATATGAAATATTTTCCGACCTTTTGTGCACTGAAAACGCCGAATTTGACTTTGCAGACATCGATACGAAAGCGGACTACGCTCTCGTGTGCAATTCGATTCATCGTTTCGTTTTAACAGATAAAACACACCTTGCTCTCGAAAGAATTCTGACCTGTGATCAATATGAAATTTCTGTAGAAATCTTCAAGCAATCTAAACCAAAGATAAGACTTTTGCAAGGTTCTATTGATTTGTCAATCTTCATGTATCCTAAAGGTGAGTATGGAGAATTATTAATAAAAGATTTGACGAACATTAGAATATTAAGAACATTTTACATATCCATAGTCACCAGTTGTTCATTCGCTATTGAATTGAAACGTCCTACGCCATCAAAGACGCATACGTCAAGATCAATATCCCGAAAAATTCAGAAAAGTGATAGACCTTCAAGCGCTGAAAGGCCTACTGACCAAATTTCTAAAAAAAACCCGTTTGCTATCATAAACGTCTGCCTGAAATTACCAATCACAGAACCAGCAGAAAATTTGAATGTAGTTTTCAACCTCGGTAAAGTTCAGCGAGATATTTTTAATGATTGCTGGAGAGGCGATCCAATGAGTGTTGGAAAGAAGAAATCGATTCAATTGCTTGAAAACAGAGAATGTAAAAAGAATTATAAATTATTTGACGATAATATTCTTCAGATCTTAAATTACTTGATCGAAAATAACATACAATCAATAAGCAAGAGCAAGTCATATTATTGCGGACAAGTTAAAAATTTAGTGAATCATATTTTACCACTTATAGCATGCGATTTTAATAAACGTTGTCCGACAGAAACCAATATAGAATTCGTGGTATGTTTGTATCCGTATTATACACTCGAAGAACAACCATTCGTTCAAGTCAACTATTGAAGGTCTGGCTGCTCTTTGCGAAATTTTATGTATATTGTGTATTTACAGTAAAGATTTGTAAATAATTTTTTTTTTTCGCTATTTTCTTCTACTTTAAGAATTTAACAACAATTGTGTTTCGTGAATTGGTGGGACGTTGTTATGATTTGACTCAACAAATTACAAAGAACTCACTGCTTGATCGTGACATTGAAGTCGTAATTTTGCGGGGGATAAATTTTGCCAAATTTTTATACCACATTGGTAATGAGAATATGAGCCGGCACTTATTCGATGTGGTTTGTATTTATGCTTTTAAGATTTGATTTAAGCAGTTAGAATTTTAAATATTCTCAAAAAAAAAAAAAAACAGAGTAAGTGAAAACTCTCCTCTTTGAAAGAGCATTGAAAATGCGTGCATTCGTGTGCGTCGTACGATCGCTTGATCAGAAACGCCAAATTCTTTGTTAGTGGTAACACACCAGAACGCTGCACATTTGGAATGTGGACTGCATTGGAAAGTTGGGCAGCAGCGGTGGGAGGCCTTTCAATTAATGTGGCGCAAAGCTATGCGTACAACAAAATTAAATCTTCCATCGTTGGGAAGAATCGGTTCACGCAAACACTTTTTTCCCACCATGACCAGAAGGATGAGGTAGAGTTCATAACAAGAATATCAACGGATTCATTAAGAAACCTGTGTAGTTGCCATAATTTGGTGGCAATCCCTTTCTAATGTCGTTTAACGTTTAACCTTTTCCTTCAAATGAACACAAAGTTCGTCATATTGCTTATTGCTTAAGGAAAAGTGCAGTGTCTGTTAGGCTGGACTCGCCGGATTGCGGAAAATATGTTAGTTTTTAAAAACCAACTGGAAATTAATATTTGGTTTTTGTTCCATGTTTTTCGGAAAACACTAAGAACATAACGGACGGCACTAAGTGAAATTCGAAAAAGGAATTCGTTTTTATTATTATTACTGAGTGATCTAATGCAGCCTTTTTTATTTATATTATTTTCAGCTGGAGAAGAAGTATGGTTATAATCCAATGTATCGATTTTCTATGTTCCTCTATGATATTGAAATTGAAAATTTTGAGTCAGCGAGGGAATATCTTAACATACCTTCGACAGATAAACACATGGACGCTCTATTTGTCATGTAAGTTTATCGTTTATCAGTCGCCAAACTTTTTCATATAAATTTCTTCGCAATAATTAAGAGACCTTTGCGAACTATATATGGATTATATGGACGATATAAAAAGTGAAAAGGATAAATGTAATATAACAGAGAATTTATTAAAGGCTTTGAGACATTATTGTGAAGAAGTGAATCCCAAATTCCCAGTCGGTTGGATGGTTCTCTATTGTGTTTATAAGAAACATAATTACCGTCCAGGGATGAGTTATACTCGTTGGAAATACGAAAATTTAACGGACGCATTATTCACCGATATCATACGTATACCGAAAAGTCGCTGGGAAATTTTTAATGATTTTCGACCGAGTCTGAAAACGGGAAGAGGAAAATACTTCTGGCAAGCGTGTGAATTCCTCTTGAAATTAGGTTTATATTATTTTGCTCGGTGGTTGTTTGACGATATTGTCAATGAGCTCGATGAAGTTGAGATACACATTGTGGATGCAAGTCTTCAATTAGCTGAAAAATTGACTCCACCGGTTTTTGCACTCGAAAGTTCTTCGTTAGAGGAAAGCGAAGAGAACATCTCTACAAAAGCAGATGAGTTGGTAAGGATGCTAAACGCCTTCTATTTAAAAAAAAAAAAACAGGTCTATTACTTTCATATTTATTTAGAATGCCTTTGTTTGTCTGGTAAATGGCAATATTGAATATTTTCGTGACCCTGACGACTTAAATGCTATGAAACATTATGCGTCCCTTCTCGACATTAAAGGTGTGCGTAAAGATTCGAGGTTTGAATTGGGCATATTGCGTTACGCAAATCGTATGTTAGAAGAGAAACAATTCGAAGAAGCATTAAGAGCATTCCATTATGCAAAAAGCGGCGATCGTCGCATAATTGGTTATGTAGGCAAAGCCAAAGCCTTATATTTTGTAAGCACAGATTCAGATTTAAAACATTCAGCGCTACCTTCATTTCATATTTTCATACCATATAGTTGGATCGCTTGGAAGAGGCTGAAATATATTTCGCCAAATGTACTCGTTTTTATATTTATTTACCGAACGTCTGGGCTTACCTCGCTGTCATAAATTTAAGATTGGGTCAAAATTATAAAGCATTAGAGTGCTGGAAATATGCCCGTTTGGTACTCTTGATTACAAAAAATATAGAAACAATTAAGTAATCTATTTGTATCTTTTTAATCTGTCTGTCATCTTTAGGATCCCAACGTCATTTTTGACGACGAAATTTTGAACGAATTGGAGAGATTGGATGTTGAAACTTTATTTTTTGTAAACGCATAACGAATCTTTTTCATAAACAATAAAAAACGCAAAAACAATATCAAATTTTTATTTATTTATTTATTTTACTATATAGGAACGCAACTAAACACGATTGACAGTCGAGTTAAAATGACTCTAGAGTAAATCTTAAATTAACTATAATTAGAATTTAGTCTAAGTGCAATAAAACACATAAAAGGGAAGAAGAAAAAAAGAAAAGAAAAAAAAAAGAATGTACACAATTAGCACAGAGCCACACCCACAACCGGTGCAGGACCAAATTGCGAATGAACCCCTAAGCCATCGCAAACATGCATAAGCTTGGCAACCAAAATGTTTACAGCAATTCATTTTTGGGACTTTTTAGGGAAGTCTTAATGACTTTTTTAGGGTTAAAAGCTAGTTTAAGTACGAAATTCTTCACGTGTATTAAGCAATGTTGCTTTAATGGACTTTAAAGAGTCCGATAATGAGAAAAGATGATAGACGTCATTTAGGTTCTTGCAAACAACTCTGAGCGGGTTAAACAGCTCATAATTATATTTACATTGACTAACCTTGACCAACGTAAAGTGCCAAAGTAAGAAGCGATTAGGAACATTAAAACTTATTTCTCCAAGTAATGACGACGAGTCAATAGCGCCGTTTATTACTTTGATTACGAAGCAAACGCCAAGGACAAATCTACGTTTCTCAAGAGATGGTAAGGAGAAAAGAAGCAACCTATTTTCATAGGGGGGAAAGGGAAGCAAATGTTTAAACATAGCAAATAAGACGATTAGATTCGCCTGTGACTGAATCTTTTATATCCCACCATCTTCTTCTTAAAATAAAATTTACAAATTTTCATTATTGTATTTTATATTTTGCGTTCTGGTCATGTTGCACTGCGAGCATGTCCTCTTACCGATGTGACCTATTTTTAATTCCAACTTACTTGCCATGACGATCAAAGAAACCAACGGATGCTTAAATCGCTTAATGCTAATCAAAAATACATAAATGTATCTGGATGTTGCAAACGTTTGGCCAAATGAATAAATCCCCATCTTTCGCTAGCTTATACCCGGGAAAACTAATGATGTTTCTATTGTTCAAAATTTTCCCGCCTTTCACTAAGCCTGCTTTTTTAGCATACTGACTTAAGTATAGACCAACCATCCGGATTTCATGTCTAGAGAGGAAGAATAACATTGACTAGAGTGAAGGAAAGAAAAAAATAGAAAGCCTTTAAATACGCACAGATGTGTTTGACTTTTATATACCGCTTCCATTCTTCTTTCAATACACAGACAGCAAGCGCCCATTTTTATCGCGGAAATTGACTCACTCTTCATGTGTAATTTTCAAAAGCGCAAAAACTAAAGGCAGGAACTTAAAATAGGGCATGTCCGTTCCGCAATCGATTAAGAAGATAGGCTTAAAAATGTAAGCGTGTTCTCCCTACCAAGAATATTTTTTTTATTTTCGTCAATAACCTACGATCCCGCGGAGATACGATGTAATCCAGTTATTCGTCAGCACCCTGTTTCTGATTGGCTTATTAATATACCCACGTTTATTTTTGTTTATAAAGGTTCTCCTTCTATGAGTCAGCAAATCAAGGACAAACGATTCGCTCAGCTGAGCACTAACTGAAACTCATTTTCAACCATGGAAGGCTTAAAGTATATATCGGCTTGTTGGTCTCTACTACTTTACGTACTTTAAGAACTACGGACAATCTCTTATTTGAAGCCTTGACGAACACTCTATCTCCTTCTCAGAATGGACGTTTCTTTTTTATTACTGAAAGTAAGCGAGAAGGAATGGGAGCATATGAATAAGTTAAAAAAATACTACCATCTTTCGATCTATTAAGAACAAGAGATCAATAAAGAAAAAAATTGAAAAACTTTGTGTCAGAGAGAAAAGTAGGTGTAGTTTGTTGTATGTTGGTGTGATAGATTCTTTTCCGTACATCTCCTATCATATATTGTATTTATCATTTATTTCTGCATTTAATACTGTTCTTAGAGTCACGCTAAGTATAAACAAAAAGGTAAAAGAAGTTCATTTCAAAAACATCGCACGTTTGCAAGTGGAACGTAAAAGAAGCGTATAAGTTAAATAAGTTTTTAAATGTGTGTTTGGGTTCTTTGTGATTTTATTTTATAGAATAAAATTTATTTAATTTTATTTAACAATATTTATTTTACGGAACTTAAAGCTGTTATACTTATTGATGTCGAGTAATGAACTAATTTTTGCTTAACAGATTAGCTTATAGGACACCTTTGGGTTATCCAATTTATAGACAGTCAGCACTTATGTTTATAGGAGAGTGCAATAGGAGATTGCTGAGAAATGTTTACAATGAGTTACTTTACTTTTATTAGGATGGTTCGTGAATTTATGCTTTTGTTAGGATGGTCCTTAACTTATATACAAAATGTTAAAATTAATATTGCGTAGACAACAAAAACTGAACAAAACTTGTTGTATAACGGAAAAAGCTTAATAGAGAATTTTCACAAAAAAGTATCTCAATATTCACAAACTACTTTGATACGGTATACAGAATACAGTACAGAATACAGTACAGAATACAGTAACAAGTAAAATATTTAAGTTGCTTTAATTAGATTTCTCAACATGATTACTCGACTTAAATTGCTTTTCGAATACCCGTTGATGTTATAAATTGTTTATGCTTCATACTTGCCAAGGCTTTTGTTAAGACATCAGCAGTTATGCCATCAGTTCCTTTCTATTTTATATCCACCACGTGTTTATCCATTGCTTGAGGAATGAAATGGTAACAGTAGTTGATATGTTTTATCCGTGATTTATATGTTCCGAACTTTGCAATCATTTGAGCTCTTTGCGAATCGCTATGCAAGGGCCTGTAGGGCTGTCGCATCCATATCCCAAATCCGATATCAAATATCGCAAATAATATGTTCCCTTAGCCGCTTCAGAAACAGTTACATAGTAGGGTTCAGCCCTCGATGCTGTCGCATCCATATCCCAAATCCGATTCCTTTAGCCGCTTCAGAAATAGTTATATAGTCGGGTTCAGCACTCGATGTTGCAACCACTCGCTGCTTTTTTGGCTCCCATTATACTGTTGCACATGCGAGTAAAAAACAAAAATCCTTCTGAGACTTTCTATCATTAATATCCGTGACCTAATTCGCATCGACATAGCCAAACAATGGAGCTAATAATGGAAGTTTTAGAAAATGTACATTTAAAACCCTTAGTTGTGTTCAGATATTTTAAAATAGACAATGCTGCTGTCCAATGTTGCTTACTGGGATCGTTATTAAGTTGCGACAACATGTTGCCGCTACATAATATATCTGGACGACTGAGAACCGAAAGATGTAGTAACGATCCTATCAACTCTTAATACTTTTTCGTATTAATCTTTTCAACTTCGCCACCTATTTTCGGATCTTTTCCCAAGCAAAATTTAGATTGCATTGGTATTTGCATTAATTTTGGATTTTGCTGACCACATATTTGTATTAATTTCAACGCATATGCTGTCTGCGAA
>KK502611.1:45713-122312 GCA_000688735.1 Glossina austeni
TCAAACATGGCCTCTTCTGATTACCACATGCAGCATGACTTGGCTGGCACGCGAGTCCGCAAAGTAGGAGTGCGAAAATAGGGCAAACATCGTGTTAAACAAGGTGAAGAAGCACAATGACGTGCACGTAATATGGGTACCTGGCCATTCGCAACGCATCGAACGCAATGAAAAGGCTGACTGTCCACCTAACAGGGTAACCCAAGAGGCCATGAGAGGTGCGAAAATTTCCTCTTAAATATCAACGAACCGCATTAAAGGGCTGATATCGCAATGCTGTGCAGAAAAAGTTGGATTGCCATTGGAAGTAAACCGCAGGACAACAGCAAAGGGAAACATCCATTCAATCTTCCGGGAGAGGCATAAACTATTGGAACAAAAAAGAAGCGACTTACGATTGGTCATCGGCCTCTACACGTAGTTATATTTCCCTCAGTTGTCACCTGAAAAACGTAGTTATCTTCAATATCGGTTTATGCAGATTCTACCAAGGGACGAACGAAACGTTCCATGATATCCTATATGAATGCGAGACCATCTGCGGAATTAGATATCAAGTGTGTAGCGAACACTTCGTAACGCCAAACACGGTATGGTGCTCCAAACCAAAGAAGAAGGCGGGATTCATAACAATCTTAAAAGTAAAAGGCTAAGGGCATGGGCGAATACAACAAATCTTTTAGGTCGCATTACGGATTGTCCGCACAATAATAACGATAATAATAATGCAACTCTAAACTCTAAGACTTAACGTTCAGAAATATGCGTAAGAGATACCATAAGGCTCTTAACATTCATGTAGACTCTCTAAAATATACCAAAAGCTATGTGTTATGCTACGTACATCGCTCCCTTATCTGTGACATCAGGCCTACGATTAACTTACTGTCTAAGCTAAGCTTTAACCATTGTTATAACACACGCATAGCATCTCTTTTACTCTCAACGTTACAGAATTCGTAAGCATCGAGGGCTGTTTGTTTCTTTTATACAAGAGACAACAAGTTGGACGCTAACTTTGACCACTTCACAGCTTAATATAGGAGACGAGAAAACAGAACAAATGAGGCGAGTGCAGTTGCTTAAGGAGACCGTTATTCAATTCAAGTTTTTCCCGCCGAGGTCTCTGCGCATGTGTTGTACTTTAACCTACTTTTCTTCTACTTAATATTTTATCTTAAACTAAAGAGTCCGCGCAACATCCCTCTGAATATACACTCGATTCAGAATCACTTTCTGAAGCTTCTGGTTGGTCTGTTCGTCTTACTTCTTTGTCTTCAACCTAAAGTTCGCAATTTTTAAGACATTTTGGGGAGAATTGGTACATTCGCATGTTTTGGCCCAAGGACGATCGCTATTGAAAATCTTTCGAACCGAGCCAATTCTCACGTAGCGCCTTTTTTTAAAAAGTCGTTACATGAATAATTGTAGAATTCAGTAAAGTGTTTAATGATGGGCCATGGCCCACTTGTTTTTTATACCTATTAATATCACACTGTCAGCAACAATACTGCAAGTGTTGGTCCGATTTTGTACATTTACTAAACTTTTTCCTGACATCTGATATCATATATGCACAAATTTATATGTAAATAATATATATATATATGCATATGCCTCTATTCCGTTTTACAACGGGATACGTATAAACGTATTGAAATTAATAATTTTTTTTTCATAACATTTTAGTTGGGTTGACATTTTCAAACTTTATATATATTTTCATACATTTTCATAACAATTATTTGAGAAAAAAATTATAAATGGCATTAAGCCAAACCACCAGGCGCGTTTTCTTGTACTTACAGCCACGGAGCATATTGTACAACCGATCGGCTAATAATGTGAGCAGCGAGATAGAATTAAATCATCCAAGCGTCACCATTACGAAACTCACTGATCGATATACGTCAGAAAATGTAATACAATTAGAGGAGTTTGCGTCGGAAAAACCAACATTTAGTGTGACGATCGAACAGGACAATATCAGAGATATTAATGCATTCAGCGATTTACCAATGACTTTGACGTTATACGAGCGCCATATACCGGAAACATCAAGCGAACGCATGAGTCAGACCTCAGCAGCCTCAGTCTCAGCATCTCAGCAGTATAAAGCGGAAAGCAGACAACCTTTATTGCAAGGTTACATTGACATGCTGCAATTCTTCGTAAATAAACGTTCGAAATGGGCCGTAGATGTTATTTTATATCCATTGAAGAAGGAGCAGAAGATTAACACATGCAAAACAAAATGGCATATATATGCTTTAATACCTATCATTAAGGATATAAAATTGTCTAATGCCATCTATGTTACATTAGCATCGATATTTAATGCGAACGATAACCTGCTGAATGATTGTAACGATCTGGTTGCAACCCTTTCTTGGCAATGCAAGATTCCGAGTAAACTTAAGGGCTTTAAAAAAATTTTCATTTGCAAATACACAGTTTTTTCGAGGGCTACTATTGGCAAGGATAATGGAAGCACGTTTTGCAAATGGGAAAGTTTAAAAAGTGAAATTCTTCAGAACTACGACAGTATAAGTGTTCGTACGGAGATATCTCTCGATATAGCCAGCGCATTATTCTCACTCGCACGCCCCGAAGATATCCCTTTTAATTTTACAAAAGTCGATATTGAAACAAATGATGCCTTAGTTTGCAACTCTTTGCATAGATTTATATTAACCGATAGTATGCACAATAGTTTGCAGGAACATTTAATTAACAGTCAACTAAACCTTGTACTGGACATCTTCAAGGCATCTAAGCCCAACGATATATTATTACAAGGTTCCCTTGATGTGTCCATCTTGTTGTATCCACATAGTAAGTACACTTCAATTATCGACTATATTTCATTGCGTGGATTTTGTGCGCTTTTGCAGTTAAAGGGAGTGCTTTTGCTGTGCCAATGAGGCGGCCAGAAAAAGGAATTTCTAATACGACTATCGAGAAACACAATTGGAGTGAACCAATACCGTTCGCCGTAATTAAAATTTGCCTAAAAGTACCAGTCACTGAACCGGCAGAAGACTTAAATATCCGCTTCCACGTCGTCGATATTGAAACGGAAATATACAAAATTTGTCGAACGAGTTTTATGCGAAGTAAAAGATATCCCCAATATAGAGATGAGAAAATTTGTGAGAAAAGTTACAGGGAATTCGACAAAACTGTTTTAAAAATGGTAGACACTTATATTCGTACTAATCTTCACTCCAAGCTGGGGCGTGAATATTCTTCTTGCCCAATAGTTAGCGATACGATAAATACATTATTACCTTTAATAAAGTGCGACTTCAATGTACGTTTTCCAACGAAAACCAATGTCGAATTTACGGTAAATCAATCATTTCCACAATCTATTAGCCTCTTACATCTTTCCATTCAATCCCATCATCCGTTTTTTACAGAATCTAATGACAGTCGTCTACAAGGAGTTGACTGACCGCATATATAGTTTGATTATGAATTTCAATCACAAAACCGTTGAGATGAGTTTCGAAGAGGAAGCAAACAATATCATAAAGTATATGGATTTAATAAAAATATGCGATGCGGTCACTAATTGGAAAATGGGTCAATATATCATGGAAGAGGTTTGTAATTAAATATCTTCCCTATGTGGTAATAAACAAGTAAGAACATTATAGTCGGGCAAGGCCGACCCTTAAATACCCTAAACCGCTTCCCGGAACACAAGTATTCACTCGTATTCGCACAAAAATTATACATTATGCCCGCTTACTGAAGAATGTCCAACACATCACATCACATAATGTGATCCAAACTTAGCAAAATTAATTTATTTCCCAAAACTTTTATTATTTTTATATATTACATTTTATAAATATTTTCTCTACATAAAAGGGCTTGCTTTTCATGATAACTTTTATATACGTTAGAGTCTAAAAAGTAGACCTATGTGACCTAAATTCCTTACTGTTCATTTTTTTTTGCTAAGGACCAGATTTCATCATAAAATATTAAAAATCAAACCTTTTTTGGAAGGACTTAATATTTATGAGAAATCTTATATGTTGTGGGATCCAAGAAATATGCCCATGCGGTTCAATTTTGATCGACTTAATTTTTATGTTAAATTACTATCATACGCAAATTTCGTATGTGGTGCTATACAAAAAGTAGTCCTACATAGTCCGAAGGGTAATTTCTTTGTCAATTCACTATTATGAACCAATTTTCGCCATGAAAGTTCAGTTTTCGTAGGAACGGTCATACGAGAGTGGATTCAAAAAATTGTTCCTGCCGAACCAAATTTTTCATACCAGTTTAGAATTCAATTCAGAAATTGTGGCCTGCAGACTGAAGATAAGAAAAAAAGACTAACAGGCGGACAGACGGACGCATAAGCTTATGCAGAATGTGATTTTGAATCAATCGATGTACTCAAAAGTATATCAAGTCCTTGTGGCTGTTGCATATATCCGCACAAAGTTGTACCACAAGTGGTGCAGGGTATAAAAACCAAAGTGAACCAGTGTTGGATATAAAGCAGTTTCGCTTAGCCTTAGTACGATTCCTATTTTGTTTTTCTTCTTTTTGTATAATTACTTACACCGGATATAAGTTAATTTTGTATCAAAGATCGTTTGTGTAATATTTAAAAAGAATTATGTACAAAATCGAATTACTACGCAATCTAAGAATCAATATATATATATATATATATATATATATATTTATTTTGTTCTTTATCTTTTTAGCTGAAGAAGATGTACAGTAAAAGTCCATATTTTCGATTTTTTATGTTCATCTATGATATTGAGATGGGAAGATACGAATCGGCACGAGATTATTTAAAAAGGCCTTCATATATTATTGATATACCAGAAGAAGCATTTAGGTAAGCTCCTTTAGCCGAACAATCAAACATTCAAATAATATGATTTTAAAAATAACAGAGAATTTTGTTGCTCACTAATTGAAATTTATTTGGCATATGAAACACATGGAATCGGGGCCGAAGAAAACAATAGTACGGCTGACGAAAGCCTTATAAAGGCTTTAATCGAATTCTGTGAATTCACTGAACCTAACTCTAAAGTAGGCTGGATGCTTTTGTATTGCACATATAAAAAATATAACTATCGACCAGGCATGAGTTACGCACGCTTCAATTATGAGAACGTAATTAAAGGCGGTTTCACTCAAAGCATGTGCCTACCAAAAAGTCGTTGGGAGATCTTTAACAACTATATACCAAAGTCCCAATCGGAAAAGTTTCAATATTTTTGGGAGCCAATTAATTTTCTTTTATGCTTGGGCTTATATAAATTCGCATCGTGGATGTTTGAGGAGGTCGCTGACAATTGTTCCGAAGTCGAAAGATACATTTTGGAAACAAGTTTGAAATTTCATATGGGCAGTATTGGTGAAGATTTTATTCCACAAAATTTTGTCTTAAATAGCGAGTTTAATAAAGCTGAACTGGTAAAAATATCAATTAAAAAAATTGCTTAACACTTTTTCAGCATCTCACATCTACTGTTCATTAGGAAGCGTTTGTTCTGCTAATCAACGGTAATGCACAACATTTTCTTCATCCCTTTGATGACAGCTCTTACAAGGATTACTACTCTGGTATATTAAATATTACGGACTTAACTAATACGTATGATTACCAAGTAGGAATAATTCGTTATGCTTTCCGTATGGGGGCTAAAAACGAATATGAAGAGGCAATTAGAGCATTCGATTTTTCCGGTCATTATGAAGAGCATCGATTAATAACTTACATGGGCAAAGGGAAATCGCTTTATTATGTAAGTTGTCTACAGTGAATTATGACATTTCAGATAAGATATGTTTGCTTTGCATCTCTCTCAAGCTGGGACGCTTAAAGGAAGCAAAAGACTATTTGGCTGACTTAACCAGTCTTTACGCATATAATCCCAATACGTGGTTTTACCTCGCCTTGATAAATTTGCAGTTGGGCGATAAAGATAACGCTTTAGAATGTTGGAAATATGCTCATCTGGTAAATATAAAAAAATGTTGAACATATCCATCATTAGAATACAACATCTAGCAATCCAAAAAAATGTTGTTAATTGTGGGCGTGTTTGGGGATTAATCATATCCATTTATGCAATAGATTTTTGCACACTGTTCTGATTTATAAAACATTTGAGGTAAACATCTACCGTATGTTTGAATACTAATTGAATACACGTGAAGCGCTACACTTGTGAACGCCAACAGGACAGGGGAGAACATGTTTCAAATTTTTAATCTCCCTCATTTACACAGTTATCCATACCGTGCTGTTTCGAAACCGTATTACATGAAACTTTTTTAATTTGTTAATTAAACTAAAATACCATATAGAATAACGTAATCTAAACTCAGATACAACATAAAGAAGAACAGGTAAGAGCATTATAGTCGGACAAAGTACACCATTAAACATCCTAAACCGCTTCACTTAACACATTATCAAATCAAATATCAAATTGTTTTCATACGAAAGCGTACGTTTCATGAAAGCCCGCATATTAAAGGATACCGAAAACATCACATGATGTGATCAAAATTTAAAAAACTTAAGTTACTTCCTAAAAAGTTTATTATTTTTCAATTTCCGTTAACAAAACTAGACTTTCTCTCCATATAAGGGGTTGCATTTCATGATAACCCCTATAACCCCTATGTTCAGGTCTAAAAAAAGACCTATATGATCCGAATTTTGTACCATTCATTTTTTTGCTCAATCGCTACCATTAACTAATTTTCATCATAAAATATTAAAAATTAAACCTTTTTCTGAAGGGCTTACTATTAATTAGAAATCTTATATGGATTTGCGTCCAAGAAATAGACTCACATGGTTCAAATTTGGCCAGCTTTTCATCTTAAAATATTAACAATTAGGCATTTTTGGCATATTTGTGTTTACATTTCCTGAATCCTTATATGCGGCAGTATCAAAAATATAGACCTATATGGTTCAAAGATTAATTTCTTTGTCAATTTACTATTATAAACCAATTTTCATCAAGAAATATTGAAAATTAGACCTTTTTAGCATATAAATACTCAGTTTGCGTAGGAGATCTTACACGAAAAAGGGTTCAAAAAATTGCCCCTGCCGAACAAAATTTTTCATACTAATTTAGAATGTCGAAATACTATTACTCAGCGACTTTTGCCGAGAAGCTTTAAAAATCGCAATTTTTTTCGGAAAAGTGGACCGATACACGTTATTTTCAATGGTGTTCGTCTGTCAGTGTACTAAACTTCATCAAAATCATTCAGAACCATTTTCTGAATCGATCGATATTGTAGAAGATTGGTCTATCTTACGCCCTTCTGGGTGTTACACACGTCCGCGCAAATTTAACATACCTTGTGCCAAAATTAATGTAAAGGTGTAGGGAAGAAAAATGTGTATCCGAACTATGTTATAAGATACCTTGAAATAGTGCAAATTAATGCAATGTGTAACTCAAGTCTTAAAGTGTAAAATTTTATGACGAAAATTTTATTATGAAATTCCTTTCCACATGTACACATAGATGAAAAACTAACTTTTTATTTTAAGTTTTCACAAAAAAAAAATACAAAAAGCTCAACATTATGATGATATGAAAACTTAAAAATATATTCAAAATCCTAAAACTGATCTTTGTCAAAAATTATACGTAATCCATTTTTTTGTCAAAGTTGATTGAAACTCTGCTTAGAAAAATAAAAGCAAAGATCAATTCAAAACAGCACACATTCGATTTCTTTAAATCACGTTTGAATCAAAGCCATGCTTCACATGTCCCGTGCTAGACGGAGGGCGCATGTGCGTATATACACATTATACAATTTATTTTTATTTCCTTTTTAAATTTACTAACGAATAATGGAATACCCAAAAATAAGCTTCAAAAACCCTATGAAATATTATATATATGTATATATGTATATATATATATATATATATATTCTTGATCAGCATCAAATGCAGAATCGATTTTAGCCGGCGCATGGGTCGGTCTCCCCGTCTGTGTAATGTCTATTCGTAATGAAGGTATCGACAACTCCAAACATGGTAGTTGTCGTACATAGACTGGAATGGGAAACGGTTTACAATGGTCGGAGGGCGCAATATGACCTGAGAACACACGACAACATCTCAAGGTTTTCCGCACGTTACTCATAAACGATAAAAAGTTCCAAGTTCCATATCCTAAACGTAAATTTAATCTTTTTTTGCTTTTTTTTCTTGTAAGTCATTTTTGGGATGAATTGGATGATTGGAGGGCATAAAAGATTCGGTTAGAATATCTTACTTAATCTTTATTAGAAAATTATTATAAAAAAATCGTTTGAGTATTATTTAAAAATTTCATATAATTACATTTATTAAATTAATTAGTGTTAGTGTCAGAATAGTTAACATTAATCTGCGAAACACTATTAGTATTATACATTTACTATATGATTATAATAATAATATATATTATATTATATAATATATATTATATTATATAATATATTTTATATTATATAATATATTTTATATTATATAATATATTATATAATATATATTACTATTATAATTAATATATTATAATATATATTAATATATTATATAATATATTATTATGCATATAATATATTATTATTATAATATATTATTATATATAATATATTATATAATATATTACTACATATTAATATAATAATATTAAATATATTTATATACTTGCTTTTTGTAACGTAGAATGAAATTTTTGTTATCGATCGTTATGGTCTCAAACATCACTTTTCTTGGCCAGAAGTATTTTTTAAATTTATTTAAATTTTTATTAAATTCGCTTGAGTGGACGAGAGGCAAGAGTCTCGACTAGCAACTTCAATGGTCGTGGGTTCAATTCTCAACTGCGGTAAGACGAAAGCCTTAGATGTTAGTACTTTAAGACTTTAGTCTTCAAATTTATTCTCTGCCTAAATTTATAATAATAATAATAATAATAATAATAAATTCAATTAATTCTTCCGAATTTTGTACAGAGAGTGGTAGCCTACAAACATATCCAAAAACTAAACACTTCCGATTAACTTCGGTTTTTCATCTTATGCGTAACGATCGTAAACGAAAAAACTTTTCAAGCTTAGGAAAAGCTAGAAAATAAAATAAATTGCGAAAGTTAAAAAGTTCTGGGAAAAAATGATTTTATTTTTTATAGCATTCAAGTTTTGCACATTTTTTATTATGAAATTGATTTCGTTATCATCATCTTAGTATCTCTTTTTGGCACAATATGTGTTCGGCTGGATCAATCTGTTGAAATAAACACTAATGAGTCAAACAAATTCAACTTCGACGATTTCTCCTATAACGGCAAATTTTATATTACAAGAACATTATTTGTGTTTTTTTTTTTTTCTTTTTTTAGAATAGAAATAGAATTAGAGAATGGCGAAAAATTGACTTTCGACCTAGAAAAGTGATATTTGTAGTAGTAACAGGCATAAATATAGTCCTTAATCTTTATTCAATGATCTGAACTGTTTTTTTTTTTTCCTTCAGGATCCTCATATGCATATTCATGAAGATCTTTTGAAGGAACTTGAAGAAATTAACCTCGATGATGTTCCCTTATAAACGAGAGACATAAAAGTTACATTAAAATTCAGGTCACGGCAAGCAATACCGAATTACTCCAGATTTTATAATCACAATATAGCAATATGTGCGATATATTGAGATAATCTTCTTTGATCCACAAATATAAACGAATTCAACGAAGAGAGAAAATTATTGTAAATCGTTGGTTGTGTTAATAAAAGGATATTCCAGAAATAAAAAAAAATAATGTTTTCATTAAATTTCGTAGTATTTCGTGCTGCTATACTTCACTTGAAATAGAAAAGTATATTAAGATAGACTCAGCCTACACACTACTCTCTATCTGTGCGTTTTGTTCGTCTTTTCTCTCTTAAGCACAATTTTTCACATATTTCGATGAAATTTGATGCGTTGATGCGTTGTTGGGATTAGACCATTTTTCTGACCACGTTCCATACGAAAACTCGTTATATCATTAACACATTGCTGACCGCTCGGGGAAATCTCCCCATTTTTTAAAATGTCAGTGCACGACCGATCAGGGAAATCTCTCCGTTTGACAATTTTTATTTATTGTATATAATTTGATGCCCGCTTCTCTTCGTTGATCCCTATAGTTTTTAAATAATAAAGAGAATTTAAAAGAGAATAACAGTAATAGTGATGGGGACATTATCAGACCAGGAAATAGATGTCGTAGAATAATTTCAAACGTTTCGGAAAGTGATGAGGACGAGTGGTCAGAAAATGATAAGGATATATGTTTAGAAGAATATCAACGAACTTCAGTTGTAAACATTATACCAAAAAATAAAAAAGTGTATTGGATGTAATGCAATTGTTTCTTGGAAATGATTTGTTGTTAAGTTATTCGAACCAGACCATAGCACAATTCAAATAACATAAGATTGACCTGGCAAGGCATCATCGGCATACAAATGTATGTTGCAATCGTCACAACACATGACCAAATCATTTACATAAACATACTAAACAAAATAAGGTCTAAAATAGCAGAACAACTTCCAAAGGCTTGGAATAATTTCTCTACGTAAAATTAAGTCCAACTAGTCGCAGCCAAAAACAAAAAGGAAAACAACGAATAAAAGCAATCATTTTAGTATGATCGTTGCAGTGGGCAACAACAACTACAAATATTTTTACACTTCTTTACTTTATTTAAAGTAAGTTCTTTAATATAAAATAACCAACGTAATGAACTGTAGACACCTGTGTTTTTCGCAATAAACTAAAGCCGGATATTTGCACTGACGTTCAAAAGTATACATCATAGGCCCCATAAATATTCTTGGCCTACGTCATATTCACAGCTTGCACTGGCACTATGGAGACTTTTAAATCTCTGTTTGAAGGTTTACGCAACTCTATAGAAGCATGTTTCAGTTGGAGTGTGCATTCAGGATTGGCATTTATTGCCGCCAAATTAAGAGCTTCCTTATCGAACAAAGTAGCCATTGCCTCCAGCAGTTCAACGAAGCCTATCGACAGGGCTGCGCGACGTATCCGATTTAGTTCTTTGTAAAAATGTTGCATTTTTTCTGGCATTTTTTTAGCATGTCGTAAAACTTTTTGTATATCCGATTGAAGACTTACACGATTAATCCATACAACGCAGCTTTGAGAATAGGAACGTTTTTCTGCTTTCACTGGAAAAGTGGAACTCTCGTTAGGCATCAGATCCTCAGCTAATCCCAACATTTGCATATCACCCAACCATGGTATCACATTATTGCCAGGTGGTAATATATTTAACATTAGATTGGATTTCTTTTTGCTATCTGCATACGAAAATAAAAATCCATACCAATTCTCATTAAGGATAACTAAAGCTGCTAGGTTTTCTACCTTCAGGACTCCGTGCAATAATACGCATACAGATTCTTTTTGGCTTTCATTAGGCATGCTGCAGCTCGCGGATGTCTTACTATCGAATTCCTCAGCTTGTGTAGCGTCATCAGGGTCTTTAACGTCTTTAGTGTAGAATTCACGTATTTCTTGCTCTAATTTTTCGTATTCATAATTTGGCTGATTCACATCCAAACGTGGAGTTTTGTCACTGGTTAGTTTAGCTGTATTTGCAGATTTATCGGATGTTCGGCGACTGACTTTTTCACGTTCCACCTTAGGTATAATCAAATGTCTACTTAGCGATGCCGGTGAGCCAATATCCGATAAAGACAAGTAACCACAAACTTCCAGCTTTGAAGCTAAGGTTAAAGGCGTTGCATTCTTAGCATTATTTAATGGATAATAAGGTGCAGGCGGTGGCCATATTAAAATTGGACACTCTAAACGAAAATAACCTCCGCATTTCAAAATGACTTCGAACGGTTTAAAGTTTGTTTCGCATAGTTTTTCAACCATTTCAAACATGGCAGTGCGCCCCAATTCACTTTTGTGCGTAGGTAAAGTATTTTTTAGCAATTCATTGCAATTGTTTTCATTACTATCCGAGTTGTCTTTAATAGGTCTTGGCATGAAAAGTTGTCCTTAAATAGAATCAAGATATTGAAAACTAAATGAAACTTGAATTTGAAAAAAAATACCTTTATACCTTTTATACCAGTATAATCCAACAATTTTTGGTATGTCGCTACTGCTCGTGTAAAGTAGCCATCACTTTGTATGCCCAAACAAATGAAATTCCACTTAACTATTTTTAAAGGCTTCAACCAATTGAATTCTGCATCAAGTTCTTTACCGATGTAGTTTTGCAAAAAGGTGCGTATCGAGCTTTTTCCAAAGCCTAATCCACAATCAGAAAAAACGACCACTTGACTCTGCGACTGAGTTCCCCAATTCGAAGTTAATATATTAGACACGGTTTTCATTAATGTTAATAAACACAATTTATCGCCGTGTTCAGTTTTCTTCATTGTTTGCTTTATTTGATCGTAGTCTCTAGTAAAATCTACTTTTAGTTCACAGTTACTACCGAACGTGATTAGAGCCACATATTCCAGCTTTGCTGCAGCTCCTAAATGTTCCAAAAATTGCGAAATCCCTTTCAAAGCCAATTGATGGTAAGTTAAAGCGTTTTCTTCACTTCTACCTGCAATCACCCGTTGCATTGATATTGAGATGTCTAAAGCTATTATTGTCGGCATTTTTTTTTTTCTTTTTTTAGGGTATAGAGTATTGATGTTTTTTTTTTGTTGGATGTTTTATTAAGATGGACCAAGCCAATAAATTTGTGGCTTATATTCCCGATGACAAACAGTAGTAGTACTTATTGACAAGAAATGAATATAAAACAAAAAAGAAAACTGCGGTCATGATAGTTAAAACCGATATGTTAAATGTAAATATAGATTGTTGAGTTGTTGAAAGTGATGTAAAAAAGTGTTGCACACTTTGGCTGAAAAAACAAAGAATGTTATAGAGATAAAATATAATTGAGCGTAGAGAAAAAGAAAAAAAAATGGCAGCGCTGTTTTGTTAAAAAGATAACCTGTCCTAGTTTCCCTGTTAAAATGGCATCACTTTTCTAGTTTCTCTGTTAAGAATGATAACCTGTTCTAGTTTCTCGTTAAACTGACAAAACAAGAATTGTGGTAAAGCGGCAAAGCTATTAAGAAGAAGAAACTCTGGGAAACCAGATACGAAATCATCATGTAGTCGTCGAGGCTGTTTTTGAATATTCTTCCACAGAAAACCGTTAACCGCTTTTTTTTCCATTTACAAGTTTTATAAAGAAAAATACCATCTGTTGAGAATAGATAAATAAATTTTCTCGCACGCGATATAAATTTTGGTGAAACACATTCTTAACACAGACTTGTTTACAAATCAAAGAGAGGTACAGCGAATTCAAATAAATGGCAACGCTTCGCCATGAGTAAAAAGAATAACAAAATTATTCACATGTTCATAGTTTTCGGTTAGATGTAAAAATCCTGTACTTTATTTATAATTTTATCTGATCTAAACAAACCTTAACATTTTAAAAGAAGATTGAACGAAATTAAATTTTCTATTTCTAAATTAAAAATTTCCATACAAAACTTCGTGCAGACAATAATCCTCCGTATGGCAACAAGGTCTAAATTATAATATTTTATGATGAACTTTATTACTATTATATTAAATTTACTAAGGGGGAAATTTAGACTATGTAGACATATTTTTCGAATTCTTCCCAATACTTTCTCATGAAAAACTAGTCCTTATAGGGCAACAAAGGTTGATTTTTAGTATTTTACGACAAGATACATAGCAGACTCGCTAATATTACAAACTTCACAAATATCACATGGTATAGCACCAAACCTTTCTAAATATACTTTAACATTAGTGTGACCACTCATGAGTCTATAAAGAATTTTGATTTCCAGGCAAAAAAACGAAGCCTCTGATAAGGGTTTAAACTCAAATGTGGGGTTTATTTACCTTAATAGCATGTCTGATTGCATGCAATTCAATAAAACTCGAGGAAAGCTCCTCCGCAACTTTGACTTCATGTGCCATTTTAGACAGATATTTTACTACCGAGAAGATAGATGCGTTCTGTCCAGTGAACCCCTCAGTGGCATTCATATCATGGCCGTTGTTGCAATAAAGAAGAAGCTTTTCATTGATGATATTGCATCCAGATTGACAGTCTTTGAAGGCTTTCTCATAATGCCCACGCAGAGTTAGACTGTTATCTACAATTCTACCAAGAAATCGAAGAGATTTCATCTGATTAACTTTAGTTTCTTTGATAAAGAACCTAATTTCGCGTTTAGAACTTTTGGCAAAATAAATGGTGTTTGTTTTGCTAGGATTAAGATGTAAATTAAGATGCATCGAAGAAAAGGTTAGCTTTTATCCAGAGATTTTTCACGGCCACTGAAAAGGATGAATATAAGCTTAATAAATATGAGCTTTGTCATCTTGCAAATCATGTAAATTAGCTGTGTACATATTGAAAAGCATGGGGTTCAATCAACTGCCTTATGAAATACCACCGTACATTTCAACTTTGCCTGTACCCATTACCAACATAAGCTTTGATAAGAAGTTTAGTATCCACAGACGTACATGAAGAGAAATTGAAAAGTTTAACAGAATTCTACCTTGCTTAATCAAGTTGATACAATCATAGGCTTTGCTGATGCCCAGGGAAGACAGCCATTTTACCAGCTTTGTTCAAACGAGCTGTGAGAAAAGATGGTTCATTACGCACATATTCGTAGGTTTGCGTTTCTCATAGCCATAAAATGGGCTGGAATAATGTCCCCAGTTTTCAAGATATTCATTAGTCCCCCCTCCTTTTCTGATTGACACTTGGAATATAACTATTGAGCACATCTAAGTATCTTTTATTATCATGGTCATTCCACACAGCACGAACACTTAATTTTTATTTAGAATTTCGATGACCACAAATATAATTTCAGAAAAAAACGCAAGTTGCCATTGCCACATAACTCTTTAACCGTGATGGGGACATGTGTCCTTTTCGTCTTTCTAACTGCAGACCTCCATATCGTCAGTGTTTTCATATATTCAATGAAGTTGGCTAGATTGGCGTACTTACTAATTTTTTTCTTACAGCTTGATATTTGCGAAAGAGTGTTGACAGGGAAAAGTTCCACCAAGGTTTAGGTGAGAAGGACCCAATATCAGAAAAGTTGGTTCTAGCAGATTTGATCTCAGACTGAAAAACACTTTGAATTGATGATAAATCGGAAGGAAGATCAACACACGGCCCATAAGGAATTTACGTGAAATGAAATTTTCTATTTTTTTATATCGTATTGTAAAAAAGAGATCATATTTTAAATAAGAATACAATACCAGAAGATTTACTCATAGTACTAGGCACTTGATCGTAGCGAGAATTAGCGCAATAAGACATTTTTTCTTCAAATTCCCTAACAAGATTCTGTGGGACCATCGGATGATTATATTCTTTAATCCCAAAGACTAATCTATCAAGTTCCGAAGAACGCTGATTGTTGTTCGAAATCACTGGCCGTTGAGATCTTGTTATAGATAGCTTTGGGGCTGAACTGGAAGCTTGAGCTTGGAAATAAAAGACTTCCTTTTATTCCATTATTAATGGCCGAAATGGCAAGCGAGTTCCCTAATGAAGCGATGTTCTCCTCTTAGGAATTATCATCCACACATTGAGGGTAATTTGAAGAAAATTTCTCTTTCACTTCTTTGTAGGAAAAGTTTTTAATAGCCATAATCCTGTTAATCCCTAACTCCCGTTCTCCATTCGTACACGACTCGTTTAGAGTGTTGTGTTCATATCCCCATATCTGCCACACTAATAGCATTGCTTTAAGGTGGGTACAAAGTAATCCACAGCAAGTTTACAAAAATTAAGCTTGATAATCTTGGGGAGAACATTGACCTTCTTCGTAGCCTGAACGCTGACTTGATGGTTACATCAGACACACAATTTTTGATAATCCAATTTGCCTCTTATTCGATAGGCACGTAACGAATAATTCCGAATCTTTCCGTAAAAGCTCTCGGAATGTAGGCTTTCAAGTGTATCTTGCTAAAATCATTATTTTTAATGAAATTGTTCGCATTAAGAACGGAGCTGAAAAGTAATTTGGCTCCACCATTACTACCGTCTTTAATTCTTCTAAACCATTAATATGGAAGCATTTGAGATAATCATAAAAGAAAAGACCCGAGTTGATATTCATACGCATACCGTCGGCGTTTTTACAAGTTTCAACAAAAACGAAGAAATTGCATTGCGAATTATAGTCATAAAAATTAATTTCATGGTTTGGAATGGCTTTGGCACCCAAATCCACTACTTGGTGGCTGGTGACTGAGCAAATCATTAGCTAAAGGAGATAAATCAACTGCATCCCCATCCATCCTCAATCTCTTATTATTCTCAATAGCATTCAAATAAAAATTTTCAAATACATCTTTACCTGCAACAATCTCCATAGGAAGACAGGCTGATGTTCTTTTAGCTGTTATCCCACGGAACACTTACCAAAAATGAGGACGAAAACTATTTAATATATATATTGTTTAAAAGGAGCTTCCGACTTTGTAAACGAAAGAATAATTTTCCACTTGAAAATGAATTCACTAAAGACTTATATCAATTATTAATCTTTTTTATTTTAGTTTATTTTCAAAATATTCTTTTCTTTTTTTTCTTTAAATTCTTGTGTTTTTTTTCACTACCGCAGGAAAGACACGTCAGAAAAAAATTTTCAACTGCCGTTTTCTAAATGTCGTGTTGTTTCAAGTGTTGATTGGAAAAGATTGAAGTATTGAATAAAACATTTATTATATAGATCTTACGCGCCTCGTCCGTTATGGTTTGGAGTTTTCTAAATTGATTGATTTACAATATATGATTATGGACAAGACAAACGTCGTTTAATTTCAGAGCACACACAAAAGTTCATTTTTCATGGCTGCCAACGCTATTTATTATTCGCTGGGCATATTTAGAATATCCATATTTTTCTGTCCATATTTATCTATCTTATCTATAAAAGATAAAATTAATAATCCCATAAAATAAAGAGACAAACGATAAAATTAATAATCCCATAAAATAAAGAATTGATTTGTAAAAGTTACAACAATTTATTTACAAAAATTCAATTTTAAAAATACAATACGTTTATAAAAGATAACAAGATTTAATTTATATAAATTTCGAGGACAATGGTTGCCAATTTATCTATAAGAATTCGATTCAAAAAATATGAAAGTAATATTATTAATATTACGTCCTCAAGGATGAAATTTGCAAAAAAGGTAAGTTTTGCTGATAACTTATAAATAGAGTATAAGAAATTATTTTATTTATCGAAGTCTATTGTCCGCACACTTTTGGCATATAAGCAGTAGGCTGTTCACGCCAGTGGCATAAAACCCAAGCGGACGAGAGTGTCCACTCAGGCGGGTAATATGAAAGTATTAATACAATCATTGTAAATAAAAGACATTGAAAAAAAAATGAATTTAAAAATAGGAATGTACATGGGATCATTCATTTTCCTTTGTTCGCTATTAACCACATCGAGTAAGTGTTTAAATGTCAGAGATGCCAAAGTTAGAAATTAAGAATTTAACTGGTTGTTCAATTGCCTATAAGATAATTAGCATTCGTAATTATGCGCCGAGTATGCTAAATTGAGTTTGTGTTCAATTTCCAATGGCAGCTGAGTTCTAAATTTAGTAAGTAAATGCAATGTTTCAACTCAGTATATTCTGTTCAATTCAAATTACCCGGCAGAGTGGATTGCAAAATTTTCGTAACGAGGTTTCCAAAATTGCAATATTTACTCCGTTTTCGTTTCTTTGCTTAAAAGGTTTTAACCATAGTAAAGATGGACAAGGGATTAGAGAATAATAATAATAATAATTGTAATGTATAATAGATGTATATATGTATATATGTAATATTTATAAATGAATGACGTAGAAATAACTTCTTTACAAATTAAATAAATAAACAAGTGCACGTGCAAGGTGTAATGTAAACAAGAATTAAACTGAAACTTGAACCATTCAAAACGAACCTTCGAGAATATGAGCAAAATTTCAACCAATTAAAAGAAGCCTTTAACAATATAAATAAAAATTGATAGAATCAAAACGAACCTTCAGCAATGTAAACAAATTTTAAATCAATCAAAACGAACCATCGAAAATATCACTAGAAGCTTCTACACGTTCTGCGCCTTCTATTCATTACATTGATATTGGAATATCTAAAACTATTATCCTTTCTTTTATAAGGAGTACGTGTGTTCTAAGCTAGGTTTTCTTCTTCGCAAATAATAAACTCAATACTAACTGCAAAATATTATTAAACATACCAATTTAAAACAGAGGTGCCAGTGCAGGAAAGTGCTTATATTCCACAGACCTGCTTACGGTAATGCCAAATAATTGTTAAAAACAAATAATTTTGCTTATCATAAAAAGAACGGGTTGGCAATGCCAGCTTTTGGATTTGGCTGGCAATTTGCTTAATATTTTTTCACACTCTCTCATTTAATTAATTCTTAAATTGTAATTTTTGCCAAAAAATCTACAAAATAATTGTAAAAACTAGTGAGAAAATGTTGTAAAAATTGTAAATTTCATGAAATCATTTAATTTTTATAAGAATTAGGTGAGTAGCGTGCAAAAATTGGTTTTAAAAATCTGTTTTTTTCTTTTCGGTGTAAAAGTGTGATTTTTATTCTCTAGTTTTGAGGCACAGAATGCACTCACACATAAAGAAATCGCGCTTTGTTTGTGTGCTTATTAAACACAATATTAAGGAACAAAAACGAAGCAAAATACCAATTCCGAAATATTTCCAAAAAGCATTGTGCGGAATCAATTACAAACTCTTGATTGTTAATTTGCTTTACGTATTTATTTATTTGCAATTGTGTTCTGTGCATGTTTGTTTTGAAGTGCATTTATTGGGTTTTATTGTATATATATATATATTTTTTTTTTTGGCCGTTTGAAGGATAACAAGAATGTTAAATTTTTTGGTTTGTGTAGGCCTATAGGTTTTGTAATTTCAAAGAGACTTCTGGTCCGAGCTTATTTGAAATTAGTCGAAACGCGTGTAAAAAGTATTCGTTTGACTACGTTAAAATTGCGGAAAGGGAGGAAATCTGTAAATAATGCAAACTCATCCGGTAAATTGCAAAACGTCTGAGAAACTTGATAATGACAAGTGTGAGCTTCTCAGTTGTTTACCTGTTGCAACAAGCAAAGCCCAGATGAATGGTAGTCAAAAAGACGCTTTTCAAAAGTCCATACTGTCCTAAGTGCATACTTAGGGTAGTTGAATAGTAGTAATTTTATAGAAAAGGTGCAAACTATACTTATAACTTTAATATAATACAACAAGAACTAATTGAAAACAGGAAACAATTTCACTCAGATGTTAAGAAGTGAAAAAATTCTAAATAAATCCTCTTTAATCGGATCATGGAAACAATATATGTTTAGAAATTTTCTTTTGGCATCAGGCGGCTTAAATAGTTTTTAACGGTTTAATCGATAATAGCAAATATTTGCGATAAGTGTTTTAAAGATATGATATATCTTTCTCGCATCTCAAAAAGCAAACCAAAACAGAGGGAAACGTTTCGCGGCAGTTAAGCCTAAGCGATGATTCTTAAACATAATTCCTTTGAGGTTTCCTTGGCAAATAGCACTTCATTATTTGCATATGTTTTGGCCATTTGCATATATTTCCGGCAATATCGCCTGAATGAGATCTTTCACATCTAAATCTCAGATACAGTCGCAGGGTAATTATTTTTCATCATATCATTGCACTATTGCTCAATGTCATACCATAAATAATCCTTTTATTTTGCTTGTAAATTTATCAATAAAGATTAATGTCGTTTTCCTAATATTTTTACTTTTATTACACCCAGCTTTGGAAAATTTAACGAAATCTGAGAATAATTGGAACATCACCCAGCCGATAATAACGTAACATAAATGTAATTGAGAACTAAAAAATATTACATGTATAAAATGAATCCCTCCGAACTGACAATGATGTGGATGAACCAATATAATCCCGACCGTATATCACTAGAGGAAGCTACTTCATTTTTCCATCCATCGTCTGTAGATATGACGCATCAACAAACAGTGGTAAGAGCTTGATAGAGCTTGAGTGTTAAAAAAAAGCTCAATCTAAAATATTTGTATAGAATTCACTACGAAAATAGGCTCAACGAAGTAGTTCAGCATTTACCTTTGATTCAATATTCATGATCATTTTATTTCTTTTCACTTTTCATATGATTTCGTGTTTCGTTTGCTTCGTACATTTCATTTGAATTCATATTTAAAGATTAGAAACTTTTGCAAAAGATCTTTTATTTCCAAAATTTGATTTATCTATTATTTTTCTTGTTTTTCTTTACATATTTCGTTCGATTCAAATTCGGTTCTTCGTTTATTTCAACTGGCTGTTGTTGTTTTTCCACCTAAAAATTCTGTATTATAAATTGAAAATATTTAAAATATCCTTTCCCCAACAATGCCAATGTGCTAAACCTAAAATATGAATACGATAATTGGTAAATTGTGCATAGGACCTAAATCCTGTAATGAGTATAGTTGGGGGGGATTTTAGTGGCCATGCGGCAGCTGCAGCAGCAGCTGTAGCGGCCTCTTCTGCTGCTGCCGCCGCTGCTTTGGGTGTCCAACCCACTACTCTATTGGCTGCGAACACAAATGATATTTACGGCCTAGCCCAAATGGGCGGTTTGCATCAACAACTTCTGCAACAATCAGCAGCCACGGTATTTCAAAACTACACCGCCATAGAAGACGATGACGGCTCATCTGCAGTAACCGGAATTAATAATACTTTGAATGACGGTAATAACCGTATACAGACACAATTTATTACTAATCACAATCTGCACCAGCAACAACAACAGCAACAGCAGCAACTGGTCTATGACCAAATGGATAACGATGGTTATGAAGACGGAGTTGCCAATCTCACGCCAAAACAGGAAATTATTAATATAGATGATTTTGTTATGATGACAGATTCGAATTCTTATGATGGCGCAGAATTTGTACATCCCGCGAAATCATCCGGTATCGATATAACTCAACCAAATAGTATAGATGAGCATGATTTACTAGAGCCCCTCAGCCAAGAGCATAAACTTTTATCTGAGGCAGCTGCAGCTGCAAATCGAAATTTATTAATGACAGCTCAGACATCGTCAGCGTCGCTTTCATCTGCTGGCGGCGGCAGTGGCAATAATAGTTTACGTGCCCAACGTAAGACTCGTAAAATTGAACCTGTTAATCGACCCGGTTTAGTATTGAAAACCCCAATTGCCTACAAGGGTAATATTGATCCGTCAGTTATACCAATTCAAAAAGATGGCATGGGTATGTGTTAATTTTCGTTTTACTTTATAATTTCTGATTTATGTTAAATTATTTAAAAGCGTTTACAAAATGTTTATATACATCATACATTTTGGAAGTTTTTATTGAAGAATCATATAATCCTGTACATAAAATTTAATAAAAACTTCCAAAAAAAAATATTGGAATTTTTTTTGTGATAAAGTTTACAGAAACTTCGTAAACTTAATGCTTTTTTTGAGCAGCGTAGACTCAAGTGGCTGCACAGTGCAAAATTTCCAAAAAAAAAAATTTTTCAGTCAACTGTTGCGAAACTAGGAAAAAAAAGTTTATGAGGATTGGCATATCAATCCTCTGCTGATGTTAAGCCAAAGAAATTCAGTTTCATCACTATTTTAAAGTATGCCTAACCTTTGGTTTCAATTTAGGGCACGACTTAACTTTTTTTTTTCTTCTTAGTTTTTATTATTTAAGTAAAATATTTCCAAAAGTTTATTTTTTATTACCTTGTATTTTTACAGCTGTTTGTGAGCGGTGCGGAGCAATAGGTGTAAAGCACACCTTCTATACAAAATCGCGTCGCTTTTGTAGTATGGCATGTGCTCGTGGGGAATTATATTCATTAGTGGTCAATAACAAATCAACAAACCAACAACATCAACATCAAAGAGAAAATATGGAAAGTCTTCTAAATGACCAACAATTACAGTCCGAGCAGCAACAAAAGCAGCAGTCATCGGATATAGAACTAGCTTTGCGTGTGGCTCATATTAAAAATGCCAATTATCGTTTTCGCGTTACCGATCAATCCAAATTAACGCAAGTAAATGGCTATGATGAATCAGTAAACAACAACACAGAATCATCAGAGAATGTTGCAGAGGTTAACAGTGGTAGCAGTCTAGCGAATAATGGTTTAGAATCGGCAATAACTGACGATGGTAGCGGCCTGCAGTTGAGTGCAAATAATCAGCAACCGCCCAAAACCGTACGTATGTGTCGAGACGTTATGCCTCAGGAGGAATTGCCACAAATACCAAAATTAGAACGTCTTCCGACACCGTGTCCACAATTGGAAAAAATTATTAGCATTCGAAGACGGTTATATGATCCTACACATTCATTTGATTGGACCCAACGTTTAGCAAGCAAAGATTTCTTTGCGGCACCAGTAACATGCTTTCCTCATGCTCCCGGTTACGATGTGTGGGATAATCTTGGTATCGATATGAAAGTAGAGGTTGAAAATACAGACTGTGATCAAATGGAAGTAATACAACCAGGACAGACTCCACATTCTTTTTGGGTGGCCACCATATTAAATATATATGGTTACAAGGCATTGATGAGATACGAAGGTGAAAACGATTTTAAAATTATTATTAACAAAAACCAAAAAAAATTTTTCAATTTTTAAAATAATTTTATTCTCTTTTCCCTTCTCGAAAGGTTTTGATGATGACTCTCACGATTTTTGGGTTAATCTCTGCAATGCTGAAGTGCATTCTGTTGGTTGGTGTGCTACACGTGGCAAGCCTTTAATACCTCCCCGTACCATCGAAAATAAGTATAAAGATTGGAAAGAATTCCTAGTAAGCCGTTTATCGGGTGCACGTACTCTACCATCCAGTTTCTATAATAAAGTTAACGACAGTATGCAATCCCGTTTTCGTCTGGGCTTAAATCTTGAATGTGTAGATAAAGATCGTATTTCCCAAGTGCGTTTGGCTACGGTAACGAAAATTGTTGGGAAGCGTTTGTTTTTGCGTTATTTCGATTCGGATGATGGTTTTTGGTGTCACGAGGATTCTCCCATAATACATCCGGTCGGTTGGGCTACGACGGTCGGCCATAATCTGGCAGCGCCGCAAGATTACCTAGAAAGGATGTTAGGTATGAAGTGCAAACTAAAGACAAATAGCGAAATTACGTGTACATTCTTTTATATTCACTAGTAAAAGAAAAAATCCGGTAATTTTCGTTGTTTGTTTGTAGTTGTAAAGTCTTTAAAGAAGTCCTTATAAAATTCCAATTCTGCAGTCACCTATAGTTGCAATTTTCAAAATCGTTAAAATTATAACAAAACTAAAGCCTGCTTTAGTTTATTTCTTTAAACCAAGTTCTATATTGCCTTGCATCCTATATTTTATATTATATTTATATGTTGGCGTGCAACCGCAAACATGTGGATATATGAAATATGGGACATATGACGAATTAAATTCAGAATTGGACTTTACTTTGAGTATATCCAAAATATACTTTAAGGTCTATATAATAAATATCCCTTACATCTACCATGAAAGTTCGGAGATATACTCACATTTTCGAAACTTTTGCGACACTCAGAAGAAAGCTTCAAAAATCGTACAAAGGATAAGCATTCTTTATCAGTGTCGTTCCAGTAACTTTGCAGGGTTTTGCTCGTTGTCACTTATAAATTACAACAAGCGCAACAATAAAAATTTTCACATATATTCTTTGGATGATCCTGCAGAACTTGTACAAGAAGAATGGAAAAAGCGACCCATACTCACACAATGTTACACATTATCGAATTTCTCTTTTTAAAAGGATATAAAAAATTCGGCCACAGTTGAATATAGTTTTCTTATTTGTTTTTCTTCTTTTTTTTTGTGTCTCCATACAGCTGGTCGCGAAGCCATGATTGAAGTGCATGAAGACGATGCGACAATTGAGCTTTTCAAAATGAATTTCACCTTCGAAGAATACTATTTAGATGGCAAAACGAATGGATTTATGGAGGGTATGAAATTAGAAGCTGTGGATCCTTTAAATCTTTCTTCGATATGTGCAGCAACCGTAATGGCTGTTTTGAAATTTGGTTACATGATGATACGCATCGACTCCTACCAACCAGACGCTACAGGTTCGGATTGGTAAGTAATTGTTTGATATTAAAAGCTTCCGCCTTTCTAATGTATGTCATCTTTTTATGATTGTTAGGTTTTGTTATCATGAAAAATCGCCCAATATATTTCCAGTCGGTTTTTGTGCCTCAAACAGTATTCCTTTAACGCCCCCTAATGGCTATGACATTAATACATTTAGTTGGGAAATATATTTACAAGAAACGGGTAGTGTTCCAGCTGGAGAGCATTTATTTCACCGTGAAGTGCCTAATCATGGGTTTGAGGTAAATATTCTGTGTTCATAAAACTAACAGAACTATATTTTCCGTGAGGTAAACCTTCAACCAACTTAAGTTAATACTTGATTGCTTCGTTGAATGTGTAACATGTTCTACTACCCTGCGAAATTCATCCTAACACAAGCAAATGCATATAACTGCAATGTTCTTGTCATTGATTGCGCATCTACGCGCGTTATTTGTGTCGCAATACCACAAACACTTTTCAAATTTATCGCAAAATTATTCTCTGTGGAGTAGTAAATAGTTTAGGGTGAATGTTTTTAAAATTCTTATAAAAATGAATGGGGGACACGTTCATTTTCATCCAAAATTTGAACTTTAAAAATTTTTGATCAGATTATATGTCGGTATGTTACGTCTGCATCTGTCATGGAGACTCAACCAGACGAGTTCCCTAGAACCATTGGCAATTACTACATTTGAAGTCGACATCCCTCAGCTTGCAAGACCATCCTGCAGGAGAGTGGGACTATTCCAAGTACTGGGTGCAAGCATGAAAGTTTAGATATGGTCCACCAACCGTCTCTGGGCAAGCGGGGGGGATAACCACGGCCACCACGAGTGGCCCCACGAAATTCCCCAACGGCGAGGCCTCACACATTGGTTAACCTGCCGCGTTCAAAATATGATTGCACATACCAGCTTCCACCGAACTTTCCGCACGGTATGTCAATGTGGAAGCGTCCTCCAGAAGGACCTATACCCGCTTAAGCAGGGTACTGATGACTTTGTGAGTGACCAACCTGACCCCCGCGGATTCCGTAATTCTTAGTATGCTTTAGAATTATCGGCTTTCGCGTGTCATTATGTCCATAATTTCATACTTGCATTTTGGATTTTCCACACTTCTGGGGAAACCACCCCTATTACTCTCTCCCTTCTATATATTGTACTAAAAAAAGTAAACCCAGCAACGCTAGGCCCCCATCGCACTAAACCACCCTTAACTTTGCGACAACATACTGGTTGGGTACTGGGCTTCTTGAGTAGCTGACTGCGTTGATGGGAAACTCTGCGTGCAGACGATCCCTAATGCTCTCGAAGACTATTCGAGGAAAGAACCCCCGTCGCCGGAGGAACAAATTTTTTATCACAATATCGTATATTGCTTAGTACTGTATTGAAAAATATAATAAGCCTAAATTTACTTAATTAATTTTCGGTACCTATGATTCGCCGTAAAATCGCGGAAGGCCAGTATAGTTTTTTTTTTAACTTAATTGAAACCGTGTACATTTTTATATAAATAACCCTTCGCTTATATATATTTAAGATGGGCATGAGCCTAGAATGCGCCGATCTCATGGATCCTCGCTTAGTATGTGTTGCGACTGTAGCCCGTGTAGTGGGTCGCTTACTAAAAATACATTTTGACGGATGGACGGAAGAATATGATCAGTGGTTAGATTGTGAATCGGCTGATATTTATCCAGTCGGTTGGTGTGTACTGGTTAATCACAAACTAGAAGGACCCCCAATGCCTACACAAGCCGTAGCTAAAACGCCCTCTAAACCAAAAACGCAAAAACGACGAAAGAAAAAGAGTAACAGTAACGTAACCGCAACAACAGCTCTCTCAACGCAGGCTAAACTCAATATTGAACAAGCAGCACAAGGTACGTATATTTCGTGGTCAATTTTGCGATGTATTAGGACTTTAAAATTCTTCTTTCTTTTTTGCACAACAGCAAAAAGTCGCACTATAGCTTTAAAAACTAATCCTCATTTACCGAAACTAAGCATTAAATTGGAATTAAAGCCTGAACATCAAAATCCTGCCTTTTATGAGGACAATAGCATAGGTGTTAACGATGACGACGACGACGTGGCCGATAATTATGAAGAAGATAGCAACAGTGTGCAGTCGAATCAATCGTCAACAGCTCATCTTATAGATACTTCGTCATCGTCAACATCATTTATCGCGACGCACTCTGGCACAACTACCTCATCATCGTCAACAACATTATTGGTTAATCCCGCTGCTGTTAATAGCGAAAAAGTACGTAAAACGAATAATAGAACGTCGGTAAAGAAATCTCAATCACCTGCCCCGCCTACTGTTAGGCGCAAGGCTAATAGTTATATTGCGGTAAGTGGTAAAATCCAACATAATAGTGCGTATTTCCCATTATCTACAAAATTACTTAAATGTGAATGCATTAATATCTATGTGCATAAATTTCCTTGCTTCTTCATTCACATTCGTTAACCGATATTTTTAAGTCTTAAAGTTAATTTTAAATTCATTCCGCTCCTCAAAAAAAAAAAAGTTTCATAATCTTTACGCACTGTTATTGGCATTTACCATAATTCCCTCATTCCCACGCATCATAACAAATAGATACTCGCATGTCATTGGCAATTGCTTTCTTTTATATCCATCGTCAAAGGGTAAAAATGTACGGATCATTGAAAACCTTAAGGCTCTCAATTGGGCCCATACTAGTTTGATACAAAAGTATGTTGGGTCGAGAAGGCGCAGCGTTTTTTTCCCATTTCATGTCGTGTGCAATCGTATAATTTTGGTGACGCTAACCACTGTCACGCCATGCCATAGCAAGATGCATGCAAGTGCATAAACAATTGAAAAAAAGAATACATTGCGTATTTTTAGTGGAAAGCAATTAGTTACGCTTTCGAAGTGATCAAGAGTTCCGAAAGTAGGTAAATGGTTTGCTTTTTCCCACTCTGGAAACTAAAGTATTAAACATGTGCAAATACTGTCGTTGATAATATGTCTGTCAATTATAGCAAACACCGATCCCAATTAAGCATAAATTATGCTCAATGTTAACAAAAAATTTATCATATATTTACCCTAAGGTGATGGATATGATGGAAAACATTTGCAAAACAAATATTGGCTTTTGTTTTTCGTCTCGATGTATTAATTTTTATTAAACGAAATAAATTATTTTCAGAATTCCTCAGTAAGTAATAGTAAATATATACCACGAGTAAGCGACGGCGGGGATACGAGTGCGTCTGCGGATCACATAGGTGAATTGATGCCTGATTCGTGGAACGTTTACGATGTTTCGCAATTCCTACGCGTTAATGATTGCACCGCCCATTGCGATACATTTAGCCGTAATAAAATTGATGGCAAGCGCTTGCTGCAGCTTTCCAAAGACGAGGTTATCACATTGTTGGGCATGAAAGTGGGACCTGCCCTAAAGATCTACGATCTAATACAACAACTCAAGTGTAAAGCAAACCCCAGCAAGTCACGTATGCACAAAGCTAACAAATTCTTATAGTCTTTTTTTAAGATCATTGTTCAAATTTTTTTCCCCCATTTAATTTCATTGGCTTAGGTTTGAAATAGTTTAATAATTAAAATTAAAATTTAGTTTTAAGTCATTTAAACGTAGTAAACAAAAAAAATTATGCATTACGTTTAGGCATCTGCAACAAAGCCCCAAAAAAAAAAAAATTGGAGCATTATTTCTGTTCTCTGATTTCGATGAGATTTGATGCGTTGAGAAGACCCCGCCTAAGAGTGAATAGCGCAGATTCTTAAGAAGTATTATAGGCTCTGAGTTATTGTACAATGAAATTTAAAGAGCAGCAAACGGTTCGCAACCTTTCATAGAAACATCTAAATGACGCGTCTGAAATTTAAAGAAAGATGGTTACGTGTCAACTTTGACTATCCGTCTATAACTCGAGTTAATTCCCGTTTATTGATAATAAATAAGGAATTGTTGCAACTTCTCTTAAGATGATCTTATCGTCGCACAACAGGCTTTGCAATTGCCCGCTTCCACTGACCGCCATGATTTCAAAAATTGCAAAAGAAAGAAACAAAATTAATTTTCAATATTATCGGATAATTGCGTGCGAAACTTGATAGGCCAATTAGCTTGCCCTCGGTTCTTAAAAACCTTAGAGACTCGTTATATATTTTCCTAATAGGTTGGCTATCCGTGATTAATTCATTATTCAATTTGAATTATTCAAATAACGATTTTTTTTTTATGGCAGGTAATCAACCATCAAAAATTTAGAATTTAGAGATTATTTTTTCAATTTATATACTTTTTCTGCTTATTGAAATTAAAAATTGTTACAAATTTTATTCTAATAATTTGTTTAATTACTGACTCTTCGGATAATATATTGATATTCTACACATATGTATTTATATAAATCTATATATATAAATATATATATGTAATAAGCCATGTTTGTACAATTGTAAACCACACTACTTTACTCATTCATATATCATGCATACATAATGGTCCTCATCATCTAGGTTTATTAATCACTATTATAAAATGTTATATACAACTGCTAATTGTATCAAGTTTGTTAAGAGTTAATATTAAACAAAAAAAAAAAAAATAATCTGCTAATTGTTAGAACTAGCACAGGCGTACGTTTAAGTTAATTAAAACAGTCAATATATTACAAAGAGAACTCAGAAATTCAGGTTGTCCGCGTTTCCACAAGCATCCTGAAGCATTCGAATTTCCTTCAAAACTAATTTTTGCATATGTACATGTATTTGACATCAAAAATATGAAATTATATAAAACCAGACTCAAATACATACACACACAAACACACACATGTCCACACATTCATTTCATTGTAGATTTTGCGAAGAAAAGAGAAATAAATTCTATATATATTACAAATACAAACCACTTCAAAATTCTTGTTTCCAAGCCTTCCAAGAGTGAAATTTTTATTTTTTTGAAAACTTTAAGAAAACAAATAGTTTCACTCTAAAACCATTGTTGCAATGTTTCATATTTGCTTTGAGATGCTTCAAATGCCAGCAACTTCGATTGGGGTCGCCTTATTTTCATTGATTCTTTCAAGTCCACATTCATAAATGCAAAATACTTCAGTATTAACGATGTCATGTGCGATTTAACGGCGGGTCTACCGTCTGAATTTTTGAAACATTCCATTTACTCAGTTGGCCATATTTTTTTTTACCCAATTAAGTCCTTTCTCCCTCGCTCTTCCTGATGCTCATCAACCACCTTCTATGCGTGACAGAAAAACCCTATTTATTCGTTTGCAGGCCTCTGCGTCGTTCGTTCCCTTTTAGCAGGAAAGTCAGCAGCACCGAAATGCGCAGTGAATGACAAATGAAATCGAGACCACACAAGAATAACATAATGGTGTGAACCTAATAAGACGAATGTAATGCAATGTTGTCTTTTACGCGTAGAGGATATGGGGAACAATCGTTCTCCTTTGGTGGTATCAATGCGCAAGAATGGACAACACTTGATGAAAATATAGAATTATGTTTGTTGGACAGAGCATACATTCGGAATGTCGAAAGACGCAACTAAGGGTCTACGTTTCTTAAAGTGATGTAAGGAATACTCCAAATACTCCAATGATGTAAGGAATACTGCAATTGATATCCGTGCCATTTGCACTGCCTAACTAGAGTATAACTTGCATATGTGGACGAGAACCTACAAAACTTTGCTTGGAAACACTTGACGACGCACAGGGAGAGCTCAGGTGCTCATAGTGTCCAAAAGCTGGTCCAAAAACCTTGAGTATCGGCTTAATATGGGCTACATAGTGGTTAGGTACATCGACAGCAAGCGTTCTACAAATGTAAAAGAGATTCGTCCACCAATAAATCATTCGACAAGGTTTTCTACGCATTCCCATCCACTCGTCGGAGAATTGTCCACCACTACTCGCGATTCTGCACTCACACTGCGCGTCTTTGAACTAATCTACTAGCAGGGGTTCCCCCGCCGCGCTTGATTTTTCCACATTTACATCAAACGTATACGAACATTGTTCCCTCCTTCCATCCTTTTCAACCGATAATCCTTTCTGACCACCATCATACCTGCGGAGACATATGCGTCATAACCTGAATGGGTGGTCACAGAAAAAAAAAAAAATTGGCGCAAGATATTTTTTTCAACAATACATTTTAATGAGGTAAAACGCGAAAGATAAATTTTATCCTAACCACTTCTTTATGACAATAAATGAAAGCATGGGGCAGCAAAGATGTTAATGGTGGTGGCTATACGAGATTAGTCTCGAGCCGAATACAACTTTCTTACTTCTTTCCACTTAAACTAAGAAACAAAAGCATTTTATGTGGGGAACAGCCAGTACTTCTAATATCGAAATATTCCAAAAATATCAAGCTAAAATCCTTCATCTTAATTTTAATGATCCGTGATTCCTTAGCCACAAAACCATTTATGACGACCTGGATTTTCCATTCATCAAAAATCGAACTCAACACATTTCCTCAAGACCTTATCCGGCTAAGTAATCACGTCAATACTTGCACTGCACTGCATGAATCCAATGAAGTAAGAAGATAGGAAAGACTTCACATATTGGATCTTCCATTTAGAAGTTCATTTAATTTTGTTCTTTAAATTTCCCCATTAGGGGCAACACAGCTATAGCTATTGTTCTCGTCTTTGAGATACCTCTAGTTTCAATAGCTTGTAAGTTATACAAGTTTCAATAACTTGTAACCTATAGCCGATAAGAGCCGGAAAAAGCTGAACAGCATCTTGGATGCGACAATGTTTAAATACGGAGAAAGAATTAATAGCTTGTACGTCCATATTTAACGAAATTCTCTACTTGTACGAGGTTATAATTAGGTATCCACTAAAATAGGCCGAGATCCTGCGAAGTTATGAATACTTTACATACCGCACTTTAATTTAATACTCCATTGCATTGACGTCGTTCGATTCAGTTTCGTTTGGGTGCTTGGTATGCGTACATTCTTTAGAGATGTTAACTTTAGACAGATAAGATCATGCCTATATGCTCAGTTTGTCGATAATTTTTATAATCCTGGCATAACCGATTTATTATTTCCATACTCACACAATGTTTTTACTACTTGTTATAGCAAAAGCAAATTTTATCTTTCTTTCGAACATGGCCAAATCTACATATATATAGAAAGGCAATCTGCATACATTTAACTATGTTTAGAAAGGAAGATGGAACTTGTTTGTTGTTGTTGTTGTACTCGCATTGAGTAAAATTGGGCGTTTTTAGCAAAACGTGACGCCCGATAAATTGGTGAGAGTAACTTCCATCGTTAGTTGTTAATTTTTTAACATTATATAAACTTATATTCCTCATTGGGTCTTCATGGCTTCAGGGAAGGACTTGAAGCATTCGAGACCACGAGAGAGAGAGTCGTCGCCCGTCCAAAGAAGTGTTTTTGAGAGAACAAAAGTTCCAAGATTTGGTCGTAACTATAGTGATTGCTCACTCGCTTACTTAGCAATTAGGCACACATCCACTCGGCTGCGGTTACTACCTCCCTATTTCTTCCTCTTTCCTGTCTTCATTCTGACAGTATCACCGTATTGAACATTGAAGATAATTCAACGCTCAAAAAAGTTACCTTACGCACGCAATTATCGTATATATAGTACTATGGAGGCCATCTTTTCGGAAAGGCCTAAAGTTAAACAACATATGTAATATATACTCCTGTATTGAAAGATGTGCCACCACATCGGATTTGCCGATAATTACTTCAATTTAAGATAAAACCGAAAACGTCTAAACATAAATTGATGAAAATTTTTTTAATGTTAAATATGTTTAATAAAAAATAAAAAATAGCTCAGTTTGATTCCTCTAGCATTCGTTCTGATTGGTTATCTCAATAGCACAAGGATCTTTGACAGGGCATATCTGGCTTGAGCTCTCGCATTCAGTAAGACTACATTCATGTTCGCATATACCTTCCTCTTGTTCAAACTCTTCTCCTTCGCCTTCTGGCACGAACGAAATACTTTTCTCTATGCCTACTTCGCTAGGAGCAGTTCCAAGGGAGCATACCGATATTTCGGAATCGGATATTGGTAACGGTACTGGTTCTTGTGGAAGTAATGAATAGTCATATAAACAAATATCCTGAGCATACCATAATGAAGGTTCGTCCATCCAAACATCTTGATCACGATCGTGTTCTTCTTGCTCATTTTCTTCCACATCTTCAACTTCTCCTCCTAATTTACGGTGCGCTTGCATTGCGCGTCCCGGCGATTGAAAATAACCCATAAGCAAATAACAATTATCAAAACTGAAAACAGCTGGTCCTTGTGGGAAAAGATTATCCCAAATGCCATGGAGACTAGTCGATTTTTCTTCTATACCGAATGTCAATGTAAAAGGACCTACCCGCACACCATTGCGCCAAGTTCCTTTAAATTGCAATTGTCCACAGTCCGGAGATTGCAATATCAGACCCCTTGTATACATGCCTACACCATGGCGTTGACCACGATACCAGCTGCCGCAGTACACATCCCCATTAGAGTAGGCGTAACGACCCTTACCATGTTTCACATTCTTGCGCCACATACCCTCATAGACACTCCCATCTGGATAAACAAATAATCCGCGACCTGAACGACGGCCTAAAACGGACGTATTGCGAGCATTCATCCAAGAAAAGAATGTCATTTAAACTTACCACAGCGGTATTGGCCATAATAACGAGAGCCGGCCTTAAAAACGTACAAACCCATGCCATGTCGTCGGCCGCGACGATACTGCCCATCGTATTGATCACCGTTCGGTAATATTGCCCAACCACGTCCATCACGCTCTCCTTTCGAATTACGGCCACCAATGTAAAGCTATAAAATTTTCCATATATAAATGAAATGGAAAATTATTTTACGGTGCGGGGAAAAACTTGCTCGCGGCAACTTACGCCAATATTAATCTTCTCTTCCTCTTCTTCAGGTAAACTTATTTCTTCCGCTTCTTCAGCACTCATATTATTCAGCAAATTTTATTTCTATTAAAATTTATATCACAATAACATAAAAATTCTGACACGAATGGATAATAATGTTAAAAGATAAAATTATCAAATGTTACTTAAAAAAATATTTTTATTATTCAACATAAAAATACTTTAGAACTTAGAATAGATCTGATGTTACGTATCATAAAAATAATTTGCCAATGGATAGCGAATTATTAGTGCTAAAACTGTGCATAGAATTTGGAAACCCATTAACATTTGCGTAAGTATTTTCTCATGCACTGGCCCAAACACCAATAATACAAAATTGATTAGCGTGAAATTATTTGTTTTCACTTTACCGTCGGGCGTCTCTTGCCATGTTATCAATTTTAATGATTTCAGCACGGTCACCATTAGACGGCTCAGCATATTCAGTTCGTTTTTATCAAAATCGGTCGTACTTATGTGCAAAAGGTCCGATTTTGAATCGTATTTTGGTAAACGGTGCCTTGGGCAAGGGATAAATTTAAATAGTTGCGGTATTGAATAGAGAAAATTTATTATTTGCGGTAAAAAAAATAGAATCAATGTTTTACTAAAATGTCCGAGAATGCCAACGACTGCAAACGTCATGCCTGCAAAATAACAAAATGTATCACCAACGAATACTTGAGATGGGTATCTGAAAAAAAGGAAAACAACGAAAAACAAAAGATTAAACGATTTGATTAAAAGGTGCAATCAAGTGGTTTGTGGGAAAGAGCCCCATTATCACGAATCTATGTTTGTTTACGTAAATATTTATTAAATTTGTTTGGGTCAAGATTCCATCTGTAATTCACAATAATGTCATTGGATTGATATGAAAGGACTGAAACATTTAAAAAGGCAAGATTTCTTCAGTTGCCCAACGCCGAATGAGAAGCTAGTGCTTCAAGACTTTAGCTTTAGAATTTATGTCTCTGGCTAAATTGATAATAACAATAAACGATACCATATAATATTTATTATTTGGTTCCATTCAGAACACCCATAATGATGGGCGTGGTGCTAAAGAATGTCTTATGGAATTTTCTTTAGTAGTTTGTGCGTTGTTGAGAAGTCTTCAAAAATACAAGAATATTAAATATATATCCGAAGAAAAAGGTTTTGTTCAGCTGTAGTACGCATTGTTCGATCATTCAGTTCACCGAGCAAATATGAACTTATGCAACACTGTAGAATTTTCCAGGCTTTCGAAGGCCTTCATATGCAAGGAGTTCTTACATTTGTGGGAAAACTTTCAAATTTGTGGAGTTAATGGGTCGGATCCGGTGCATGTATAGGATTCAGAAGTGATTTTAGCGGTTACGGCGTTGAAGATCCTTCTTTTGCTTACACTCAAATTTTTGTTTTGCAACTCATAACTGTTGTAGCTACTCGCCCATTTAACTTATTTTTTAAATGAATTTAAAGTGCGCGTCGGCTAAGAAATCCAAGCATGGTAAATACATTCTTGGACAAATTCAACCAATGGACTTTGAAATGGACATAGTTCCCATAAATTTTCTAGAACCAGTAACAAATTTGAAAAATTTTGTAACTTCCGCAGCTAGTGGTGTAATCTGAAATACGGCCAAAAACGTTTTTTAGAATCAAATACAGTTAGGAGATGATAACTGACCAGCAGTTAAGAAAAAGTTGTTTAATACGAAAAATATTCGATAAACTTTCGCAAAGACGAATACTGTTCTCTCTTGTGCCTTTTTTCATTTTCTATTCTTGACATTGCTAAATACATAAACCGTCATATTTTTATGAACACACTACATATATTGTCTATTACTTACTTGTTAAATTTCCATAAAGCTAAAGATACCGCAAGAAATGGCAACATTAAATAAATACTAAATTTATGGGCGTCTACTTGGTGGCCCAAAGATAATTCAATAAAATTGAACAGCAGTATAGAAGTACTGATAATTAACGACTGACCCACTTCTAAACCATTGATGCCGGCTAAAATGTTGATCGCATTAGTACAGAATACAGCCAGCATTCCCATGTAAATATAATACAAAGCACCTGAAATTGGAAAATTGGGATATATTTGCAAACAAAACTCATTTGAAATAGTTTATGTATTACACTTCTGAAATAACAGAAGAATCGAGAGCAGCTAATATATAGATAACATATTTTTTCTCCTTTAGCATTCGTGGAACCTATTAAAGCGTTTTTCAATTTCTAGTTTAAATTCATCACAATTAACAACGAGATGCCAATTAAACTTTAAAGTAACCATAACAAGGGAGCTTGCCAAGTCAACATAGAATCGTAAAAGTGTGACTATATATTTTGAGCATAGATAAAAAATAAGAAAACGTGGAAACAATATTTAAGAACTAGATATTTTTCAGCTGAATGAAATGATTCATTTCACTCTTATAGAAAAAGAAAACTATTGTTAGCCTGTATAAGGAAGAAAAAGAGCGGCTTTCTTAAAGGGATCCAGGAAGAAATCGGTTACAATGCTTTAAAGCTTGCTTAAATAAAGCGGAAATTCAGAAGAGCTGCTGTGTCCCTGTCGAAGCTTTTGTCCCCAAAAGCAAGTCTTTTAAAGCAATTGCGAAGGAAATTAAGGCATGTTAGGTAAGTTAGCAAGAAGCCATTTTTCTTTTTTTTTTTTTTTTTTTGGTTTGTTCAGTAAAGTTGGACCAAGCCAATAAATTTGAGGCTTATATGTCCGAAACGCAATACTTTACTGAAGCCATTATTCTATGTCCACATAAATTTCCTAACTTTGTAATTTTCGAAGTTGGTTGTGTTCTTGCCAACAACAGCAGGTAAACTTTCATTTCACATTTTTCAATCAGCCTTTTTGTTTATTTTTGTGGCATTATTTATGTCTACGTGGCTGTATTCGATTTTTATTGATATCTTTTGAGATTTTTTCACCGATATTTGAAACTATTTGATGCTTTATATATTTATCTACATATATTTTTCAGATTATTCGAATGTATGCAAATTGTAGTTTCATTGCCTACCTTAGGTTTTGTTCAAAGCAAAAAAAAAAAAAATGTTGAAATCTTTGCTTGATTAATAATGGGAAAAGTGCTTACCTATATCCAATGAATAACCGACAAATGTTCGCAGGAATTTTGGCATTATAATAGTTGTTAAATTGTAATAGACGGCATAGACCATTAGTAACGGTATCATAGCTATAGACGGTAGTACTAGTTTATAACGCCATCGTAGATCGAAAATATCGTCAATGAAACCTAACAACATCATTACAGCTATGGATAGCAAAGCAACCAATAATTCTACAAATTTTTCGTGAGGAAACGTTGCCGCTTTGCTGCCGGTTTTTGTGGCTTCACCGAGAGTGAAGGGCACCGGTATGAATAAAAACAAGACGACCAAAAACACCAAACCAATTAAGACACCCATTGATTCAGGACTGCAACAAAAGCAAAATTTTTTCAGCACATTTAGTATGAAGTGTATAAACTTGAATACTGTATAATTACATTTCTTTTTTATTTTTTTTACATAAATCTTTGCCAACACGATTTTTGTCGATAAATTTTTGTCGAAAACCCGGTATCAAACGCACAGCGATTACATATCCACCCGTTGATAGGAGAGCATTTATTATTAAACAATTATAAATCATTTTTTTTTTTTTTTTTAATATTTTAGTTATAATTAATATGACTGCAATTTAAGTTAATTAATCTAATTTGCCTTTTTGGTTGTATTGTTGAGTAAATTAAATTAGAAATCAGAAGTTTTTTGTGGATGCCAGGATATTAAAAAGAGAATGTCAGCTGATGTCATGGTTGCCAAGTGTACATCTCAAATGTGAAGTAAATTAAATAAATATTAAAAGTAATTAATTAAATATTAATCTAATAATTTAATTAAACGTTTATTGATACTTATTTTCTTTTAGGAACATTAAATGGGCTGCTATTGGACAGTCTGACATTATAATATTCTTAAAGCATATTAACTTTTTCCTAACGCATAATAAGAGAATAAGCTGCGTGCTATGAATAAACATTTATAAAACGATTGAAGTATATTGTGCTTGTTATAGGTTAAAATTAAACAAACAAATCTATTGACAACATAGATTAAATTTATGTTAAATTATGTTATATGTACCATTGTAGTTGTAATTATAGTAATAAAACTATTGGAATAAAAATAAAGGCAGGAAGAATGACTTACCCGTCACATGTTTTAAGGACAATTCCAACAAGCCGAGACTAAACAACGGCTTAATTATATAATAGATTAGCCGAGTCCGGCAGACTATATGTCATCTTGCTAATTACGTCAGGCCAGTAATTAAAGCCAAGTAATGAGAAATCAACTAATTTATATTGTATTCGGCCTTGTATATTTCGATCATCAGATTGGTATAATTGGCGAGGCGGCTGTTTCCACAAAGTGTTTCAGAAGAGACGTAATACACTTGCACAATGATTTCATAGTTAATATTTTATAAACTTAAGTAATTGAGTTTAATATTTCTATTTATATATTTCTTCAGAATTTTGTGCTGAAATATATCGAATTCAATTGACGTTGATGGGAAAATAGCAAAACAAACAGTAAGTGGACACATCCAAGGTGATGCGAGGCGAGTTCGTATATAACTAATAATTATGTTTAATAAAATGCCATGAAATAAGTCTTTTCAACAATCGCGAATGTATGCGCCGAATAAATAAGCAACAGGCAAAGGGTGAGAGTTATTTAAGAATGGTTTTGTAGTCTTCGAAAGAGCGGCCAGTTTAAAAGCTTTTAATCTATTAAAAAGTGAAAAATGTAAAAGAGAAAAAAGTTTCTTGAATAGCAGAACATACAGATTGCCTTTGTTGGCAAATTTTTGATATAAAATTTACCGTTTATTCATTCATTTATAGCATGTAGGTATTTGACAAATATAGTGTTTTCAGTAAGCACTTAACGTTTCGTCGGTGAAATCTCAGTTTCTTCCGTTTTAAAGCTGAGATAAATTTAAGCACATAGCATATAATACGAAATGCGTATATATTAAATATATGCCAAGGAACGCCTACTAAAAGCCCTACATGGGGTAGAAAACCGTTTATTGGACTTGATATTTTAAAGTACAATAGCGAAGAGAATACAAGAGCTCGCTTTCCCAGTGAAACATGATAATAAAACACTTGAAATTTTCTTATTAACATTATTTAATGCATCTTTGTAACACACATAAACAGATATTTATGAAAATATAATAATTATTTGATAATAAATTTCTTAAATTTTACGCACAATAAATACTAAAAATTAATTCAAATTAAATTTAAAATTAATTAAATTCTGCATTTAGATCAAAAATTGCTAAATGAAACAAAATGTAAAGCAGCTGATCGTTTATGTTATTAAGTTAATGGATTTGTGTTATTGTGTTTTTAATTTTTACAGTCAATATTTATCACAGTACTTGTTTATCAGTATTCTATAAAACCGATTGAGTATTATGTACAAACATTAGGGAGGCATTAATCATCCAAAATGTAAAGCTAGGAGATGATGGGAAATAATGTTAAGAAGGGAGAAGGAAACAAAGTTCATTACAGGATTCTTGTAGCTCTAATTAGCTTAACTAAGGACAATAATCAATTGTTACATCGAATTGAAAAGACAAAGATTATTTATTATTATGTTTTTTTTTTTTTTTTTTTTTTTTGTTTTTTTTTTATATTTATATAATTTAAATCATTTTCACTTATGCTCAATTTGAGGGAAACTTTTAATAGAGATGATATGTGATGATGAGTCTAAAGCACTGACACTGATTATAAAGCGAAAATTTGTATAAACAGTAATTGGTGTGATGATAATTTTTATCTGCATTTTAAGAATTGGGAGCAGGCACGATAAATAAATTACTTATATGAGATTTATATATATATATATATATTTCCGATGAAATGATGTTACTGCAGTTTCAAATTCCCTTCATTCATTCGTTTTCACTATTAATTCTATTTCCGAAGCAATTCTCTTTTCTTTTTATTACTATACCTATTAAAGTTTAAATATTAAACGCATAAAATAAAATTTGTTTAGGAACCTTTCATATAATACCAGATAAAAAAGCTGTGCTCGCATTGGATCGAATCTTGGATATTAACTATCTCGGGGTAACATATATCCCTAGGGTTTTAGATGCAGAATAAGTCATTGTGCGACATAAATAACAGGTTTAATCACAGCTTTCCAACTGCAGATATGAACAGAGTGAGAATTTTCAATATCTAGCTCTATATACGATATACGATAATGCCGAGAAAAAGAGATTTATATCGAATTTATCGAATACAATTGCAAATGAGGTACAGTTATACTACGACTTTGTTTAAGAAAACGGTGGTAAATTTCTCTCCTCCCATTAAGCCAACTCGAAAGCCAGCTAAGTTGGTTCAAGGGTTAGTCGACAATTACCATATTCCACCTACAACGAATAAGATATTATTATGATTATGACAATTGTTATACCCCACATAACTTGTGCTATAAAGGCAAAAATACAGATGAACTTGATATAGACCAACCTTTTAGCAACCTTTGTCTCCTTTTCTGACAGTCCGTCTTGAATCCTTCTGTTCATCCCATAGGCCATAATTTTTGAGATGTTTTGATGAAATTTGATAGACTGGCGGTTTTTGGGCCAAGGACAAACGCTATTAAAAATAGTTCCGATTAGCCCACTTTTTCAACCACTTCCCATATAACGCTTAATTTTGAAAAGTCGTTACACAAATAACTGTAGGATGATGTAGAGTATTTAATCGTCGACAGTAGAAACCAAAATATTTTTCCTTGTTTTGGACTAATGAAATAAATTCTTAGACTACAAGAAAGAAAATTGAACACTAGCAGCCTATTGGCTTCATTTTTGGAAAGAATGTGCGATATAATTTACCCTTTTTTGGAAGTATTTTTTCTTATCTGCTGGAAATGATGAAGAAATTGTATAGACGTGAAATTTGGAATATCGCATTTTAATAGTATTTTGCTATTACGTTAAGTAGCGTACAAGTGTTGTCAAACCTGCACTCGCGCCAAAGACCACAGATATATTTCAAAGAAAAGTGCTAAAGATAACGAACAGGTTTTAACTATCGATGAAAACCGGGTATTATCTTCATTTTGTCCATTCGTTTGCAACACCCTGAAGAACATATATTTTTGATCAGCATCAAATTGTAAACAGATTTAAGCATGTCCTTCTGTGCGTCTATGGTGAGAATGAAGCCATCGGCTTCAAATTCGGTTGAAACATTGGAAGCTCTTGCACGCAGTTTAATATTGAAAATAAATCCGTCAAAGTAGACAATATACCTAATACAACATAATCTGAGAACACCTCTGTTTTTAAAAATAACAACTTCGTTTTTGGCTCGTTACTTATAAACTACAACACATACAACGGTAAAAATTTGCAAACAATCAGCCACGCCTGCACGAAGTTATAAATGCCTCTTTCACTTTTTTGATGTTTTCTGCTTATTACCAATAAGCTCAACTAGACAAAATGTTGACAACAACAAATGTTGAATTATTCTGCACATTCCTCACATGAAAATATATTATTCGTTCCCATTACGTGGAGGATTGGTTTTTTCTTAGTGGTATGGTCAATTGGATATGAAATAAAAGAAAAAGAACTTGGAAAGTAGAATACGACAAGCTAAGTGTATTAATTCCAAATTAAAGTCCGCGAGCGTCACAGCGGTATATCAGGGACAACGGGCATGGGTTGCGGTTTCGCATAATATAATTTCTTTACTTGTTTTAAATTCAAAATCAACTACATGACCTTATCTGTTCCAGAAAGAGATAATTAACTTTGCTCAAACTACGTACAATTTCTCATTACCTAAATAAGACCAATAGGTTGTAAATAGGTGACTTGATTGCAAGATGGAGTGGAGATACATATGCCGGATATTGTTTATTGAGTGCGCTATTTATCTAATTATTTATCAATTTGGCAGCACTTTAAATATACAAAGTTTTTCTGGTAATTGCGAGCAAATCCTCGTCGTAAAAATCAAAAGTGAATACCTCACACTAACTGGGATTGTATAAATGTTCCGATTCCTATTACGAAAATATGACAGCTTCAATATCCATTCTCTGGTAAGCACAAACAAGCAATATTATGGAGCGATGCATTCACATACAACCTTAAGAATTATAAACTATCCGCTCCGAATGGCAGCAAACGCACTTTTTAAACGGAAAGAAAATCAAAATGAAATCGTCTTGAAGAAAGAGAACATAGTGCCGCTAGATACCGACATTGCAAGTTGAATGAATCAATTTCAATGTTTCTCTTTGATTCGAAAATCCAGCTTCTTAGCGGACATAAAAAAACGTTACTTATTTCTTATTACTTATTGATAGTGAATAAATTCAATATTACCTCAGGTCCAAATAGATATACAATATAAGATATAAAACCACAGCTAGAACGATTCATCTTCATTGTCATCAGCCAATAAGTCGTCCAAAGACTCATATATATTTATTAATAAATGGCCATATTTCCAACTTTGATCACTGACATATAAAGGAGCAAAGTATTTATCTCTAAAGCGGTAGACGCGTAATAATTGCGTTTTACCATCTCTTAAATACACGCCCGTCGCAATGAGTTGCTGAAGATATGCTATATCGATGTGAGAATTGCGTTGATTGTGAGGAAATTCAATTGAATTTTGTGGTGTAGGAGTAATAGATAAAGCAGTTTGTGATTGCGCTTGCAACTCCATTATAACTTCGTCAGGTTGCTGACAGTATTTGCAAAACCAGCCACCAAAATGGTTAAGGTCTCCTATAACAAGTGGAAAATTTTGGGTATTTTGTAAAAGAGCAAGATCAGCGGCAATCTCTCCCTGAATATTGTCCAGATGACTAAAAGAGCTGATTATGCCATTCAGATGAGTTAAGTCAGGGTGCTGCCAATAAAAACCGTAAACATTAAACTTTAAACGAAAGACTGTCGTTGGGACTTCGTTGACGTAGTACTTGAAAAAATTTAAAGCTTTATGTTCTAATAAGGTGTGATCGTCGGTGTAAATAAAAAGATCGGTACCTCTAATCACATTGCTGCTAAGTTGTTGTTGACGGAATAAGTGATACGCGGCAGCGCTGGAACAATTTCTATGTTGCATTAGTTGGCAGTGGAACAACATGAAATTGTTTTGAGGTAAGATCTGCTTCAAATGGCGTCGCAAAGACTTTAAGTCACTTATAGAAACTGGGTTGCGTTTAAGAAATATGATGAAATAATCAATAATTCTTTCGACGCCTTTCACTTGCATTTCCAGTAAATCTAGACTAAAAAATTGACCTTCAATCATGTATACTAATCGATGGCACTCATCCCGGCTGGGATCCTTAAGCTTAAAGATGGTTTTGGCAGCCATTAAAGCCCTCCAAATAATCTCAGGTTGCCCGCAATCGCGTCCATGCCACTCAGATGAACATTTACAATGATCTTGCCCAGCATCGAGCAAATCTTCCGATCCACTGTCGCTTTTTAACTTGAAAGTTTCATTTTGTGTACCTTCACGAAAACACCATAACGTCATTTCACCAAAAATTAACCGTTCAGACTCAGAAATATTTCCATTTGATTTACGTAATATGAACTCTTTATGAAATCCAACCTCTCTGGATGGCCATACAAATTGCGTCGAATTGGCACTGTTGTCGGCCGATCTTAAGCTCTCCGCCTTTATAAAATTTACTCTTTGTTGTTCTTCCTGTTCTCTGGTGAAACTGCCATCAATCCTGTTGAGGTTATCACTCAACCCGAATTGCAGTAACCAAAAGCATAAAATGAAACCGAATTGTATTAGTAACACCGACCATAATAAAACTCTTTTCGTCCAAGTTCCACGACCTGCTAACAGTGGAGTGACTTGTGTACGCTGCATCACATCCAATTGTTTCTCCTCTTCGTTAGCTAAGGCATCATAACGGGTTAAGCTCAGACGTAAATGCATCGGTGCTCTTTTATTATTTGCTATCAAATTAATCCTGAGTTTAACACATTCTTCTTTTTCTAATTTTAATATTAATTTATTTAACTAGAATTTTTCACTAAATTTCTCGGCACACGCCCGTATATTCATACACATGCATATATTCGTTTTTTGCACATTCTTAGTTAAAATTTCATGCACTCCTTCGCATTTTCTTTTTATTTTATTTTACAATACACTGCACAATCTTGGAAGAATGTATTATCATGGACTGTCCACTCATTGCATTTTAATAATTGAATACAAAAACATCCGTTTCCTTCTGTTATTGAAGTGTCAAAAATATTGGTTTTTAATGCTTGCAACTTCTTTTTATTTTCTAGACGTAGTTTGTATTTATTGGATACAGGAAAAGATCTTTAATGGTTTGCGTTAATTTGAAATGCTTGAGCTTCTCAAGCTTATACTTCCCGTCCATACACGCACGATAACAAAGTTTGAAGTTGTCCGAGTTGCACGTATTTTTCTATTTAGAGAATCGGTTAAACGCAAAAAATATGCTATTTTTCGATAAAGTTGGACTACATGGTGCAAATTATTCCGCTGAGTAGGCAATCTACTATAATTTATTCTAGTTTGAAACGCCTATTCAACATTGTCAAAAAAACAGCTGTTATTTTCAAGGGTAAATTTTTTCTTCTTCCCGATTTCGTTTTCTCCTTTAAAAATTACGATAAGCTGTTCATTTGCACAGTGTTACATACTACTATCATTTTGCAACGCTTTATCGCTTATTTTAGAATGAATGCAGTATTAAAAAGTAGTACAGTGGGGCCACTCGTTATTTTCTATTATATACTCGACTGCTTAATATATTACTTTTATAAGGTTGAGTCATAAGGAACTTCCGGTGCAACTAGGTAGACTCTATTGCTCACATTTACCCACTATAAGTCACCGGAAAAAACGAGTTTTTGTTTTCACTATATAGACGAGGATTCAGTTAGTCTTCTGTTAATTGTTTCATGTGGAGCACGTTACATTCAGCTGTTTTCCTTAATCTCTGAAATGGAGAGTACGAAAGTGCATATTCGACACACAATGGGAATTACATTTGGGAATTTAAATAAGGAAAAAGCGCTAAGGCGACAGCTGAAAAAATATGCAGCGTATACGGTGGAGCACTGGTTACTGATTGGGCAAAAGGAAATCGGTTTGTAACATTCCGTTCTGGGAATACGTGTTTAAAAGGCGAACTGAGAGCGGCACGTCCTTCCGACTTTGACGACGACCTTTTAAAGTCAATATTGGAACAAAATCCATGTTAATCAACAAGCGATATAGCAAAGAGGTTGAATAACGCAAAATCAACTGTCAGCTGCTATCTGGAGAAATTAGGGAAAGTGCGCAAAATAAATGTCTGATAAAGAAACGGGAGTTACTTATCACTCGAACTAATATTAAGACTTGACTTTCTATATGCTTTTAAAGCGCAAAGAATTGCATAGTAAATCAAAAAGCCGGTGAATATTTACCGGCTTTTCTATTATTAACCCCACAAATAATTCCGATTTGCTTAAATGTTTTCACCTTTCCGACCTTAAGACTTGCAACAGCAAGTGAGTTAATAGATATGATGGAATCCTCAAAGAATTGCATAATGATAAAAAGTTTCCACTAACTTCCCGACCATGGCACGGAAAAAGCCATCGCATGTTTCTCACTCTTTTTGAAAATAAATAAAAAGAATTTTTGACGCTCAAATAATCAAATATTTAACTTATTTGCGTAGGATCGTTATTGTCATTTGCAGCTATCGAGATTGCTAGCATTATTTACCGATGGATTTTAAGACCGCTCGCTAGGCCAGGGGCAAGCCATTTTCTCCGATTCAGCGTGATAAACCGAATCAATGGCGCTACCTACGAAATTTAGAAGCATAGATGGTAACTAAGCACCTATCGGTTTATCGTCATTTTGAATATTGAAATGGATGTCATAGCAGTAAATTTTACAATCATTTGTTAGTCAGCATTTTTAAATATTTAAAAAGGCTTGGATTACTTACTGTTATATGAACCCTCATTAAAATGAAAGGAAGTCTGTAATATTGTACACCATCATTGAGCAGACGCATTAGCATTTATTTTAAATACCTGCAAGTCTACGGAATATTAATTGTTATCATTACCCATGAGCGCAATACTATTATCTTGAAATAATAATATGATGATAACATAATAATTGAAATGAAATATAGTGTGTGCGAAATAATAACCGAAAGCGTATATATACGTACCAACTGCTATTTTTTAAAAGTCAAGACCTAACTATTCCAAAACATACTTACCTCCTTCCCTTTGAGATAGATCGTGCGCGTGACGGATATGCGGATAAATTGAACATTTATATTGTAACGGGGTTATCTGGGGCAGGGTAGAACTCAGTCACACCAGGGTTTAGGTTGTTCGTACTTTATTTTAATTCTTTTATATATTCGATTTGATTTTTGTGGAGGATTACAAATGGCTTTTTTTTTTATTATTTTATTTTAGAGCGGTAGGCAAAAAAAACCAGCCTGGTGGCCTGACGTTCCTTTCTTTTTTTTTTCTTCGCACGCGCTCGCACCATTTATTAATTCCGAATTCGCGGATTGCTACAAAGAGACGAATTATTTCACGTGTGTCATAGCAGCCGCGGGTCCCTTCCTAACTGGGCTTTGTAAAAAAAAAAGGTGTTCACCAGTCCTTCAGGGATGGCGATTAAGCTGAACCAGCACATCCCCTATCCGTGGAGTCAGTAGTTCTTTTCGTCCTTCAAGGATGGCGATTAAGCTGAACCAGCACATCCCCTATCCGTAAAGACAAACAAAAAAATCCTAGTAGTCAAATTCAGCTTATAGTATAGCCGGTGCTATACTTACCTCGGCGGCGGCTATGACACAATAAAAGACCGAGCGTATTGCGACACGCTCTTTTATAGTGCTGGCCACCAAACTGTCCCGTTATATAATGCCATTCTTACCTATCTATTCTTACATTTGTTGGTTTGGGTTCGATCACGCTTGTCTGATCGAACCTGTTTGTTTGCCTTTATAACTACATGTTATGCTTAGGCATGCTACTTATCTACCTGCTGCTAGATAAGTACTACCTGCTCGGTTTGCTTATTTCTATGCGTGTTTACGTTCTACTTATTCTATGTTAACCGTTGGGTATATTTCATGCAGTTTAGTGTATACTTAACTAGCTTTGCCTATTTACAGTTGAGGTGATTATATGAGGTGATTATATATATGTGTGCGTATGGATGTATGTGTGTATGTAAGTATGTTTATATGTAGGGAAACAAAGTAATACTTAGTAAGGAGGCAAACCGCTTCCTTACAATATAAAGCTCATAAAGTTAGTTCCCTAAGATGAATCAAAGTGACTGAAGCATCGTCCAACACTATCAAGCTGGTTGTATTCTCTAATATTGCAAGTTTCGTAAATATCCTCCATAAATCATCTCTAAATATACTCTATCATAACTCTCGCCAGGCATGAGTTTGCAAAGTATTTCCATGTCCCAGGTACTAAAGAGGCCTAAAATTCAATGTAGGATTTATTTGATAGACGTGGCGACTAGTTCTAACACTTGTGATTTCTTTAAATTCATCAGCATGTTGAAAGATGCTGTTTTCGAATTAAACGTTTCGCCTCATTGACAGTGTATTTGATGAATAAAATTGTACCGTGAACTCGAGATCTTCGGCTTTATGCATTTCAAAAGAAGGCAAAGTGACTTGCTACTCACATTAGGCGGCTGTCAACGATTTGGCTTTCATATATCATATATATTCTACACACATACACACTGATTATGTAAATCTCTTTTAATTATTAAGAGCAGAGCTGATCTGCTGCCTGAAGAAACAATAAATTTGCTATAACCATTCAAAAACTCATTCATTCACTCATACATTCAAAAAACTTGCATAATAAAAATCGAAATGTTTCCTTAGAGACATTTAACTATAATTTAAATTCTTTTTCTTTTTTTTTTTTGAAATTCAATTTTTTATTAAAAATTTAATGAATATGTATGCTTTTCACATGTATGTTTTAAAACATTATAACATGAAATAATCACAATGATAAAGTTTTTAACTATTTTTTTTTTTCAACTTTTTTTTAAAAATAATTTTCATTTCTTTTTATACCTTCCACCGAAATATTTAGAGAAAGCTAGTTTATCCATTCAATTCATAAATGGCAATTCATTGTAAGGTGATTCCGAGACGATTTAGCCAAATATTTCATTTTATCATTTAATATGCCGGAAATTTTACAGATTTGTAATTACTTCATATTCACGGATCAAGTTGCAAAGTGCACGTATTTTTCAGCGAATGCGTGCGTCGCGATTGCCAGGTGCAAAAAAGCAAGGAACTACAATTTTATATCATTATTATTTTCAATAATTTATTCGTACACGCCCACACAAACAAATAAACAAACAAACAAACAAACGAATCTGCTATATTTCATTTTTGCTTGAGGTGATCGGTATTCGAAATTCGCTTTAAAACGAATTTAAGTTTATTACTTATTCATAAAAATGTCATTGTATACTATTTACGTTGAGCTGATTTTTTTAAAATCTTCGCAAGTTGACTACATGTAATATATGTGTGTGTATTGATTATTAACAACTACAAATAAATATTTAATATTTGCAGGTAAGGGTATATCCTTTGATTTAAAAATATTTTTTTTCATCCAATTGATCTAAAAAATTTTTTTAATCTTATATATATATACATTTATATATATAAGCGTGTCTGGTGATTGGATTGGCATGTATTGAATTTGCTTATAAATTTTACAATGGGTTTTTCACTTCTTCTAATCTTTTTTTTATTAAGTGTATGTAAATTAATTTTAAAATTACTTACTTTTGCTTATAAATTAAAAAGAAAAAATAATTATAATAAAAAGAATCGCTCTAAAAAATTTGTTGATGGATTTAGTACAGTTATGACGATGCTAAGCTTCAATTGCAGAAGGAGAGGACTTAGGAGAAGAAGCAGGGCTGGAAGATGTATCCGCAGCTACGGAACTACCACAGCCAGAACTACTGGAATCACAATTTGTTGAAACTGAAGACGAGCGCTTTGAAATATCTTCGAAAGCGGTATTTGTCAGTTTAGTGGTTACAGGTTCCGTTACATTGCTAGCATCTCTTTTTTTCACACCTTGTTCTGCTGACATCGACCTATTGCAACTATCATACAAAGCAGATTTGCCATTTTCATCAAGTACAATGTTAAGTTTCTCTCTAAGCAATAAATTCTCAACCGCCGGAGGACTTAAATGTAAAGGAGTTTCGGCCTCCTCATACGAAGGGTAGTTGATCGGATTCAAACGTGTTCCATGACGCAAATTGTCTGTCAACAATTCGTGCAAAGTGGTGCCGTCTCTTCGTTTTGATATTTTGTAGATGGCAGGGCAAGACTTTGAATTTTTCACATCATTTGTATCTTTAAAATCCTGTAAAATATTCAATTCGATGTTTTGATCTCCAGAAGGGACAGCGTCTGCCATTAAAAATGACAAATCTTTACCAAAGAGTTTTCATTTATATATTTATTTATTTACCATCAAATAATTCTGAACGTCTATCATCTCTGTTGACAGCCGCCAGTTTATCGATAATTGATGCCGCATAACTATTATCCTCAATGCTACCTGCACCTACTGGATGCTCTGAGTTGATATTCAATTGACTTAATGTTGGAACTGTTGCACCCAAACTGAAATTATCTATCTCTACGCCTTTAATACTAAAAGTCAAGTTGGTATTTTCAAGCGTTGTGGGCGTATTCAACAGCAAAAGTTGTGAATTTACTTTATGATCTTCTAATTCTAATTTTACATGATCAAGATTCTCATTGATATAATTTATATGTATGGGAGATGTTTGTAAATTCTGTGTGTATTTAGGCTCTTCTTCCGGTGGTGTATAATAAATGGAAGCTTTACTTGCCGAATTGTTGCTCATTAATTTCGACTTGAGTTTGTGTAATTCTTTGATCTCTTTGAAATTGAACGATGGATGATGCACGGATAATGGAATCATGTTTAATTGCTCCTGCAACATTTTTTGTTGATTTTGATCACTTGAAGCCATTTTGGTTTTAATATAAAAATCTATATCTGAAATATATTTCAATAGACTTATTCAAATAGACTTACAAACGAAAGAAAGGAAATGCAAACAATCAAAATTAAATATATGCACATATTGAGAATAGTATTGTTAAACTAGCCCATTAAACAACATCTTTTATATATTGTTGATATGTTGTCAAATACATTAATTTGAATTTAAACTCCTTTGCTGTACTTTCCCAAAAAAAAAAAAAAGATATCAAATCTTAAGTTAAACAGTAACCAATACTTTTATATCTATTTAAGAGTTCGCTTTTACAACGACCGATTAGCAAAGATTTTTCAGTGAAATACTAATTGACGATACGAATGTCGTGCTGTGTTTTGCTCAGAAACGAACACAAGCATTGAAAACAAAAAGAATATAGACATTTTGTCAATTATTTGAGATCTATTTGAAAAGATTGTTTTCAAACATTCATAATTTTGTGTTTAATTGTGTTTTGTTGACTTGAAGGCGATTTCAAGGTTCGTAAATAAGTAACGTTGCAGTTTTTTTGAAACACACGCAACACTCATATTAGCGGTTCCAAGCATACTATGAAAGTGTTTATTCGATCTCTTCCAAAAGCATTAACTTTAATAGGGGCAAATACAAACATTTTATCTTGGGCTCGAAGCCGCCAGAAAAACATGTGATATGTTAGGCAGCAATTGTAAAACAGACCGGTATTGATATAATGCTAAATTGGACGATTCTTTTCCGTACAATACCCGAGGATCGTTATCGGAGCCATTAGCGGAGAAGATATTTTCTATCCCTTGGATTTTGAGCACTATCATATGATCCCGATCTGATGGTATCCCTCTCCTGCGTATTTCAAATTTTTGTTAATGAAGAGGATCTGATGTTAAAGAGGTAATTATGAGAAGATGGCAAAAGCATTTCGGTAGACAAAATTCCAAATATATATTAACCCTTAACAAAACAAATGCCGCCATCCTCTCGGTATTATAAATATTCTAAAAAAAAAAAAAAAAACGAATGTCGCCATATAGGCGGCGTGACGTGATGTTTTAGCAAATCTATTAGGGTCCGCCCTAATTATGCACTCAACAACAGATGAAGATGAAAGTGATAACTACGATAATTCCGATAGTGATTTATTAGCGTTATGTCTATTACGGACAATGATGAAAACAATAAAGCACTTAATTTCTTAAAAATCCGACGGTCTACTGGCCATAGAAAATGCGCGAAAGTTCGCCAAGTGTTAATTACACTTCATACTTTCATCACGCGGGAAATATTAACGTAGTCACCTACAGTGGTGATCAAGATTTATTTATTCATTTTGTTTTTTTCTTTGTTTTTTTTAACTATTATCATATTTTTATATAATCTTATAGAATACCCTTTCGAAACCCTGTTTATGTAATCGAAGGCGTCAAATATTCTACGACTTTGGACTGTCGAGAATTATAAAATTTTATGAACTTTACGCATCATTATGTCCCATATTATATATTATTCATTCTTATTTATTATATTTTCAATTTCATTATACTCAAAAATCAACCAACAATCTCTTTCAATTGAGCAAATTTTCTTCATTCGCAGGATTGAAAAAGTTATGGTATATACAAGCATAACCACATAAAGCTTGGAGAACACTTACCGTCGGTAATGTCATCATCGCAGTGACCACGACAATTCTCGAAGTAGAAACTCGGTAAATTTTCTAAGACTTTATTGAGAGTTTGTTGTTGATATTTGTAGCCTTCACGTAAACGCAAAACCTGATGAGCACTGAATTTGCGTATTTTATTACGTTGGAAAACATAATTTTCGCGTACCCAATTTAATTGACCAGTGGAATAATCTCTGACTTTCTTTACCTGCCAAGCAAACGCGAAAGTTATTTTTGTTCATATTGATATGAATAAAGGTTTACCTGATCATAATACTGATCTTTTAACGCTGTCAAATGACTGGAACCAAGATCGCGAAACTCTTTTAAATGTTTCGCCTGTGTAGTGTAACTACTTTGTATCCATTCCACTTGCTGGGCACAATTCTCACGTATGCGATGCACCTTAATGAGAACAAAATAAATAAATAAAATATTGCACAGTTTTTTCACATAAAAAAATACTTCATTTGAACATAGAAATTTAAAAATATATTTAATATACCACGCCCATAAAATAGCTTTGTCAATATGAAACGCATACATTTTGTTATGTTCATCATATGTAACATATATTTCAGAGCCAATCCATTGTTTTCGTATTTCTACGACTTTATAGAGCTTTTTGCTCATTTTACAAACTAAAAACCGTAAATTTTTATTCGTCATATATATCGATCGATCGGTCAGCGCAAAAGTTCGAAAAAAATTGTGTTTTCAACGCGGCATTGTAGAAGTCGTGAAATTTTCATGGTTGATTCGACTTTACTACTGATCAAGAACTTTTTAGATAGTTATCTTACAAACGATTTCCCAATCTAACCAACTGGGCCCCGGACTTGCCTTGCCAATGTGCCATTGGGTCAATTACATATTTTCCTATCTTTTGGAGAATTTATAGATATCGCGGCAGGGAATATCTTCCCCATTTGCTGCGCTATATCCTTGCATTTTTTTTTTTGTAAACGTCTTCGCACAAAACAGAGCGATGCTCTGGAAACGTTTGATCCATCGACATAATCGAAAGCAATCGGCTCTGCGGCGTCAAGCATGTAGACTGACAGCTTTCCAGTTGAGTGCTTCCAACGTGTCGTGAATCGCTTCCGCCGTATAGATGGATGGACGGCTGTCTGGTATACCTTTGCACTTTTGTGCCTATTGGACGGTAAACGGTTAGATTAATTGTTGTTGTTAGCGTTGGATATTAAAATTCACTTTCAAAGCAACTCGATCTTGTGGTCGAAGTGGACGGTGAGCCTGGGCTTTCAAAATGAACTCCAAATATAAACATTTTTTTTAGTATTGTTTGGGGAAAAAAGATGTTGTCCACGAATGCTCTTAACTTGGCACAAATTCAAACATGTTGAACGCAGCAAAACACTATTATACAAATACTCTTCCAATTTACCACTTATGCGCGTTTGGCACTGGCTGATGGCTGATGTCAAATTTTTATAAATTATATTACACATTGCATTGGTGCATCACTTGCTAGCCCGCACTTCAAAACTTGTATACCTTAACCGAGTGATCCTAATGAGCAATCAATGGTGGAGATGCCAATCAAATTTCCGGGTAGTTACTCAATTTTACTTAGCAAACTAAAATAGTCTTCAATATTTTGGTCAAAATTGTAACCATAATATCGATGTCCTGTTTCCTTTCACGACTTTCTTTAAACCTAAGTTTCTTTCACAACACTTAATAAACGTTGTATACTCCTTCATTCTTTTAATAGTGAGTCTTTTAGTTAATAAACATACCTGCTGGGCATAATTTTCCCTCAAACGTTCCAATTGTTGACTTTTATAGCTCTCAATGCTATCCAACATGGCGTATATTTGTTTGGCTCTAGGTGATTGCTTAGACCGCGTACCACAGCAATGAAATTTGTTACACAAACCGCATCTGAAGCAACAAAATAGTTGAGTAACACGCATAAGAAGATTTAAAATGCAATCATTATACTTATGACATAACGCCCGTATACCCTGTACAATAAGGGTGAGAAGTAGGAAAGCAGTGGCAGCTGCTACACCAGATAATAAACTACCAATTTTAACGCGATAAAAAATAATAGGATCTATTTGAAGTCTGCAACGATTCAAGTTTTTTCGATATTGTTATCTCGTATTTTCATATTTATATTCACACCTACCTTATGAATGCTGAAGCATTACCCATTACATTATAGGCGTAACAAGTATAAAGGCCACTATCTAGTCGTGTAATATTACTAACCAACAAAGAACCGTTCTCGATCAATGCTACACGGTCTATTGCGTCAGCACGCTGTAGGCTTACATTTAACGGCACCTCATCATTGGTCAATGCATTTAACTGCAATCTATCCAATCCTTTGTCGTTGTGATTGATAATAACTGGACGTTTATCCGGATCCGCATGGTACCGCAATATTTTATTGTTTGGCGTTACCTAAATAAATGTATTATGAAAAATTTAAAAAAAAAAAAAACGACGGACTAAATAACGTACCCAAATAACGTTTGGTGAAGGACTGCCCGAAAAACTACAGTCTAGCTTGGCAGTAGATCGTAATTCATGCATTTTTGATTCGGTGACATTTTGCAAAACTGGTTTAGTGCAATTCAGACTTTTTAATACGGTGATCATGTCGCCCGGGTAACCATGCAAGCATTGCAACGCATTAATCAAAACTTCCAAATCTTCAGTTGTCGCAGTCTGTAATGAAAAATTTTCAGAACTCCCAGCCGCATCGTCAAGACGTAGTGTAGTATTATCGGCAGTAAGCCAATAAGCCAACCAATGCATTTTGCAATCACAGATATAATCATTGTTCAGTATGTTGATGAAGCGTATCTGCGGTAATGAACCGATGCCTTCAGGTAGATAGGACAAATCATTATAGCCAATGTTGAGACGTTCCAAAAGACCCAATGAAGAGATTTCTACTGGGAGTTGTTGAAGCGAATTATGGGCCAGAAGCAGCACCTTGAGGTGGGGTACATTAAGAAATAAAGTTTTACTGAGTTTGCGCAATTGCGAGTTATGCTGTAATGATAAATGGGTCAAACGTTGCAACACATCCGGATTCACATGGGAATTATCACTACGTGATATCCAATTATTCAATTTTTCCAGTGGCGTGTGATCTATACGCAATGATACTAAACTCTTCTGATTCATAAACAATCCGCTGGGTAACTGAGTAAAACGATTGTAACTTAAATCCAAATGTTGTAGCCTATGCAACGGCTGGAAGAGTATGGATGAGATAACACTAATATTATTGGCCGATATATTTAACGTAATTAATGAGTTCAACGATTCAAAAGCCTTCCGATCGATGTAGGAGATTTCATTTTCGGATATATCCAAATGCAATAATTTTTGTAAATTATAAAAAGTATTTTTACTAATATTCTGCAAACTATTTCGTTGCAACTGCAATATACGCAATTCTCCGTTTAAAGCAAAGAAATTATCTGGAAATGAAACCAACTGATTGTCCGCCAGATTAAGAATTTGAAGTTCACCCATATTGCGAAACAATTGAAATGGCAAGACTCTTAGCTTATTCTTGGCTAAATGCAAGCGTTGCAATTTGAAAATTCCATCAAAAGTATTACGCGGAAGATCATTTAAAAAGTTGTCGGTCAAATTCAAAACTTTAAGTTCACTAAGATTATTTAAAAATTTGCCATTAAGAGTATATAAACGATTTCTATCCAAGCGCAGTTCTATCAAGAGATTGGAATGATGCAACGGAGAAAAACTGCATTGCTCAGAATTAATCCGATTTCCATTAAGTTTAAGTACTTTTAAACGACGCACTACTTGAGGTCGGACCCAGTCTATGCATTCTATATGATTTTCTGATAAATCAAGTGATTCCAAGTATTCGAAATTCAGTTCATAATTGGTGAAGAGGGCTTCTAGCTGGCGATCTTTTACATCGCTATGCACCCATTGAAATACACGTACGCTTTCGAACTGCTGTAAATGTAGACGTGCCTCCTCGCTGCCGACATTGTAACAATGCCGTAATATTATATGTGCATATTTTATAAATTTTTTCGCTTTCAATTCCTCATTGATTGTTGTTATGGAGGCGTTTGTGCAATACAACTTGAAGACCTTGAAGTCACTTTGTTCACTAAGAGAAGAAATTGCTTCATTCTCAACCGCATCACCTGTATAATCATATAAAACATTACGTAATATAGTGTCTTCACCCGCGTAAGCTGTTGTATCAAATTTTTCTTTGGAAGACAAAGCTGATGTATCACTACTCTCACCACCAACATCATCACCGAATATCGCAAATGGATTATGAATTTTGTAACTAAATATTGTGGTCTCTGGTGCTGGATGCTTTTCTTCGCCTAATTGCATATGTTTATTACGAAAGCGAAGTTGATCTTGTCGCTCTGCATTCTCACTTGTAAACTTTGAAACACATGAACCTTTTGCATTTTTAAGTTCTTCGTCAATTTGCTGACGTCGCAACCGGTTTCCTGCAAGAGAACTGGTTGTTGCTTCTACAAAATGAGTGGATCTTAAGGTCGCAAGTTCATTATATCTCGCACTTATTGCATTCAAATACGGCGACCATGACCACAAAGAAATATCATAAACGTCCACAGTTAACAACAGAATCAATATCAGGGAAATCTTGGATATTGCTTCCATTTTTCAATATATAGTTTTAAAAATTTATATGGCATTCTACTGACATTCCAAATTGGCATATTAAACCTGAAAAAGTCAAAAAAAAAAAAAAATAAATAAATAAAAACACGTTTAATAATGAAAGAAATTTTTGAAAAATAAAGAAATTATTAATTTATGCTAATTATTGCTGTCTTCTTCTCGTTTTTATTGTGCAATGAGAATGTGCTTTTCAATTTGTACAAATTTACATAACCATATTTTTAGTCTCTCTTTAGTGTGCATAGTGTCAACTTATGTGAACGATGTAAAAATTGCTTTTATCAGCGTTACTTAATGTTGCTTTTCCTCGTGCGTCAACAACATTCATCTTTTCACGTGTACCGTATAACAATCACGATATTCAAACATGTTACTTAGATTAATAACCTTTGATACACTAATGTACAAAAATGACAAAAGTATTTCGATAAATGTAACTGTTAGGCATTTTGATCAGCGACTTCTACAAAATGGTAAAAAAATGGTAAAGAAATGAGAAATACCAGTGTACACAACGGTTGAATTTGGCGGTCTTGACCTTCCTCTACATAAAATAACAGTTTTCCATATAACATTATTGATTTATTGAGCGTACACCGACGCTGCTCATACAATAATGCTCGAAATGCATTTTCGGCCTTCATTGCTTGTATTTTTAATTTGACAAACTTTGCTGTCGAAGCCCACCAAACACGTTCAGAAGCTATTCCGTCATATTGCAAAATGTGGCGACACGAATTCGCTAAAAGTGACACTTTTTGGCCACTTGTTGCAGGAATTGTTGAGGATACGCTGTTGCAGCTCGAATAGGAAGTTCTGCCATAGCCAGCGTACTGACCAGACATGGCGCCTTCTGATTACCGCTTGTTCAGATCGGTGGAGCATGGCTCGACTGGCACGCGCATCCCAAAAGTTTAAGACGTGCGAAAGTGGATTGGTGGGTGGATCGCTGCCAAACCAATACAAGTTCTTTCGAAATGATATCAGCACGTTGCCTAAAATATTGTAAAATGTTGTAGAAAATTATGGAAACTATTCTGATTAATATTTATTGAAACCAATTTTCCACAATAAATGCCTTTTTCAAGTGAAAAAGTGATCAAAATTTTTGCAAACACCTAATAAGTGCATCAAGAAGTTGATCGGAATTATTTTTATGCTCATTTCTTAAATGACTTTACGAAATATTTGTAAAAAAATTTCAAACTAATAACTGCTATATGTAAGCGAATTGAAATATTTTACGCCTTGCAATCAGATCACGGCCAACCTTAAAATTTTGATCTGCAGGCTTGAACTAAGATCATAAAATATGGAGGAAGCTAAGTTTTCTATCTTAATTTTCCCGAATGTGAATAACACTCGTCAACAGTCGACATATAGACGACGAATACACATCGCAGTGTTTAGGAATGTATAAGCTTAACACGGTTGCTTGGTACCGTCCTGGATCGAAACCGTGTTATATGAAACTTTATGTATACCGTGTTGTATGGAGACCGTGTTATATGATATCTTGAAATAATGTTTGTCAACGTGATAAGAACTGTGTTGTATCGATACTGTGCTTTACAAGCACCGTGCTAAGTGGGGAATGTCTCCATTTGGAAGGGTAGGTCTAGTTAGTTCATCTAAAAAATTTATACGACATTTTTTATAAAAATTTTCACATAAAAAATTGTTATTCTGATAGTTTGTATTTTTCCTACAATTCGTTGCATTAAGCGGTGCAGCAAAGCACATAATTCTGTAAATTTCACAACGAAGCCTTACGGCGTACAATTGTTTTCGTCTTGTCAATGAAATTCCTAACGAGCTTGGGTTTAAAGAGTCAAGCAATTTTTAAAAATGTCACTAGCAGCTAATGAATGGTTGCAGTAATCCAGAGCACACTTTTATTTTCTGTCGATTAAATAATTTTTTAAACTCTAAGGTTTGTTTGTCCATAGGGAGTCGTTAAGCGGAAAATGTTTAGAAAATCTGTAATACAGACATTGCTTTGCATAATAGAATTTAGCAATTGCCTGTGAATTATTCACACACACGTTGCAATATACTTAAGTAAACATTCAGCTTTTCTCATGTAACAGAAAAATGGAAAAAAATTCTATAATATATTTTTATTATAAAAAAGCAATTCTTGAGAGTATCGAAGGTCAACCCCTTTACGCTAGAGGCAAAAGTATGAAAATTTAAAACCATTAATGGAATTGGAAATCGCTTTGGGTAAAATGCGTTTTATTCCGAAATATCGAAAATATAAAATCGTACAACATTCAAAGTGAGAAATCCAACTGATTCTCCAAGCAGAACAATTTCCATAATGCTGTGGACAAGCAGAACAATTTTCATAATGCTGTGGACAAACAGTACTTACACCGCATTTTTTTTTAAATATCCGCATCGCAACATCAATGTGTGTATTGTTTTGGTAGGTCGGTATGACTGTTGGGACCAGCTGCCATAAATTTCGATATACGTGCCTTGTTGGATTGATAATAGCGGCGTTTTTCCTTTGGCTTTTGTTTAAACAATCTTGTTGCGTGTTTTTTTTTTTTTTTTGATTTATTTGTAGCACGAAATTGACTAGATTGCTAAGCTATATCCAGGTCATAGGCAAAAATCCAAGTTTCATCGCCAGTAATTATTATACATTTTAAATCCTTATCACTCATAGAAAGCATTTCCTTTGACACTTCAAACAGTGAATACTGCATAAAGTTTAAAGCCTATTTTTTTGGCCACGTTTGAAATTTCAACAGTTAATCGAAAGCAAATACAAAGCAGAATTTTAAAAGGTTTACTCTCGGTAAAGCTAATTTGTCTTTAGCATATCAAAGCATTTTTGCGAACCGCACACAATAATAAGTTTACTTAGGAATGTTTGGTTCTGTGTGTATTAAAATTATAGCTGACTTAAAAAGAAAGACTAAAAATCAATATATGTTGCGTTCATATAGCGTACATTTTTCAATACCATCTTCTCTGCACTACTTTATAAACAATCGAATTTCTTAACGTGCATTAAGCCCTCCAAGCTTTTGACTGGGACAAAATTCGTTTTTCAGATTGTAGTTCACTTATATAAAAGCTATGTAACTATGTATGGACTGTCGCTTTTCATTTCCAGTGCGCTATGCCCTGAAGGAGTTTGTGTTGCAAAAGTTATCAGATTCCAAAACTTCCTACCAGTAAACACGTAATAAACTTTTTTCTTAACGTGATGTTTATTCAGAGCAGCTTGAGATTCTGAGTTGGTGAATAATCACATGGAACCCTTTCACGATTACAAAATTTAAGGTAAAAGGTTAAGGCATTGGTGCATAAGTTCAAATATTCTTGAAAGCAAAAACAATGAACGTTACACACCCAGATGGAAATAACAGAAATTTTAAAGCTTACTTTGATTAGCGAACACCAACCAACACCAAGTGAAGTAATACAATTTTAAACGAAGTTTTAGTAGATGGTTTAACCGTGATTTCAATAGACTGAGAATGAAGAACAAAATATCTTCAATCGACAATAGGCATTGGTAAGGACTACTTGTGAAGATCTCCAAGTATTGGACAAACAGTCGTATTTTTGGAAAAGAAAAAAAAAAAACGAAACTCCAAGCATAAGAGAATCTCACGTGTTTTAACTCTATCTCTATCTTAAAATATTTCTCTTCTATTACAGGTCTTTTTTGTATCAGTCAACAATAAATTATGCCAGCACACAAGCCTGTACATGTAAGCATTTCAATCAAGCGCTCTATTCACCGTTTATGCATACCTGAGAATTGCTATACAGAACAGCTTAAATTTAAAGTTCAAGGTTATATAAATCAACATTAGACAAGGACAATAGATAACAAAGCAAAGAAAACAAAATATATAACATTTCAAGTTAAATTGCATACGTCGTCTAAGTGTGTTAGTGAAAAATGAAATGAATTTCTCACATTTAACTCCAAAACCTTAGGTGTCGCAAAACCGCACCGATATTATACTCCAGCAGTCGTATTGCGATTATCAAGCCTATCGAGTACAATTCAAACAGAAATTCATTGACGTAACAGAATCTTCTATAACCCAAGAAGTTTATTTTAAACTAGTAAGACAATTGTATTCGGCTGTGATAAAATCTTTTTTACATGTGATATTTACTCAAAAAAAAAAAAAAAAAAAAAACGGAAAAACTACATTTGCGTCCTCTATAGGATTGGGTGGGCGAGGCTGGTCATTTGCTATGTCCACTATAATTTAGTTTGAATGCGATGTCGTCACGATACCACACGTATTACGTAGATGGCGAAAGGGACAGATCGATGGACTCCGAGACAGACATTATTTGAATTACGAATTTGACACCGATGAAGGGAATATATACTTTGTGCGGTCGCTAAAGGCTTACCATCTTTATGCAGATACTATAGCATCGCCTTTAGAAAATAAGTGGAAATTTTTATTGTTGCATCTGTTGCAGTTTACAAAAAACGAGTAAAAAATTCATGTTTTTTTTTGCGGATGTTGCAGACGTTTTGATGAAATGAACATACTCTAATTTTCAGGAAGTAGACATAGAAAAACACCGTGTATAAGTGTAATTAGTTCAGCCAGCAATATTTGGGAATCTTAGCTATAGCGGAGAAAACCAGTTCTTTTAAAAATTTCATACAATTCTTCATTGAATGAATGATTTATATAATGAAAAAACAGGCAGCCAGACCACCGCTAGCCTTTAAATTTTAATAAGACTGACAAAAAAAAAAAAAAAAAACTCGTTCAGGTTCCCGCAAATCTTATAAAAATAATACATTACACGATGACAATGGACATATAAATGTTTGTCTAACGTAGTAAGGGATTAATTGACTGTTAATCAATCAATGTTTGGTATAGAAAAGCTACTAAATAAATGGTATGACGTGTAGAACCAAAACATAGATTGCCACACACACACACGTAAATTTCAATTCAATAATTAAATTAGTTTAGAAAACAGACAACAATGACAACTTATAACAATAGAATTTGTAGAGGAAATAATATCAATAATATATCAGTGGCACTGACGCGTTATTTCAATTTTTGCACACACAAGACACCTTAAAAGAAAAAAAAATTAATAGAAGTTTCTAGTAGTCGTTTGATAATTTCTTGGCGTATTCTGTGCGCAACCGGCTTAACGAAACTAAGTACCAGGTATAGCTAGGTGGATATATTAGGTGGTATTGAAAAGTCTCCACGGTTTCGAGAGCTTCTTTTTGTAGCCTGTTCTTTCCAAATGATTCCAAACTGTCATGTGGTTGATGTTTAGTCCCTCTGCTATTCTCTGACAGTTTGCGTTGCCGATCTTGCTCCACCAGTTGCAAAATTCCATAGACTTTTTCAGCAACTACGGGGTGCATCTTTGACCTGGAAGTTTCCCGAACGCAATTGTGCAGACCACTCCTGGGTCTTTCGTTCACTTACAGCATTCTTTCAATCACACACAATCTTTTTCTTTTTGAGTATTTTGCGTACTTCTTCAGATACTTCACTCATTTTCAAATCAACATAATTTTTTACGTGAGCAAAGAACTAGAAAAGTATCTCCACAAAAAATGTAAGCTGAAATGTCACCTTTTAAGCACATGCTCGTTTAAGGCAATCAGGTGACTGCTGCCCGTTTTTTAAGCATCAACTATACTACGCGGAAAAACCGGGGAGAATTTTCAATATGACCTAATATTTAACTATGTTCGGTTCCAAATGGAATTTTCATGTTTCCTTTTTTTTACCAATATTTTTTAATTAACATAAGAAAAGAAATAAGAAAGTCTTACTCAGTTAACATCAAATTTGGGTTTCGCCCTATCTCAGTCTCATATATAAGAAGTAAGAAAATTGTGTTCGTCTGTGACTTAATCTTTCATACCCACTCTTGTACTCGTAATAGTCTAAGAGTAAGGAAGAAAAGATTTAGAAAGAAGAGGTTTTCCGTTTTATGCAGACATTGGTATAATTACTGGAAAATCAGTTATAGAAAATAAGGGCAAATTTTTGTACTTGCATCTCTTGTAGCTTACAAGTAGCCATAAAATAAGCCAATTTTTTTTGCTTTTAAAAGCCGAGATCTGCCGTTTCCGTTGCGCTACGGGCGTGTCCGAATTTCAATGCAAATCTGCACGCAAAGACTCTCAACTGTTTGCCAAAACTGAAGCCGATATCTTTAGTTTTGCGACCAGGGATTTGTTTGGCCCAGACCTTCGACAGATGGACTTGTTTCAGTCGATTCACAATTTGATACTGACCAAGATAGAATACTTTATGTGGTCTGTGAAGCTCCCTTGTGGGTTTTGCAAACGTTTTGATTAAATGAATATATCCCCATCCCTCGGTGGTAGGTGTATAAAAATATATTACATGTTCTTTGTCCATGTTTAATTACATTAAGTATTACGTTTCAGAAAGGGAACTTGCTTCTGTAGTCTTGCAATAAATTTTGTGCTTTTTGATGCGTACATGTAGCGGTTAATCATATTTAAGCAAATGCGTAGAGTCTCAACGAAATGTAGTAAGAAATCAAAATACTTCCATCCATTGCCGTATGTAAGAGCAGTAACAACATTAAATAGAATGAAGAAACGTAGATGGCCGTCCTGCCTATGTTAATGAATTCAGATAACAAATGAGTTAACAAAACTTGACGACACTAAGCTTCATAACATTTCAGTCAACCATTAAACTTTATTTTTTGATATATTACTACAATCATCAACGTTGTTATCGCAAGTTTAATTACAATATACAAGGTCGTTGACTAATATTAAACTGTAATAATTAGCTTAAAATTTTGCAGAAATGCTTCTTTTTTGCGATCGAAGATTGAATTACTACGAAATACAAATATTAATGCGATGGAGACTTTTTCAAAGGAACGTTAGGTTTATTTATAAAATTCGGTTTATATTTATAGCTAATAAATTATACCTAAATTTGTATTGAATCTATTCGTGGAAAAGTTTAATTTCTCTCTAAGGTTATGCTGTCACATTTATTCTAGTTTCAGTTGGCATGTCAACTTGTCAGAGCACATTCTTCAATGACAGTATAATGCTATGTTTTATGGAATGAAAATATGCCTTCGCTTGCGACAACTTTGTGTACGTAAATGCCGGTCCACGCTCGTTATAATCGCGGCGTCAAGCGAGCCGCCGAAGGTGTTACAAAGGAAAACATCGCCGAAAATTGAAGGGAATATCGCGTTTATGTAAATATTAAGAATAAGTCATCGAAGACTAGATGCGTTAAGTAAGGCGTTTAACCTTGAAAAGGTAGTCTAAAATTCTAATTATCATACGCTTCAGGGGGGGATGTGTTTCACTTTGTGAAGACGTTGGTACCACACAGAAGGAAGCTTCAGAGATCCCACAAGTATTCTTGATCTGTAAGAATCCATCTACATTCTGAATGCACAGTGCATGTCCATGCGTCCTTTGTAAACACTCTGCAGGGCTCAAAAGTTAAGCTATCGTCTTTAAATAATTGCACGCAGGTTGTCACAAATCGTCCAAATCGGTCAAAGAACATGCCTACAGTATTACATAAAGTGTTTTTCAAAAATGAAACAAATTGGACACGCCTACTCAACTTTATAGTGTGTTGTAATTTCCTTTTTTTTTTTCAAAATCTTCATAAGGCACAGAAGCAAACTTAGAAAAACCCATAAAATATAAAAATTCCCCGCCAGCTTCAAAGCCAAAGTATGCCTAAGTAAGTCCGTGTGTCCAACTGTGCAGTATCTGAGGTAAACTCTCGTCCGTTTGCAAAAAGTGGAATATGAAAACGATCCAAAGTCTTCAAATCACCCGCTTCTGTAAAAAAAAGTTGTGAGCTGTGTTTTTTGCTTGTTACTCATAAAGTACAACACACGCGCATACCGTATAAACTTATTCTCAAAATACAAAAAATAAAATAAACCGCGTCCGCCCAATTTTATAGCGTATGAAGATGTAGCTATTTTCCTTCTTTAACGGTGACGGGTGCAAAAGCTTGGATCACAACCGAATATAATTTTCTTACTTTTTTTTTTTTAAGTTATTCAATAAAGTTATTCATGTAATATCGAATGTCAGCAGAAGTTCTTTTCGTATAGAATAAATATTTGACATAATTAATCTTTGATATCCTTCATCTCAAACCCACACCTACAAAAATCGAAATGTATTCTTAATTGGGGTCGTGTCAGTTAGAGAGCACGATCGCTTCTTTATTGACCCTTAAGGTGATTTTCAAAAATACTTGTAACAATTTCTTTGTTCGTTGCGTTCATGGCCGTTTCTGCGATGAATTTTTACATAGTACTGCAAAAAATGTATACCACATTTTAGCTTAATTTCTTTTTTAGGATATAGGTAGCAGTGCTTTGGCCATTCCGTGCGAATTAAATTTATATTAAAGTCTCATCTGCGGCTTTTTACTAAGCATAGATTCGCGTTAAATTTCCCCTTTCCTGAGTAAGTTTTCCTTCCGTGGTGAGGGACCACTGGCTAATGTTATCGTAAATATTATTTGTTAAAGTAAATATTATTACCCCTTTTCTCAATCTGTTACTTACTGGTGCTTATATATGAGTATAAAAAATTGGCTTTTCGCCAAAAACCAATCTAAAAAGACACACAGTAACAAAAGGACTGCAACTGCATCATCCACACTATAAGTTTTTTAAATGCAATGTTTCTTTACGTGCAAACGTAGAAAAAATTTCATTGATTATTTCAATAGCAAATTGTAGTAGTAGATAGTAGAAACAATAAAAGGTACGTCATATCATCCTTAAAGGCGGTTCGTTTACGTACATGTTAAGGCAAATGATTAAAGAATTTCAATTTTAAATGGTAATTAAAAACTCATGCTCTTATTTAAAAATTATTAAGAGGCAATCATTACAAGAGATATAAAAAAAAAGCTGGAAGATTAACTAAAACAGGAAAGAAGTTATATATTTCGCTTGATCTTAATAGCTTTTACGGCTCTTTATTTTGATAATAGTTGCGAAAGGCTTTAGCCGATCGGAGAAACTTATTTCTTTTAATTCTCTTAATTTAACGTGTGAGCAAAACTTTGCAACGAGTTTGAAACTGTGGAGTAAAAGAGGAGTTAGAAAGAAATGCGTTTAGGTAATTTAAGCAAGGGAAAGCGATAGATTTAACTGAATTTTGAACTAAGTCCGGCAAGAGTTATGAGAACATTCGAAAATTTTCTAAGCAAAGTTTTTAGGTCTTGATCACTGTTTTAATTGAAAAAGAATTAAAACTAGGTAGACTTTCTGTTCTAGGTAACTAAAACTATGTATGCTTTATGTTATGCTGCGAAAGTTTAGTAAATTTTTAGCCAAAAAAAAAGAATAGCGGTCAACAGCAATTGCAAAAAATACATTATTTACTTATTGTTTTTTTTAGCCAAAAAAAAAGAATAGCGGTCAACAGCAATTGCAAAAAATACATTATTTACTTATTGTTTGATATGTTTGCGCGTAATCGTAAAGCTACCGATTATATACAATAGAAAGATTAACTGATAACAACTATAATGTTTATAAAAACAAAAATATTGTATTGAAAATGTTATTGTTACGCAACTACAATAATTTTACTATTGCTTTAACTTTTAAAAAGTAAAAGTATCTCCAAATATATATCAAATAAAAAAGCAGATCAAGGAAGCTTTAATATGTTGTACCAGCTAACGTTATGTATGTATAACCGAGAGATACATATCAGATGCAAATTGCATTTCTTTTATCGAAATTGTACTAAACGAAAACAGAGCATTGAATAAATTCTTGTTGAAAAAAAAAATATATATAACAGCTCCACTATCACCGACTACCATCATTATATGACATGCAGTAATAAGCACAAGAAGCACAACAAGAGTAAAAACAGCAGATTCCGCTTCACATGTTGAGAAGAAGACTTTTTGTAGGCAATGTTGTTGTTAAGACAATTTAATTTTGAGGCAAATTTCACTAAATCTTCATATGTTTATACGTTTGAGTTTTTCAGTGTACTGTTTGTTTGTTTTTTGTATATGTTTGTACCATCTAAACATATGTAAAACTATTAAATCAATTTACCACGTCTTGACTTTTTTCTTTTTTACTTTTGCTCTTTCACACTTACCAATATTTTCGCCATTACTTCCAAAGTTATACGAATTCGTCGTTTTCCACGATTTGTTTTTCTCTAATCAAGTTAACAGAATTTATAAAAACTTTTTAACTATTTTTTTTAATGGTTTTTGTTGATAAAAATTTATTATTCTATAAAAATTTTGCACATTTTTTTAGAATTCTTCTGCGTTTTTTTTTTTCTTTTACTTTTTATTGCAAACTAAACTAAGCAGAAAATATTGTGTAAAGCAATGAGAAAAAAACAGTGATGATTTATTTACGATAAAATGCAAAGATCGTAAATTATCGATTTTGATAACACGCATAGGTAACTCTTCAAAATGCCTTTGCAAATGAATAGGACATGGAAACGGTGAAGAGAAATGAGTAACAACACCAACTGAAACGTCAAAATAAATTTAAATATCAACAAGGAATGTCGTTCAGGTTTTCAATTGAACTGAATTAAATTGAATTTGACGTGGCGGTGATTTAAAACGCAACAAATATTAAAAAATGCTAAAAATAGAAAAAAAAAAAAACGTGACGGACATATAAAACGCAAAAATGAATAACGTTGAATGAAATTTTATAACGATTATAGACGAAGCCTCTAAACCCAACTCAGTAAATCATCTGTTTGTTGATTCGCCGACTCGCAGCAGAAGAAGAAAATCTGCGAACATTTCGCTTCAAAAGTCAAGATAATAAAGTAAAACAAGAAAATTAATTGAAATTCGGGAAGGACCACAAAGATTTTGGTTTCATGGCGGACGTCATAACAATCATAATACATACGTATATATCCATACATTTTTACATTCAAATTATCAGCCAATTTTATTCAGGTTCAAACAGAGAACCCCATGGTCGCATTGAAATCTTTTTACTCGAGTAAGCAAGTCATCTGTTAAAGAAGTAATTAAATAAAAAAATATTCTAACATTAATCTCTAGCTTTGCTAAGGCCCACAAAAAGAACTTCGTGCTCATTCTGAGCATTTCCGTTTTTAACCCAGTGAACCATCTGTTATTGACTCGCTGGACATTTAAAAAGGAAAATGAGAAGAATTTGCCTGCAATTATTTTTTTTCTTATATAATTTTTATGGGAAAAATACTTCCCATCAAATAATCATCATAGTTACGTGGGCGAAGTGAAAAGACGCATATAAGATAAAGAACCTTGTGATTAAATCCTTTGTAGTCAGCGCAGCGAAATATCTGTCATTGGTTTGCTGAATTCTAGAAGAAGGACAAGAAGAAATTCTCTCAACATAAATTTTTCTCAACAAAACTATCTCTTAACAAAAGCGCTTCTCAATGAAATAAAGAAATTTCACTTCTTAACGCAAATCAAAAATTGAATACTTTTTTGGTGTCTTTAAACGAAAAAAGATTCCAATTCGGCTTGATCATAAACACGATGCCCAATACAATAACAATGTTTGAAGTCGATAGGCAAGGGTTATATAAAAGACCAATCGGGGTCAATTTTTCAGAAGCGCGATTGATACAATGCTACGCCATTGTGTAAGCGTATCAAAGAAAGCCGGTCCGCCAGTGTTCCAAAATATTGCGGCCCAATAATTAAACATATGCTTTTGAAACAACCACGTTATCGGCTAAGGGGCAGCCTTTTGTATTGAAGATCATCGGAGAGTCGTGCAAATCTTATACTGCCCAAAATCAACCCGCCTGAGCAGAACACATTTAAGGCTCCACAAATCGTCAATCGCCTTGATCAGCCACCTGAAGCATATCAATGGGATGATAACACTAGACTATTTCTGTTTAGCAAAAGATGAGATGTGTTACAAGATATTGGTTAAGTTCGGCCCGAAGGATCTTTATTGGCCACTATTCATTAAGGCCCTTTAAAATAATTTCATGTTAACATGTTGGGAATTGGAAAAGCTTTTGCGAAACACTGCGCGAGTATTTCTACGAAATGTTGTCTTATAGAAAACGGGAAGATCTAGCCGAAAGCAAAAGTTTCCGACACACAAAAAAATATCGAACGCGAACACGGTCATAAAATGATATCTGAAATTTACCATAAAATTATCCTTTTCTTCTTCTGTGAGGAAACAAATCAACAACAGAGGACTCGCTGAGTTGGAAGAGTAACATTAAAATATCATTCCTTCAACAAATGCCTACGAGATATTGTCACTTAGCGGCCCGACACAATGAGAGGTCATTTTCGTTTTCGGATTAAAATCTGCCAAGTGGTAAACTTAATGGACATCCGCTTTACAGGAAAATGTGAACGAAAACATATGGGCTTGCAAACATAAATAAAGAAATCAACGTAAACATGAACCACAAATTTATGAAAAATAATAAAAATAACATAAAAGTAAACAAGTTTGTTTATCAATTAGTGGTAAAAAGTTTGAATAGGTATAAGTAGATATACTTTTGTATATGTAGATATACTTTTGTGCATTAATTGGTTCAGAATTTGGAAACTCTGAACGAATAACTGCTGCGTTTCCCAATAATTCTATAAATCATGACACATTATACTACACGTCTTCACGTATAGAACAGCTTATTTTGTTTTTGCTTGGTATCACTAACCCATTGTTGTCTCTGTTACATCCGTCCTTACCGTCATTTACACTCAGTTTTTTCTACCTTTCTGCTACATTTTTCTTAATTGTTACACACATGAATGCAGTGTACATATCTTCACATAAACCAGCAGTTGATCCATCATACATTAGAACCGTTCATATGTGCCTAAGCAGACGTTTCAAATAGCTGCGCTAAATCTTTTCTTCTTCCTTTTAATCCTTTTAGGCATATGCACTTCTCAAATATTACGCTACATTGCATACACTCCTTCAAACGTGTTCAATAGATCAGATGAGTTATATTCATTGCAACTAGCATGCTTTGTTTTTGTACTTCCAAAACTGGCACACTTTATTTTTATACGTCCAAAACTGGGACACTTTATATGATTTATACTCGGTGCATTCTATTGATATTGGACCTTTCGTTTGCCAACTATTTTAGTGGATGGAGTAAAATTTATTTGATTAGACATTCGGTTGCCTTGAGAGTCTTAAGAAATATTCTTAGATTTCCTGAATGCATATTCTTTAGATTCCTGAATGCATACATTCAAAATTAATATTAATTAGTATAAAATCAAAGAAACCCTTCACTTGAAATTTTAAAAATTTTAAAAATCAAATTTAAAGTTTTATAGGAAACATGTTAATATAGTTCAATAATTTGAATTTTTTTCTCTTATTAGGCTGAACAAGACGAACATTTATTTTTCAATTTTATAATGAAGAAAATTCTGAAAATCAAAGTTCAAAAAATTTATTGTGAAAATCATTAAAACATCGGAGTATCGCAGCGACGCTTAATTTATAAAAAAATGTTCTGACAACAATTTGCTGGCCAAACCAATAACCCTGACTATCGTCCGTCACGAAATATTCATTCATAAGGCTATAATCACTTATGGAACACGTTTCTTCGTTCAAGAAATATAATAAAGAATCGTAAATGGAAGCATTATCAAAGAGTACTTGGAATATCAAATGCAGGCAGTTTAATAATTAATGTTTTGTACTAAAATCTCTTATCAATACCATCATAATGGCAAGATAACAGAAATTTATTTACAAAAAAAATGTGCAAACAACTCGAGATCGTTATGACTTCTCAAATAATGCAGGCGTATGTGAATACAGACGTGTTAAATTGATATTTCTAATTAAACCAAATATCAGCTTCCACTTTAAAATTTTGCGACTTTCGAAATGTTAACAATTGGCGCGAACAAAACTTGAATAAGACTCTCAATATAAATACTTCAAGTGATTTCTCTAAATAAAATAGTCCAGGCCATTACAATCAATCAATTCAATTTCAACTGTTATGAAATCCAACTGTGATCGCTAATATTTATCGATAACTCCTTTTTGGAATGTGGAAGGTAATTCCATTTTGTCTCTCTATTGATAACTACATTTTTCTGTACATGCGTTTTTTGTGTGGCTCGTTATAAATGAACATTAAAGCTTTAGAAGAATTGAGATAAAACACTTTGTTCTAAGGAATTACGTAGACTTTAAAAAGTAGAAAACTTGTAATTAAATCAAGATTTAAAATATTTGAATTTCGATATGGGAGTGCCAGCATTTTTCCGTTGGCTTAGCCGCAAATATCCCAGTGTGATAATTGAATGTGTGGAAAATAAACAAGTCGATCCAGATACGGGCAAAAATATATATGATGATGGAAATTCGCCTAATCCAAATGGTATTGAATTTGATAATTTATATTTGGATATGAATGGTATTATACACCCATGCACCCATCCCGAAGATAAGCCTGCTCCCAAAAACGAGGATGAAATGATGGTAGCCATTTTTGATTGTATCGATCGTCTTATGAATATTGTGAGACCTAGGAAATTACTATACATGGCAATTGATGGTGTGGCTCCGCGAGCTAAAATGAATCAACAACGCTCAAGAAGATTTAGGGCGGCCAAAGAAGCGGTAGAAAAGCGTTTAGAGATTGAGCGAATTCGAAGCGAACTACTGACCAAAGGTTGTGTATTGCCGCCTGCAAAAGAAAAAGGTGAACATTTCGATTCAAACTGCATTACACCAGGCACTCCGTTTATGGAACGTTTAAGTCAATGCTTGCATTATTATATACACGACCGTCTGAACAATAATCCCGCCTGGAAAAGTATTAAAGTTATTCTCTCTGATGCCAATGTTCCGGGCGAGGGTGAGCATAAGATAATGGATTTTATAAGGAAACAGCGTTCTCAGCCTGACCATGATCCTAACACTCAACATGTGTTATGCGGCGCGGATGCTGATTTAATAATGCTGGGCTTAGCGACACATGAGCCTAATTTTACCATAATACGTGAAGAATTTTTACCAAATAAACCGAAACCTTGCGATATTTGCAGTCAATTTGGTCATGAAATGGATAAATGTGTTGGTCTGAACGCAGTCGGGGTATCAAATGCAGATTTCAAACCGGACGTGCCCATAGGAGCGGAGGTAAAGTTTATTTTTGTACGTTTGAGTGTATTGAGAGAATACCTGAAGAAGACCTTGGATATGCCCAACTTGCCATTCAAATATGAGTTTGAACGTGTCTTAGACGATTGGGTTTTCATGTGTTTTTTTGTGGGTAACGATTTTTTGCCTCATTTACCCAGTCTTGAAATACGTGAAGGTGCAGTGGATCGTTTAGTGGAATTATATAAAAAGTGTGTCTACCGTACTGGCGGTTACTTAACTGATTCAGGAGAAGTTAAGTTGGAGCGAGTGCAATTGATTCTAAGCGATTTAGGTCAAGTGGAAGATCATATTTTTAAAGAGCGCCAACGGAGGGAACAGCAGTTCAAAGCACGTGAAAAATCGAAACGGTCGCGCGATGACCGTTATAATGCTAACGTTATGGAGCAATCTGGTGCCTTTAAACTAACACCCTTAGGGAAGGGCAACAATCCATTGCCATTAATTGACAATTATAAAGAGCAAGCCTCAAGTTTAAGAAATTCGCAACAGACCAACCCATCACAGCAAGAACGACACAGGATGAAAAGGACGGCATCGCAAGCTGGTCTTAATAATGATGATGAAGAAGAAGAGGAACCTAATGATGAGGTGCGTTTGTGGGAAGATGGTTTCAAAGACCGATATTATGAGTCCAAATTTGATGTAAATAAAGATAACTTGGATTTTCGCTATTCCGTTGCCTTGCAATATGTACGCGGCTTGTGTTGGGTTTTAAAGTACTATTATCAAGGCTGCGCTTCATGGAATTGGTACTTCCCATATCATTATGCACCATTTGCTTCAGACTTTGTAAATATTTCCGGCTTATCAACACAATTTGAAAGGGGCTCGAAGCCTTTTAATCCTTTGGAGCAATTGATGGGCGTTTTTCCCGCGGCAAGCAGTTCCCATGTACCGGAACCTTGGGCCAAACTAATGTCTGACCCAAATTCGGAGATAATAGATTTTTATCCGGAAGATTTTAAAATTGATTTAAATGGTAAAAAATTTGCCTGGCAAGGCGTTGCCTTACTGCCGTTTGTAGACGAGAAAAGACTTTTTAAAGCTTTGAAACCATATTACAACCTATTAACAGAAGCGGAAATCAAGCGCAACAAACAAGGCGACTGCCGTTTGTATGCGGCAAGAGGAAATTCTAAATACAAATTTTTAAATTTGCAATACAGAAACAAAGTGTTTGACACGACACCTGAAGTCCTCATTGTAGTTGATGGAATGCGTGGAATTATATTGAAATCAGAAGAGAATTTGCCACAAAAAGGTACATTGCCGTCGCCCATCATTAATTTGCACGACATAACTGATAATCATGTTGTGACAGTGTGTTTTCGGGACCCAACTTATGGCGAAGAGTTTATTTTCCCCGCCGTTAGACTACCAAAAGCGATTGATCCGCCCAACATTTTGGCTCCGGAATCGAGAGATGCTAATTATCGCCCTAAGATTGGCTTTAATCACAATTTACCACAGGCCTACGTCAGTCAAGGTGGGCATAGACTGCTTAACAACAGTCTAGGCGGTGAATATAGAAATGAGGGGAAAGAAGAACGCCAAAATTACAGCAATTATCGACAGCAAAGCTACCAATATCAAGGACAACAAACAAGTCAATATCAAGGCCAACAAACAAATCAACATCAAGGACAACAAACAAATCAACATCAAGGACAACAAACAAAACAAACTTTTAATAAGAACACTGGCACATGGCGCAGCGGTAACGTTGGAAATTACGAACGCCCTAATTATGGCGGTGGTCATTACGGTCATAAACAGCAAAATTCATATCAAAATACTTACAATAATAACAACAACACCGGTGGCAGCGCTACTGGTAGCAGATATCAACATTTTAATCGACAGCACCAGCACCAGCAGCAGCAGCAGCAACAGCAACAGCAACAGCAACATTCAAATTATTTTCGCAATAATTCGAACAATTCAACAAATAATAACCGTTATAATAACAACTACAGAAGATATTGATCTGTAAAGAAGAGCTAAGTAAACGTGGACAATTTCCTTTAGTTTTTCGGTCAGCGAAAAGAATGCAATATATTCATAATTATAATATTTTCTATATTCATGTATAAAGTATTATCAATTTTTTGATAATTTTATCTTTTTTTTTTCAATTTCAATACAAAAGTTTTAATTAAATTTTACATCCGAAAAATATGCTTTTATACGAAAATTCTTGTCGAGAATCAAAGGAAAAGTATACATTTATTCCAATTACGGAAAAATGTTTGTTAAAAGTTATATTTAAGAAATTTTTATAATGAATATGCAAAGAGTGAAGAGCTTATGTTTCCTTCTTGCTTCAGATATTAAGCCGCATAAAAAAGACGATTGCAAAAATTACCGGCATTTATTTTGTATCTTTTTTTTTTTATCGGTCATCATCATCAATGTCAATCAAAGCATCAATATATAGAATTCAACAACAACCTGAACAAATTAGAAAATATAATGGGCTGTTACGGAATTGTCTTCAACACCACCTTTATCTTAAAACAAATTATACAGACTTTTATTATTGTAGTTTATGAGTAGCGGGTTTTTGAAAATGGTGATTTTCTCATTGTACGTTGTGCTACAGAACATCCTTGGAACGATTTGGCGCAATTTTCGTTACTAATCTGCGCGCTGCTAAATTTCAAGCTCATATTTTTGTTTTCGCTATGGAGAGACTGACAAACTTAAATTGATTCAGAATTTGATGCTAATCAAAGCATATATGTTGTTCAAGGTGATATCGCAAATTAAAAAACTTGGACTTGGGCTCCTGGAGAAATGGTTAATGCATTTCATATACATTACAGCATGAATAGAAATGAAATTGTTCCTTGGTAAAGCTCTGGCGGTGTTCAAATCTCCGATTTCTTTATGGAGCATTTTCAATACCTTAGTAACCGCATTTGAAAAACATCTAGTTTTTACTTGAAATATGGAATCGAATCGACAAAAACATTCAAATTTTTGTAATTCTTAACAATAGCAAAATTAATGACCCACTATCTTAATATTTAATTTTAATATTATAAATAAAAACAATGTTTTAATATTAATTTATTTGGGCGCGATGTATTGGAAATATCTTGCTTTCATTACACACCATCCCGACTTATGGAAATGCCACTAATATAATAAATTATTCTAAAAGAAAAGGTCTTTGAAATGTTAGATTGCATTTCGAACTTTTTGATTAATTTTGCGCAATTGGGTTTCTTAAAGTAATTCAAGTTAATGTCAACAGAAACCAGCTGATAATGCAAATGCTTTGAATAATTCCCAGATTTTCACTTAACAGAAGTGCTGCGAAAATTACTCTTTAATAAATTTGCTGCGAAAATTTCTACCACTTTAGAAGAATTTCTCATTTATCGAAGCGTTGCTGTGTATTGAAAGCAACTCTGTGCTCTCTCTATTGTCAAAACGTGATACTTTTTTTTATAAACCTTGTAAAGCAAACAACCAGCTAACGGCTTTTAGCGAAAAATCAAATCCATTTTACAAAGAAGTTGTGCGAAGTGAATAGTTTCGAAAAAAGAAATTGTAAAAGAAATAAAAAAGATTAAAAATTAGAAGAAGTTTGTGAAACATTTACATAAAACTAAAATGGCTACCCTTTGTCGTCGCCGGCTATTGAAACCGTTCGTTATTCAATGAGAAAATTTTTCTCCAACATCTTAGCTGCTTATGTTGAACACAAGGATAAGTCATTAGTGGGCACTATAGAGCCGCCAATATATTTGAGACCTTTTCAATGGGACGCGAAAATAAATATAGGTCAATTAAGACAGTATGCCCGTGAATATTGCGATAACTTAGTTGCTGTGGTTCAGATATTTACGCGATTTCTTACATCTCAAGAAACTCGATTAGTCATTTTATCTACATGAACAATTAATGTAGATGGTGAGATGAAGAGCTGATCATCCATTTCGTTGGTTAGAATATAATGTATTTTTCCCTAGAGTATTTCCGTATTCATCATATATCATATGAGTTTCATCAAGTGAAACATTGCAGGAAGAAAGTAATTCGAAAACTCTGCAAGTATTAGACATCGCCATACGCTACTAGATAAAAAGCCATAACAACACAGTTACGTAGACAAATGTGTATCACGCGAAAAGAAAACGTGTACTGTCCATTGCATTGCCTTGATTATTCTTCTTCCCTTTGTAAAATGCAAGAAGTAGTAAACATTCCTTAAAATAAAACAAAATTCCATTTTCTTTCATTAACTTATGATTATTTTTGTTTATATTTAATGATGTCCTTTTATATATAATGCGTAAACGCTAAAATTCACATATAATAACTATTCGAATTCCTTAAAGGTAATTTTTCACTACAAATAATGGCATTTTCAATGCTAAAACATAAAAATATTCGTTTAGTACCGAACTTTTTTTTGATACCTATCACCATTTATATGTCATTCATATATGTTTTACAAATTTAACTTGGTTTTCATAATGCGACTTGGGAAAATTAGAGGATAATAGAAAACATCCATAGTTTGTGTCAGGCAAATTGTATGCTGATACAATGTTTTAAGCCGACAGAACCACAACATGATTCATTTTAAAACTAGTTTGTGAATACTTTGAATGGCTACGTCTCTGTACTGTGACCCTTGAAATGAACATATTAATGCTCTCTGGGATAGTAAACATTATCAAAGAGAAAATTTTCAAAATAAGTGTTAGTCAATCAGGGATTTTTGAGGATTCTGTTGTCAACACCAGTGGTAGAAAGCGGTACGAATTCCTAGTCGTTTAATTACTTCCTCTTTTATTTCTTATCAAAATTATTTACTAAAATTTATTGGAAATAGATTGCATTTGCTAACTAATTTTTGGCTGTTTATGCTCTACACTACCAATTGTCGTATAAGAGCACATTACGTTTGTGCAGATGTGTGCAACACTCAGAACGGCATGAAATAATGTCAATCATTTATTATACCGATCGATTCAAAATCAATTTCTAAATCAACCTGAGCTCTCCTCTTCGTCTGTTTGCCCGTCTTGCTTTTGCATTCAACCTACAGGTCGCAATTTTTGAGACATTTTGTTTAAATTTGGTACACCGACATGTCTTGACCCCAAAGACGAACGCTGTTGAAAATGATTCGAATCAAATCACCTTTTCGACCACTCCCTATATATAAAGACTATATTAAATGAAGCGATGTAGAGGAATTAATGGCGGGCCGCGTCCCACTATAGTGTTTCCCTGCCATATAATGAGAACCAAAGAGCACAGAGTCAAATGGCTGCCAATTAACAGTGTCACGTCCGTCAAATTTTTTTTAATAAGGGGCAAAAGTGTTCTTAAGCTGAGAAGTTTTAATTCTGTGAGATTTTACTAATTTCAATCTTGAACAAAACGGTGGGACAC
>KK502611.1:123089-160424 GCA_000688735.1 Glossina austeni
TTATGGTGGCGCTGAAACTTTCGTCTGGTTGTTGCAAACATTTCCCCTCATCCTTCCTTCCCCTCATCCTTCCTTCCCCTCATCTTTCGGTGATGAGTATAAAAAAGAATAATACAATTGAAACAAACAGCGCGATATAAAAAAAAAAAAGCGAAAGTTTGTATAAAAAATAAATAAATAATAATAATCACAAGGTAAAAAATTAATTTAATAAAATTATTCCATCATTTTCCATTTCTTTCTTTCTTTTATAAATATAGAAAAATCAATCTTATAATTTGGCATAAATAAGTCTTCAATCGGTAAATGGTTTACATTTGATGGTCCAGAAGTTTTCTCCATACATCGAATGACCGACCGTTTTTCGATTTTGTAACAAATTAGAAGATATATCTTGATCTTGGCGGCTACGTAATATTTCAATTTTTTATTGCATTTCAATATTTTTTTTTTTTTTTTTGCTAAACGCCACTTTTTTATCAGTGGCGTCATTATTCAAGAATAATGGTAATTTTGATACATTGACATATCACATTGATCGCGCGCTATAACATTTTAATCAGACTGACATACGAATATAAAAAAGTCTTAAAAGTAAAATTACACTTTAGGATTTTTAAACGGACACATTTTGTTTTAGTAAAAGTAATGAAATAACCAAGTCACTTATGTTAAGGAAAGTTGAGAATAACTAGTGTTAGATGCAGGATACAGGAGTATATTGTAATCGTTCAGTTCAAATCTTAACTTGAATAGAAAAAATTACTTTTCGCTGGGAAATCGAACTTTCTCAAATAATATTGAAAAAAAAAAAAAAAAAAATACTAATATTATTAATAAAGAAATTATTGCTCCAATAGCTATAATCACACATATCAATCAGTGTAAACATCTGGGTGATTAGAATAAGGTAACGGTATTCAAATCTCAAAAAAAAAATTAAGTCTGCTCCAACATATGTTTCTATGAGTTAAATGTTTAATAAAACTGAAAAAAAAAAAAAAAAATAAACGAAATCCGCCAGGGTAAACGTAACATATATATAAAAATAATTAAATAAAAAAAAGCAAAGCAAAAGTTTGAATCAAATTAAAATACCAAAAAGTAAAATAATAATTTGAAAATAAAAAAGTATATAAAAATCAGTAGTGGACGCTGGCGTTCTTGATAAAATGGTTTACAAATTAAAGAAATGATAATCGAACAAGCAAAAATCATCATGTTAGTAAAAATCTTGAATGAAAACATCATCTTCTTGCCCTTACCTAAATATAGAAAAATCAATCTTAATATTTATCCTATGTTTATCTTAATTTAACATGCTATTTACATTTAATAGTCTGGTCCAGTAGTTTTCTCCATAAGTCAAATTGTTCATTCGGCTTAATCATGTGCACGCTAATGGCTTTACGAATGTTACACGAATTGAACGGTATGCGTCGATTTAGAAAATCGTTGATGTGTACGCGTTTGATGCCCAATTGTTGAGCCACAATACCCGTAGTGAAAACATCTTCCAATTTGAAATATACTTGACGCAATGCTTCCACGTAAACGTCGTGTATAATGTCACGGGTCATTACGTATGCCGGACCAGTGGTAAAGGGTGGAAAAACTGCAGCTCCAAATTGTCCAGGAGATACATAATATTTCGATTTTTTATTGCGTATAGGTTTCCATTTCTTTGCCAAACGTCCGTAAATCGTTTTTTTATCCTTGGCATGATTATCCAAGAAGAACAGCAATTTTGACACATTAATGAACATATCATCATCAGTTTTCAAAATGAATGTAGCTTTTTGGCAATGTTGATCGACCCATTCTAAAGATGAAATAGTTTTAAGCGTAAGATTGTTGTACGAGTCTATGTAATGGCCTCTTATTAAGTCGCCATAAATGGAATTCTCTTCGGTTAACTGTTTGTTCACGTTCGCATCCGCGGTACGCCCTAAAACAAAGGCCATAGATACGTCCCGCCGTTCTGCATAATGACCCCAACTTTGACGTATAGCCAACCTGGCTTCAAAATGCTCCAAAGCCGACGTAATGAGTATTAAAAGTTTCACTTTGGTACCATTTTTCGGGCACAAATAATGTAAATCGATTTCGTCCATTATGTGGCCGCCTTCATAAATTTGATAGGTAGGTATACCTTTCGATGGGTCAACCGGTAACTTAGGCGTGGAGATATCGATTTTAATGGCCCCAGCGGCACTGGGAGATTTCGGTTTAGATGACGACACAGTTGGTTTAATGGTACTTTTGCTACTTAACGTATTATTTTTGGTGTAAACAAGAACAGCTGCAGGACCTTTAACTGCTACTTTAACGGACATCGGTGGGGCCACGCCTTTCGTTTTTTTAACTACCAATGATCCCGCACCTTCAACCTTTTTCACTTGGTGACTACTTTTAGATATTTTTTTATTGACTTGCACTTGATCCGTTTCACTTACTAAAAATGGAAAAAAATTAAATGAATAAAAAAATGAATACAAATAATAGGCGCTTTTTTACTGTTTTAGGCTATTGGCTATTGATTGAAGACTCAAAAGAAATAAATAATAATCTTTCTTTCGATTTGAAAATTGTAAACAATTGTTAAAAAAAAAAAAAAAAAGTACAACCGCCACCAATCTCAATGGAATATATGAAAAATGATGAATGAACCAGATTTGAACAATTTTAGCCATGAATTTTGAAAGTTGATGTACATTACAGTTTTTTAACATTTCCTGATTCATTTCATTTTGGCCATTGATCTTCATAGATCGAAGCACATACAGGCACTTCATAGAGTTCGTAATGCTTGTTTCGGAAAAGGCAAACTGTAGTACACTTTCAACCTTCGATGTTGCAATAGATTTTGCAAACGCTTTCCTAACACTCTTGAGAGCTACAAAAGGAAGATACTTACTTTTAGCGAATGTATCCGATTGAGCAACAATCGTATCGGTTCCTTCCCTTCCCGTGAGCGGTTGCGTTGTGTAATTTTTTAATATTTTATCGGCATTCTCTATAAATTTTTGCAAATTTGACGTCGGTATTAACACATCGGATTCGGGTATTTTATTAAGGTTATTGTTATTGTTGCTATTACTGTCAGCTATTACAGTCTGTTGCAATTTTTTACTGTCCTTGGCGTCTTTACTGCGCTGTGGACGTTGTTCAGCGTCGTTCAAAGTGGAAATCGGAACACCATTGCCATTAGATTGATTAATGTTTCCTGCAAAGACGAGAAAAATACATTTCCTTCACATTGTTTTCTCTTCTATTCTATCCACTGGCTTGTTATCGTTTCTTTCTAAATTAGAGAAAAATAGTTTAAATTATTGCTTTTCATTTTTTCACTTGCATTTAAAATAATTAATAACGTTTTTTACTACTTAACGTAAAAGATAAGCATTGCTTGCACACGGCCATGATTTCATGTAAGATTTACGCGTAAGAAATAAGTAGACAAACACTGAGACACTGGACAACGTTATTTAGTTAGTTAAAAGAGGGACGGAAGGATGCACTCTAGATTTAGCTCAATGTTTTGGTAATTTCAAGAATAACAAGTAAAAACACTATAGGAGGCTGCTATTAAATGCCTTGGACCACCTCATTGTTATTCATTTATATAACAACTTTTCAGAATTAGGCGTTGTACGGGAAATGGTCGAGAAAGGGCTCAGATCCGAACCGTTTTAAGTAGCGTTCGTCCTTGGGCTAAAACGCGTCAGTGTAGAAAATTTCATGAAAATTTCTGAAAAATTGCGTGTGTGTAAGTTATATACAAGGAGGAAAGACGGACAGACATGTTTAGATCGATTCAGAAAATGATTCTAACTCGATCGCTAGATAAATAAAAGATGAGTCCGTCTGTCAAGTCCTTATTCATCCGGATGAACTTTACACTATTATATTAAGGATATTAATATACCCTTGCATCTGTATTCTCATTTTTACATGTTTTGGAAAGAGCGGATAAATCTTATTCTCTTTATAATCTTTTTAGTTTATCAAATGAAATTTGTCATCCATCCATTCTAGAATCAAAATTTCTCCAAAATGTTTAGCCAGATTATTTTTCTGCAGCATATTTTTACTAACCCAAATTATTTCCAATCGTTTGCAAATATTCCTCGAACTGTTGCCCATCGTTGTTGTTATTATTGTTGCCAAATGTACTATCATCGGGCACATCATCGCTGTCCGGACCGTTGTCATTAGCATTTTCATCAATTGTCGGTTCACGATGATGTACTGGCTTTTTGATAAATATTAAATCGCTGCCCGTGTGACTCTTTACGCTGTCTTTTAAATTATCGGTAGAATTGTATGTACGATTAAGAGAAGACCTGTCTGCTGTATGCTGCTCACTGCTGACGGAATTATTATTTTTGTGACTAAGAGCACTGGCGGCCGGCACAGCAGCATCGTAATCACTCGATTTGTTATTAAATGAACTAATGGGGGGATAAGATATCAGACTTGACGAACGCATGGGCGGTGGTAATAATGTTTGATTAGTTGAATATGAGGCATAAATGAATATGATGAATATGACAGCAGTCAGAACGATTAAAAATCGCAAAATTTTAATATTTCGTAAATTTCTCATTCTATTACTTATTACCGCGTTATACAATCGTATCGCCATTAAGCGACGATGCACGGATCACTAATAAAGAAAGCTACAAAGCAATAATGTTAGGTGATAGATAAGATTTTGTTGTTTTTTATTTTTTTTTATTTTTTTGGATTGCTTGCTTGTCGCCCAGTTCTTTTTTTTTATAAAGATGAATTCAACGTTTTGAATTTATGCCTGAAAGGAATATATCTCCTCTTCCATTTACTTATTTGAAGCTTTTCCTCAAGTAAAAACAACAAACAGAAACGTATTTAATTGCCATAAAAACAAAAACAGGAATGCTGCCGCTACTGGTATGTAGATGAGAAAGACTCTTCTTTTTTTCTTTTTTTTTTTCGTCAGGCTATGATGATGCTATGTATGCATTTACGACGCCTTTGCTTGTTCTGAGTATAGTAAGTCAAGCTAGATGATGAATACTTTTCGCATTTGTGTTAGTTTTGTTCGTTTGGCTCTTTTTCATGTTTTTTATTTGCTTAGCCGTGGAGTATAAAGGAATTTTGTTTTCTTTTCCTCCACACCTCTCAACTACGCATCGATGTTAAAATCATTACTTTGCTTATGGTAGTTAGTAACTCTTTTTGCGCTACATGCTTGTTTCCATGCGCAAGTGCGAGTGGCGACTTTTGATTATCGATCGGAGAGAAGCTTGTGCGACGACCTCTAGCTGTTCGTTCATTTATTTCTACAATAAAAAGAAAAATATATTTATAAACATTGAAAACAATTACGTGTCATATAAACAAACATTCGTTACTTCGTTTTTACTTAAAATTAATTATAATCATTAACTTTAGCATAGACGTGTTAAAATTTGTTTTGCCTACGCTCGCTCAATAATATCCGGGAACTGTCATATTAAACAAGAAATTCATACTGCTTTTACAAAAGTTTCTTTCGTTCAAACGACACCTCAAGTTTAAACGTTACGCCATCTCGATCACTAGCTAACGAATTACAGGAGTTTAGTGACGCTATTTCTATTATTTTCAAGACTGCGTCGAAAAACCCGATTATTCCAGTGTGTAGATTAAAGATCATTTTTTGAGAAATATTATGAAAGCTCGTCTACATCGAAAGCAACAATTTCTTTTGCTGCTATCGTGTTGACAGCGACGATGCGAAGACAGCGGCGATAACATGACAGGTGAAAAAATTATATTCGGTCGTGACCGAATCTTTTATACGCATCACCAGCGTATACCGATATCCAGTTGCTAGAGAAAAAGCGAATCCATCACGTTGTTGGGTCGACCATTATTATTTTAGAATTAGTACTTTTTTAGGTCGCGATGTAAGAAATGTACGGAATAACTTTCAACTTGTTTGTCTTGTTTATCTTATGAGTAGTAAGCAGAAAACATCGAAAAAGTGAAAAAATCACTTACAACTTTGCGTTGATCTGGCCGATTTTTTTCCTTTTTCGTACGGGTGTCGCACGACAACCATCGTTGTAACTATTGAAGTTTGTAAGTAACGATCAAAAAACCAAATTGTTGTTATTTTTGAAAACCGAAGTGATCTCAGACTATGTTGCACTGTGGTCGTGCCCTTTGGCCGATTTATGCCATTTTCAATACCGGTCTGCGTGCAAGAACTTCCAAGCCGATAGCTTCCTTTTTGCAATCAGAATGTTTACTGCATAAACTATGGAGATAGACAGATAAACGGACGCAGGGGGGCGTTTTCTAATCGATTCAGAATTTAATGCTGATCAACACTATATATAATTTCTTCAGGGTGTTGCAAACGGATTGACAAAATGAATATACCCCTGGGGGGATGGGTATAAAAAAAAACCTGAAACTTATTCTCGATAATCGAAAAATAGAATTGCAAGGTACAACTCCTGAAGATAACAAAAGGCCATTATTCGCTAGCGGACTTCCTAGAACCCTCAAAGGCCAATGTATTCACTATTTTGCGGGAATATTCTATTCTAGTACAAGAAAATTGTTTTCGAAACGAATACCGATGCCTATCATGACAAAATTGTTCAAATTGGAATCCGAAGGGCCCCATTCACCGCATTCTTCATAACAAAACGCTCAGGGGTTTTATCTCTTTGCGAAATGCTACAGTCTTGAAAGCCTTTACAACTCGTCTTATAAAAAGAGCATCGAAATTTCAGAGAGGTGTGCAACGATGTTATCATTCCTAATGAATGAAGTCACATTTTGAAAACACAAAAAAAAAATAAATAAAATGTGTTTTTTCACTTAGTCCCGGAACTTATTGCCCAGTGTATTATATAATATATATGTATGTATAAATATATATATATATATATATATATTTTATTATATGACAGAAATTAGTATGCTCAAAGCAAGGTTAACCAATGTTCAATGCCATGGTGATACTTAAAAATGTTTAATGATGTAATGCGTTAAACTAAAAGCACTTCACCTAAAACGATTCTTCCCCCATACTATTTATGAGAAACCAGAAATTAGATCTTATCGCGCTAAAAGTAATTACCCGCCACCAATATTTTTACATAGCATGATGTCCGAAAATAAGACTAACATGGCACAAATTTAGCGCAGTAAATTTATATATCAAATCACTATTCTTCGCTAAGTTCCATCGGAACGTGTTATAAGTTAGGTTATGTCATCATATGAATTCTAACCTTTTTTAAGAGTTTTTATAAGGAAATCTTTCCAAATTATTCCCAGCGCATCTACATTTTTCATATGCATGTAGCGTGCCATTGTAAAATTTTTTACCCTCTATAGCGAGTCGTCGTAGCAATAGGCCGACCTCTAGGACCAAAACATGTCAACATAACAAATTTCATTTATTTATCCCAAAAATTGCGATCTGTAGATTGAACACATATACATACATGGACAGATATTACACATATGTGCTTATATTAATTCATAAAATGATTCTAACTTGATCGGTATTATTAGGTTGGGGAAAAAGAAAACCATTATTTCTTCTTCTTCTTTTGCTTCTTTTTGAATCCAGCTTTGTGTAAATGGTTTAAAACTGTTTTATGGTCGATTTTTAGCTCCTGGGCGATGTTACGACTGCTAACACCGATCATTTCTCCGATTTTATCGACGTTTTCGACGACCGGCCTACCTGTGCGAGGTGCATCTTTAACATCAAAAATTCCTGAACGGAATCTACGAAACCAAAATTGCACATAATTGGCTGTTACAGTATCGGAACCATAAACACCATTCACAATTTTAGCCGCCTGGCTTGCATTTTCGCCTTTGTCAGAGAAAAACTGTAAAATGTACCGAATTTTCTCTTTGTTCACTTCCATTTTCAACACGCTGTAACTCACAACTGAATGCACCAAACAAAAAACAACACAAGAATTTTTTTTACTGCGAAATGTCACCTTTCCAACGAGCATAAACCTGAAATTGTTTGATCGTTACTTTACGAGAAATCTACCAGTGCAGCCATCTACCGAAAAAATGATGGATTTCTTTTTCCCCAACCTAATATAAAACGTGGATCTACAAATCTTGCTGACTGTTGCATACACACCGCACGCACAACGTGTACAACAGACATGGTGCAAAGTGCAACAATGCCAATTCAAATCTATTCATCTTAGGCTATACACTACACCAGATAGATGTGCCTTTTATTATACCATCGCTTCAGACTCATTGCCTATCTAAGCTTGTCTGTCGGTCGAATAATGTCGGCCCATGTAAATTTGGCTTCAGACCGCAATTTTTGAGATATTTTGATGAGTTTGAAGTGTTTTGACCCAAGAATGGAACGCTATTGAAAATGGTTTGGCATTTTTTCGATCACTCCACATATAATGCCCGTCTTTTTTAAAAATCGTTATATGAAAAAAAAAAAATGCAATTTTCAAAATTTCTCGACAATACTCGCTCCATAATTTATTTATTTATTTTATTTATTTATTTATTTCATTCTTCACATGCAGGAAATCAACTAAAAACAAATGACAGTCGAGTTCAATGCCTCTTAAAGTAAATCTTAAATTAATTAATATTAAAAGTAGTATAAGTATAATAAGAGAAATTAGAAGGAAAAAAGAAAAAAAAACATACACAAGCTTGGCAACCAAAATAGATAACAACCATTCATTTTCGAATCAGAAAGACTTTTTAGGGATCACGTGTGTTAAGCAATGTGGCTTTAATGGACTTTAAAGAGTCCAATAATGAGAATCAGTGATAGACGTCATTTAGGCTCTTGCAAACAACTCTGAGCGGGTTAAACAGCTCATAATTATACCTACATTAGCTAAGCCTAACCAAGGTTAAATGCCTAGAGAAGCGGTTACGAACATTGAAACTTAATAATAGTTTGAATATTCTCTCATATAACCGTTCGTACGAAAACTGAATCTTTATGCAGTGAAGAAAGTATAATTTTGAATATTTCATGGTGAAAATTACTTTATAATAGTAATTTGGCATAGAAGTCAACCTTACCGAATTTGGATCACGTAGGTGTATACTTTGGGTAGCATCTCATATAAGGAACAGCTTCAATATACTGGCTTTCCTGAAAAGTATGCCTTCGCATGAGAATAATGGGTAAGTTTTGGTTTTGTATTATCATCAAAATGAGTGAATATCTGTATCAAGCGAAGTATTGTAGGGTATCTAATAGCCGGCCTTACCCGTCTATAATACTCTTATTTATTTTTAATGTAAGTTTTTGTATTTTATGATGAAAATAGGCGAAGAATAATAAAGCGTTTGAAAAGTTAAATTTGAACCATAGCCGCCCACGGTTCCACACAACGGCAGTAAGATATAGTTTCTGGTATTTCGCCATGAAAATAAAAGAAAAATTTTATTAGGTATTTTTTTTACTTATTTAGATGGCGTTATTAATACTTAATTCAAAACGTCAAACTTCTGTTTTTTTGTTTTTGTGGAAATTCTAAAGTGATTTTCGAAAATCAATTCAAGGATTCGCCTATAAAGCGATGAGTAATTGACAACAATAATTTTCTCGCGTGGGAGGAGGAGGGTGGGGGTTGGGGGGGACGTTGACACTCTTATTTATTTATCTCTCTGTTTTTATACTCGCAAATTCTCTTCCTCTTCGCTCTTAGCTCACGAGTCCGAAGAAGAATAAATGTATAAATAATTAAAACATTTTAATAACTCGCTTATCAGCCATTAAAACTAATTACAAATGTTTTTCAAAAAATAAGTTTTAGCTGAAACACTTCATGAACAGGTAATAATATTAGCTTTTACGTCCTAAAAATAAGCAAATTTTTCTAGAGTTTCCAGAGTTTAAACGAATACACAATCGTCGAAATTGCCATAATTTTAATCGAATCTTTACTCTTTGTTCGAACTTTTCAACAATTTCGCCAAAATTTTTAATGAATTATACACCAAATGCATACATACACACATATACACACATGCATATAATCTAGTGATAAATATGTACGTTTTTCCCTAACGTTGAAAGCCGTTAAAGCAGCAGCATTTCTTTTTCGCCCTACAACGATGTGTTCGTTCCATCTAATGCCTTCACTTTTCACTTTGCGGAGAGCGCACCTATTTAGCTGCGCATATGGAAAGGCTGCTAAGCAAAATAAAAGCCTTCAACTTCTTACTGCAAGAATTAGTTCGCGTGGAATTCCCGGAATTAATTTTGAACAGCGTGAACAGCTACATGTAAAAACATTGTGTAGGTTTGATGGAAGGTCCCTTTTACAATATCCGCAGCATAGAGTTGAAAAATACATATGCATATCACACATCGAAAACTTATGGCCCGTAGTGTGTATTTACATATAATGTTGACCGGAAAATTCATAAGGGTGCCTATACTCGCCAGTAGTGTAACTTTCGGCTAAGCTATGGCTAGAATAATATGCTTCAAATTGGTCTTTGATCGGCGAAAAAGAGTTCAAGGCTTAACTATCTATAATTTGGTGACAGGTTTTTCTCAGAGACAGCTTAGGGGTGAGCTGGAAGAAGTTTTGCTTTCTTCATACAAAAACAACTGCTTTCTCAATAGACTATTGCTGTGGAGGAAACGCAAACCAGTAGCAGTAGGACACAGTTGTGTTATAAAGTGGGTTGATGTAGTAGTAGTCGAGAGCAGTGAGCAGGCCATGCCAGTTGTATTCAACAACGCCTATATATCTTGAGAAAAGATAGTTTGGATTTGCTTAACTGGGATTGTTTGGTAGATCCCAACCCATCCTAAGTGTGACTATGCTCTGCTAAAGTAATGCTAAAGGTTTTATAGTCTAACCTTAGGCTTGACGTGGGTCAGGAGCCCATTTATGACTTATCTTTACGTAGGGAAACTCCTTAGGGAGCGAATCTTGTAATTGTGATACTGAATCCTGACTGCTAGGTGCTGCGCTTCGGGAAGTATCATGGTGGCTGTGGTTTTCATCATTCCCAAAGGGAATAATTAAATGATTATAGGCCTCAACACTTCCCAGAATGAATTTATTAACCAAATACGTGCATACGTACATCTGGTACGCCAGCTATAGTTGAAACTGCCGTCTTATAGGACATAGCGCCAGTTCACGCATAAATAACTCTAATGTCAGAGGGGATGGTGAAGTTATGTTTCCACACAGGTACTCACGTTAAATCACAAGAGAAATCTGTTTCACTTCTACACTGATAACAAGATTGGAGCAGCCCCGATAGTTTTTTTTTTTTTTTTTTTTTTATATAAATTACAGATTAAGGTAGTGTTCAATGCTGTACTGGGCCAATGGGGTTTACCGATGGCAAGGCAGTCCTATTCTGCCCGCCCAACCTATAACCGCCTTCCTAAAACATAGTGTTCGAAAAAAAATCCTACGATCAACATTTTATTCAACTTAACCCTTATTGGCATTCCAAAGATTTATATGCACATCAGTGTCCTTAATTCAAAATTGTACGGGTGGAAAATTATATGGTGAAATTTTTAGGTCGATATTGGCATCTGTAGCGGTAATTGAGAAATAAAGACAATCACCATTACTGTACCTCACCTGCGAAATTAGCATCATTGCTGCCTACACTGCTTCGATACAAGGGTATATTAAGTTTCTTTAGATGTACGTACCGTCCAGAAGGACATGAGATACGTCACCTCTTATTAAGCCGATCCTGTCTGAATCCCCTTGTGCATCGATCAAATCTTGTCTATCCGTCCGTCTATCTTGTTTTCTTATATTTGGCCTACAAGGTGCAATTGTTGACATATTTTGGTGAATTCGGTATGCTGCTGTGTGTTGGCCTATGGACAAGGTTCGAATTGAATCCCGTTTTCGACCACTTTCCTTATAACATCTTATTTTGAAAAGTCGTTATAGGAATCACCGTATTAAGCGAAGTGGTGTACGGTATTTAATAGTGCATCGTAGCTCAATACAGTGTTTTCACTAGCTTTAGTTTACAATTGTAATACAACTAAAATTCATTTCCTTCGAAGCTTTCGATTAGGCGATCCCTGATGTTCGTCTGCCAAGTGTTCACAATAGCTGCAGTAGTAATTAATTTCGTCAAAAATTATGTTCAGTTCTACCATGTCTGACTGTAATCTACATTATTTAGCTTACAAATTAAAAAAAGCAACTCATGTACATTTCTATAACGGTGCTTATCATGAAAATAAAGATTAAATTTCATTCAGAAACTAATTATATATTTGTTCACTTGAAACTACTATTGTATGCGCTACTTTTTTTTTCTTTTTTTTTTTTTTTTTTAATATAGCTACACTCGACTTATTATTACGGTATGCCATTGCATCATAAACGCTATACTATAATAAAAGAAGATAGTGTTCTTTTCTTTTTTCTTCTTTCTGAATTTCATTATACGGAGCAATGCGTTTAACATAACAGAGCCACAAGATTCAAATGAAGTCTCGCGAATTTTTATTCAAAATCTATATGTATCTGTACCAATTTCTTTAAACACAATCTGTATGATGGCTATACAGGTAAGGCGGAAGTGACACTGTTAGATGTGTATTCTCTTTAGCAAAGAGTTCATGTCGCTTATGTAAAAAGATACGAGCATTACAAGAGAATGAAGTATTTCGCATAAGATCACCTGAAGAATTTTAGTTAAAAGATGCCGTTATCCTGCAGTTGTACACAATTGCATATATGTTCAATTGCCGGCATCATATGCGCAAATTATAAACGAATCATTTCGAATGAATACAATAACAATATAACGTCCACAGCCTGGAGGCTGTGGAGATAAAATTGTACCATTGAACGTCCTGGACAGTGCTTATTGGCTTAATATTTCAACTTCATCTCGAATATTGATTTGTATCCCATCATATGAAAATCAGTCCTGCCAATGAGTGCAGCTTTCGAGGAAATGTATTTGAGGTTTTGCAACATAAAACTGATGAATCTTCAATATGGGAAAAAGGTTTAGTTATTAAGTTAATTGGATTTTATACGGTGCAAATGAAAGGCATTGCGCAAAATAATACCTGAGATATTTACTTCTTTTGAGAAATGCATAATGATTAAGAGTGTGAAGTTATATTTAAATATAACTAGCGAAGACACAAACCAACATTATTTTACAGAGCTCTGTTAAGCCCTTAACAGAATTCTATAAAACGAAGTCTCGGAGGGATTTAAGTCAAAATTTAGTTAAAATAAAAGTTTTGGAAAATTTTTTTACAAAATATAACAAACAAAACATGTATTTATGTAAATTAATTAATATTTGAAAAGTCAGTAGTTTTACACTATGTCATAAATGATGTTGATAAAGCGAAAGTTTCCTTGGCTATTGTGAAAAAACGAAACCAGGGCAGGGTGAATCCTCTATTAATAGCCTTTTCAACCAGGTGCAAGTTATATTAAGTTTTGCTCGGAGAATTGTTTTATGGGACTTCGAAAATTGCCATACTTAACATAATATAGGCTAACACGTAAGCAAATTCCGTTGCAAGTACTTATATATCGATGCAAGTACTTATATCGATAACTTGCACACCGTTAGAAAGGCTATTAATAGAGGATTCACCCTGTCCTAGTTTCATTTTTTCACAGGACATGGTTTGCCCGCAGTAGCCAAGCAAACTTTCGCTTTATCAGCATCATTTATGACATAGTGTCAAAATACTGACTTTTCAAATATTAATTAATTTACATAAATACATGTTTTGTTTATTATATTTTGTAAAAAAATCCTCCAAAAGTTTTATTTTAACTAAATTTTGACTTAAATCCCTCTGTGACTTCATTTTATAGAATTCTATTAACGGCTTAACAGAGCTCTGTAAAAAATTTTTGGTGTGTGTCTTTTCTAGTTATATATTATTTTATTAAATATAACTTCACACCCTTCCAAAATTGTGCTAAAATTTTGTTATTAAAATTTATTGTTTAGTTAATAATAGGGGGTAGTTATTAACGAAGAATTCTTCGATGACACCCATTTCATTGAGATACTCCTTTTAGTTTTTAATATAAAAGTTCCCTTTGTGGAACTTTAGATTTAATCTGATCCATATTCGCCATATTCGCATCGAAATTTTAAATGATCTCGATGACTATTTGTTGCAAGTTTTAGGCTAATATTGTGTATCAAACTTTGGCTTGCGCCATATTTGTTCTTTGAGTTCTAATTATTTTACAAGACAATCGGAACATGGTGTGTACACAAAATTTTGCCCTTTAGCACAAGAGCCTCAGTTTGCGTAGTGCTGTGGGCATATTCCTCGAGCGATTTGGGCCATTTTCGACACCTGCGTGCAAGAATTTTTAATGTTTTTGTAAATTTGAAGTCGATAGCTTCATTTTTGCAACCAGAACAATGTTTTTTGGACAGGCGGACGGACATTGTTAAATCGATTTAGAATTTGATGCTGATCAAGAATATATATACTTTGGGGAGTGCCTGATGGTTCCTTCTGGGTTCTGCAAACGTTTTGACAAAACGCCCTTCGCTGATGGGTGTAAAGTTAGAGAATGCCTAGGGGTAGTAGAAAAAATTTGAATTAAAATTAGAGGAGTCGTTCTATAGGATGCTTTGAAAAATCGTACTTCGAGGAGAACACATTTCCTCGTCCTTTCTTACCGCAATAAATTTGTTGTTGCTTTTTCCCGTTAATTTGTAATCTCAGAGCGCGAAAATTACGCTCTTTCCTAAATTTCTTTCCTTGAACATTTGATGCTATGAATAACGAAATCGCGCTGCTAATACTACCGACAAATGGTTTGGAAAAATAAGAAAAATACATATAACCAGCGATAAAGCATACTTTGTGTAAACCACTTGTTATCACTGCTCATAATTTAAGGTGTTTTCTTCCGAAAACAACAAATACATTGCATTTCACACACGTACACTTAGTATATTACAGAAGTTAGTAATCAACAGGCAGGACATTAAACTTTAACTCCCTAACAGAAATTCATTTGACGACAATCTTTTATAAGCAATTGGAAATTTCAGGCAGTATGTATTCTTGCGTGTACCGAATTTTTTGCACCATATTTTAAAAGATTCAAACCATCCACCCAGTAAGCTAATAAGAAATTACAATACCGCAAATCCCCTAATTACACAAACAACAAGTATTTTTACTTAAGTGGCAGCATTGTCGAAGCTAATCACCTCCTTGTACATTAAAGCAAATTATATGAAAATTTCACATTTTCTCGAAGTGATCACAGATTTTTATACGAACGCAATACTAAGGAAAAATTGTTCAACTTCTTCTTCGAAAATTGACGACATAGCCGAGCCGAAAAACTTTGTTCTTGTCTTTCACTACCTCTTGCAGTACACGTATTTGATTTTAATGGTTCTATCATCCTATGAGTAGGAAAAATAGTGAAAGACCAAAATGAGAACTCAACGCTATTTTTTATATTTGCAAATTTACATAGAGGAAGAATCGAATTAGCTATGTTTGCGTTTTAAAAATAGCGATTACCATCACAGGTAGAATAAACTGGATTTCAAATTTTATCACCTTTTGCTAATTACTAGCGGTTTTCAACAAGAATTATAATTAACTTTGGTAATAAATTTTATTATTATACCATAAATTTGAAAGTAAACATTTGTCCAAATTTTTGGCTAATGATGGATAAATATTAAATGGATATGTTTACAGTAAGTATGAAAGAATGGAAAAATACGTAGAATTAAGTAATAATGAAAGATAAGATAATCACCTGTTACAGCAACTTTGCAAGGATCATACTATTACGAGACGCTGTTACGTATTTAATTCGCATGATTATTGCGCACACATCAGTGCTTAGTAGGTTAGGTTAGTAACGAAATGTTTAGACGTAATTGCCGGGCCGCACATGGTCATATATAATCATGTCGATTAAAAGTAAATTCAATTATTAATTAATTAGATGGTAATAATAATGATAATTTTTGTAACCATATCTGTATATTAAATTAATGCATCTTGTAAATGCTTTACACAATTGCTTTTTTCGTTAATTTTACCCGATTGGTTGGTTGGTTTGTTTGGGGAGAGATATCATCGATTTAATATGTATGTAAGAGTTTATGTTAATATCAGGTTTTTTTTTTTATTCATTCGCGACATTGATGCGAACAAAAAAAAAACGTTATAATTTTTTGTCGCTCTTACAAATACTTCCACTACGCACTTCAATATTCGAACTTGAATAAAAACAGTAAAGATTTCATTTATAATTAATTTAATGTGACTAGTTTTAGTTAATTTCAAGAATATCTTTGGTTACAATGACAACATCACATTCTTGACATATATGTATGTACTTATTGGAGGGTTTCATTGAGTATTAAATTTCTTGACAAGTGTCCTTAAACAGTGCAAACAATGGACAATACTATGTTTGAATAATTTCACAAGCGCTTTTCAATAATACCCATAATAAATTGTAAAACTTCGAATAAATATCGTGACTCTTTTATTATATTTTTTTGATGCAAAACGCAAATTAAAAATTGAACGACAAATGCTTGGAGTAATGGCTTTGACAAACTAAAAACTGAGTGTTAATTTTCTTCCTATGGTTTGCTTTTATTTTGTTTAAAGTGTTACCAACATGCTATAATATCGGCCTGACAAGAGCGGCTGCTTTTTGAAGGAACTCCACAAGAACAACTATTGCGTGTTTCAATTCTGCATTTTGGATAAAACAATCATGGCAACGCTGTTCAAGTTTCTCTGTTAAGAAAGATAATCTGTTCAAGTTTCTCTGTTAAAAAGTTAATCTGTTCAGGTTTCCCTGTTATCGACGATAAAGAACTTGCTGCTGTCAGTGCACAAGTGCTTTTTACATTTTTCCAAATTCATCATTCATTATTCATAGTTTTCTCTGCTTTTCTTTCTACTCTGTTAGTTTTCGCGAATTCTTTACATAGTATTACGTATTAAAAATTTTTTTATTTTCAAAAATATAATGTTATAATTATTGCAAATCATGCTAATAGTAAAAAATAAGAAGATGTTACAATATCATGAAGAAAGAACGCAAGACAAAGGAAATTTTAGAAAGTAAAACGAAGATAAAGAAATGTTTAGCTTTTTGAAAATATGTTTACATAAAGAAACACATTGCCTTTCCCTCTAATTGTGCATCCCATAAAAATTTTTTTAACATTCGTTAATCGCACTACTACCAGGTACTATATCATTATTACCTGGCCTTGTAAAATTTTATCCATCGAAGGTGATTGGAAATATGTCAAAAATTTCTATTAACTTATGCACTAACTTATTTGCCAAGGTGTATCGAGAACTACTTTCATTTCTGTCCCACATGACTTATCCATCTCTCTTTAGAAACGATTATTTCCCTCGTAACATTATTTAGTTATTTACATATAATTCAAGAATTCAATCCACAAGCCCTCCAAGGGCCAATTTAAGTGTATTAAGGTGTATATTATCCAATGCATTTCAAGATTATCCCAAAAAACAAAACATAGACTATTACCAAAAATTTTGAATTACAACCGCAATAGATGTGTGTGTATAGTAGATGTAGAAGGCAGTCCACCAATATAATTTAAAATTAAAATTATAAATCACAATTTATGTAAATAATTTCATATTCACACTTTATATAACAATTCAGCTCGGCAGCCGTAAGCTAAGACATTCAATATATCAGAATAGTCATAAGACAGACCGTGCTGTGATAGCAAAAGAAAAGAAAAAACTAACCACGTAGCCACTCCAGATGTTGCATATAACTTAACCGGAAAAGCATTGTTCGAGTTAGAAAATATGCGTAAGTCCCGCGGCAGGTAATCCCAACAATTACGATATAATAACCTGCAGATTCCTAGTAGAGCTCGTACCTATACAGAGCTGGAACGCAAATTTAGATGCACACCATACTTGACAATGAGAAAAATCCACAAGAGGTCAAAAAAGTCGAATGGCCACAATTTTCTGGTATATCGGGGCTTACCGCACCTACAAAATGGTCATTCACACCGTCAACATTAAAGCCATCTAGAGGGTGCAATAACCATAGCTCTTCAATGGTCTCCATATAGCAGATGGGTCCATTCTTGGAGATGAGATGACAAAATATCTCTCTATAGACAATAGACTTTCCAGTCTACCACAAATCTAGAATGTCGAAAGGTCGAGTGGGCATAGCCTCTCAAAGACATTGGAAGTCTGACACTCCTGGATATCACCTAATTATCAATATCTCTAGTGATTTTCTTCCTGACAACCGGGACAACGGGGTTTAAACAAAGATTCTAAGAGCTGTACTTCAATATTCGCGGTTCTAAAGACGGTAGGTTAGTCAAAGTCAGCAATAGCAGAAGAGAGCCCACTGCAAACAATATTTTTGACGTCCCTATATCCAAAATACAAAGTGAGATTTTTGCATTCGATATTAAAATTAGCAAAGATTAAGGCATGATACGATAGGAAAGGACGTTGTACCCGATCAGAATGCTTGAGCAAGCTACAGCCACTCAGCAGCCAGAGATGAAGCAAAGATGTGGTTCGATGTGCTACATTCCAATGCCTTGGTTTGAGGTCGTGACACATGAATAAACTACATATCAAGCAGAATGTCATGAGATTGGTCTTAGCTGCATGACTAAAACCCCAATAATAATTATACTTGAATACCTCAAAATGACTACTTTCAAGACACCAATAATGCTACTAGTCAAGTAGACGACACCAAAAATGAGTGTAGTACCACCGTCTCCCAACTCATTAAATGGCGATTCACACGCCCCCAACTCGGAAAGTTTAAAGATTACCTTAAATTTAATCACACTGGTTAAATAGATGCCCACTACCTTGAATTTGGGGCCTATCATTCCTAATAAGAACATAGCCCAAAGTACGAATCGAGCGACTGGAAACGTGAGGTTTCACCCAATTTTCGGGGATGACAATCAAATCAAATTCATCCACCACGAGAATTTTGAATTCGTCATACTTACTGGGACCTATGCAGGACCTAATATCTTGGCAGTTAATATGATCAATCGTTAACAGTTCAAAGTACTTACGGGCAGGGCAGATGATAGATAAATTACCACTCACTACGGGACTCATAATCGGATTAATCTGGCCACTAATAAGTGAGATTAAGGTACATGATGGGAAACCGACCATAATATCTAAGATAATTTACAGCTATAAAAAGCGTAATAACCAAAATTAAACTAATATACATTAACATAAAATACATTTACATTTTATTTATCAGCCGAAACAAGCGAAGGTCACAATGTTCCTCTAGCCAAGTTAGACGCAAGCTTTTACGACAATAGTCTTCATAAATTAATGTTACCATTCAAGTCAGTACTGACACTTGATACTTCATTAAGAAACTCAGAAGGTCAGCGCGAACATGAAGATCCTGCTTCGTGGTCGTCCCGCTAGATAGAGTCAGCGTAGCATATGGTTTAACAGAGTTCATTACCTTACATCTCGTAATTTTCTTTGGAGTACTTCTCCGTAAGTCCCTTACTAAGTCCAATTGAGTTTATTTCGACAATTATAAATTTTTCTCATTGTTATAAACAAAATTTATATAGTCCACCGACATTGGCATCGAATAGAAGGCAGCCTCTTTAACCACCATGCCCGGAATATCCTTAACTCTCTCCGACATGCCATTAATGGTAAAATGTGAACAATTTGATATTCCATAAAGTGCGTTGATATCAGATTTACAGATCAATAATTTGGAGCCAGTGTCCTTTTGAGTCAGCTGAATCTGCTGAATTCGTTTATTGCAATTTTCAACTTTTGATTCCAGACTTTCAGTCAAAAGTCGTCTAAAAACAGCCAACGCATCGTGGAAAGATGCTTTTATTGATCGTTCCAATCGTCCATCTAGATCGTTGAACGTCGACCTAGAGAAATGTTCCAAAACTGTAGCTAGATTTTCGAAATACTAATTACGGTAACACTAACCTTTCTACCCACCAATGCATCTTCCCATAATGTTCCTCACCTTGCAACAGATATCGTTCCATTTTTTCTTATTGTAAAATAAAAAGTTCGATTACCGTACCCTTAAATGGAATAATTTTAGTTCTAATAGCTATTTATATTTTTCTTTTACAAGTATTTTTCTAAAAGAGAGATTTTAGGGAACCTTTCTTGGTTTCTAGTCGATACTAACGCAAATTTGTTTCCAGTGACATCAATTCTATTGTCGGCAGATATGACGTAACTCTGAGAGCGCATTTCAGGGCAATCATCAGCAAATTTGCGTTTATAATTGCATTTTATGTCATTATTGCCTGATTATATGATTACCCCTCAGATGTCCTTTAAGGCAGCCATATGGAGCCCATTTTATTCATTCTATGCATCACTGATCGCCCTTCGGCCATTAAATTCAGACATATCTTAACGTACGCTGACGATGTTAAACTGGTTTCTTCTCTTTCCTTGGAATCGCGCAGGTGTCGATTAAACTAAAGAAATGCAAAAAGCATCCTTTCTCAAAGAGGAATTTATTCTATCTACTATAAAACTATTAAGTATTTAATTGATTCACAGAAAGAGGAAAACTTAGATCCGTTCATGGATTCAGGGATTCTTTTCGACTAAAGACTACGTTTTACACACACGCACATTGAGCTCTCTTTAAGTAAAGCTAAGTTATCACTAGGTTTCATGAAGGAGTTGTCGAAAGAACTTAATAATCCTTACATTACAAGAAGGATATACAACAACTTAGTCAGACCAATACTTGAGGATGCCTCTGTTGTGGAGTCTCTTTCCTATAAGTGTCAATTAGATTTAACATAGAATGCGTTCAGAAGCAATTCTCGCTCGTTGCCGTAAGAACTTTAGTTGATTCCCGATTGTCTCCTTACCTTTACTTGTTAGCTTTACTTGGTGTTTCCTTCCTAAGTAAGTTAATAAACGGTACCGTCGATTCGGCGACATCACTTGGTGAGATAGGACTTTAATATCCCGAATCGTTTCTCTAGAAACTTTATTTTCCTGAAGCTTAGTCAATGTAGATTTAATTACGAGCTTTTCTTTCCGTTCAGAGTCATTCAGATTTTCATCTCCTACTTAATCTCACTACCGAACTCTTTAAATTCTATTAAATCCTAAGTTTTTGTACCTTTGCGACGGGGTTCACTAACAACTCGGATATGTATCGGATGTGGGTGTGCCTTTGTGCTAGATGTTTCCATGCTTTTTTTTTTTGCCCTTGTTTATTTGTATGTGAATTTTATTTTTTTAAGTTTTCGCCGTTTTTTTTTCTTTATATGCATTGTATTAGTTATTACTAACAATTAGCATAAGACGTACTTTTAAGAGTCAATTGAACTCGGCTGCTAACTTGGTTTAGCTGAATTTCATATGTAAATAATCGACTACAACTTAGCTAATGTAAACGCACTGTTATTCAACTTTAATCATTTACGATATTAAGACAACCAAGTTTTTTACTTTTGCTTATTGCCACTGTTCCTTAATTCTTTTGAGCTATTTTTAACGTCAGCTGTCAAATTACTTGAATAAAAAGAATAAGATGTTTTTTCTTTATACGTAAATACAGTAAATATTTGTCAAATTGGAAAAAAATACAATTTTTTTTACAGCTCAGACCATAAGCAAAAGTCGATAAATTATATTATTTTGGAACAAATATATCTTGGAAAAATGAACACGATGCATTAATCGGTAGATTGAAGAAAATTATACAATTTCAGCAATAAGTAGAAAAAAAAAAATAAAATAACAATAATAGCGAAGTTGGAGAAAAGTTTATTTTAAAAAAATGTCGTTTGTACGCACGGGAACTTCGGGTGCTGTTGGTAATGGGGAATCCGTGCAAAAATTTGTGGAAGCTTTGCAAGCCGATTTTAAAATACTTGCTTTAGAAACCAAAAAGAAACATCCACAAATTAAAGAGGTAATATTCTAATTACAGATAATGAGGTGATTGAAAATTAATTGTATTATGTATACATGTGCATCAGTATGTATGTATCTACAAGCGCATGTATGTAAGAACGAAAAAACACCCTAAATGTGGGACAAGAGATGACACCTAATAACCTGCAATATTGTTATGAATTATAGTTTTGCACACAATTACTAAAACTCTTAGTTTACGTGAAACTGAATACAATCGATTTTTTCATTATCCGAAAAACTGTTTTTCTTCTATTTCTATTGTTGCTTTCGTAACAGTCCTGCGAAGAGGCCATATCCAAGCTGACAACAGCCGGCAATAATCCACAACAATCTGTTTATTATACGGTTAATCAGATTTTGTATCCTTTGGTCCAAGGTTGTGAAACGAAAGATTTAAAAATAATTAAAGTGAGTCATTTAAAATAAAAGGCCAACATTATCTTATCGTAAGAACTAATTGATCACTTAATCCTCTTATCTCTTCTCTGCTAGTTCTCTTTGGGTATGATGCAACGTTTAATTACTCAGCAAGTGGTCGACCAGAAAGGAGCCCGCTACATATCTGATGCTTTATGGATGCTCATGGAACATAATATTGAGGAAGTGAAAGTGTTACAAACTGTTACTCTTTTGTTATCGACAAACAACGTGGTACATGGAGAAACTTTGGCTAAATCTTTGGTGCTTTGTTTTCGTTTACATTACACCAAAGACCCGACTATAGTGAACACAGCCGGGGCAACGATCCGACACTTGGTTTCTGTAGTTTTCGAGCGTGTTTATACAGAAAAAGAATCTTTAACAAATTTACAACAGAAAGATGTAGGCGGAAATGCTATGGATTCTATCGATGTCAGTGAGAGTAGTGTGGGCAGTGGCAGCACGGGCGGACCCAATGAAATGCAACCATTTGCATCCGATGCATTCTTCCTCTTTCAAGTATCTTAAACTTTTCATCGTTTTAAAATACGTTCTCAATTAAATTTTATTTCTTTAGGATCTTGTGCAATTAGTAAATGCTGATCCTCCGTATTGGTTGTCAGGTATGACTGAAATGACTCGTACTTTTGGTTTGGAATTGCTTGAAGCGGTACTTACAAACTTCAGTGCAGTTTTTCACGAGAATCGCGATTTCCGCTTGTTACTCAAAGAACGTGTTTGTGCTTTGGTTATTAAGCTATTTTCTCCGAATGTGAAACATCGTAGTTTGCCCACGCAGAATAGCAATGGAAGTGTAAATAATATGCCCAACGATAAGCCTTATTTTCCGATCAGTATGCGTTTGTTGCGCTTAGTTGCCATACTTATACAAAAATATCATACAATTTTGGTAACCGAGTGTGAGATATTTCTGTCATTGATTATAAAATTTTTGGACTCTGATAAGCCGCATTGGCAGCGTGCCTTAGCTTTAGAAGTTATCCATAAATTGGCTATGAAACCTATGCTAATGGCATTTTTCTGCAAATCATATGATTGTAAAAATCACGCTACCAATATTGTGCAAGATATGATTACATCGTTAGGGACTTATGTACGTTATTCATTGATTAATGCATCAGCACGTGAGTAAATGAAAATAAAAAAGTTGTTTATTCTTTCTATTAAATCTTGTTCCAACAGTACTGAATGGTCAACAAAATGGTGCTTCACAAATGAATTCTTTATCCGCTCATAACGCTAACAATCAATGTGGTTTTGTTTTTCGTGGAGCATTTTTGCCTTTGATGCCATCACATTTTTCTGGCGAAGCTAAAGCCATTTAGTGAGTAAAAATTCTTACAATAAAATGTGCTCTTAAATAATTGTATTTATTATTTCCCAATTTAGCTTGGAAATGCTAGATAAAAATGCGGCTCCTGATATACCGGAAAGTTATGGCATTTCTTTCGCTTATACCATACTTCTGGGCATAACACGTTCAATTGGTAGTGTCATACAAAGGACATCTGAAATGGTATGCGGTTTTGTTTTGAATAGAATTGTTTCTGTTTTCAATTCTGCGTTTTATTTCAGCATCCAACGCACAATTCAGCCATAATAACTGAGGAGGAACACAAGCCTCTATGTTTGCAACTAATTAATTCTAGTTGGTCAGGCTTGTTGTCAGCTTTTGTGCCTCTGGTAGATGCTTCTATCGATGAAGTCTCCACCGACCATATACTGAAGGCAATGCAAAATTATGCCGCTTTATGTGGGATATTAGATTTGCTAAATCCTCGGGATGCTTTCATAATGGCCATTTGTCGTGCATCTTTCCCACCGCATTATGCCATGTCAATTTTTGCCAACAATCCACATTTAGATGTAGACTTGAGATGTAAGATATTCATATTCTAAATAATTAATTAATGTGGCAAATTAACGTTTCTTATTTTCAGGCCATACTCGCTCCAGCAGTCAAGATTTAAACAATCAATTTATGAGTACTTGCACTGATGCAGGTGATTTTCGCCAGCAAATTGTGGCCGTTGGTACACCTTTGCCTAGTGCGTCCCTACCGCATAGTGTTATGCAAGCGCCAGTCATGTTAACCACTAAAAATTTGCAATGTATGCGCGCTATTTTAGTGTTGGCTCGTACCAATGGCAGTATTCTGGGCACTTCATGGCACATTGTTTTGCAAACCTTACAGCATCTGGTTTGGATATTGGGCTTAAAGCCATCTACTGGCGGGAGTCTGCAGGCTTTTCCTAAGCCTGCTGTAGAAGCTAACGTTGGTATACAGACCGCAGTTATGGCGGATTTACCGGTACTTTCGCAATTGCTAAGTCAGCTTTTTGAGTCCAGCCAATATCTAGACGACGTAGCTTTGCATCATTTAATAGATGCTTTATGCAAATTATCGCACGAGGTAATCACTTTTAATAGCGACCGGTTTTAACATTCGACCATATATTTATTTATTTTTATTTTTTATTTATATTATATTTAGGCTATGGAACTGGCTTACGCTAACAGGGTAATTATTTGTACAAGTAAAACTGCAATATTATTATCAATTATCTGAATATTTTTACATTTCCAGGAGCCATCGTTGTTTGCCGTCGCTAAACTTTTAGAGACGGGTTTAGTAAACATGCCCAGAATAGAAGTTCTATGGCGTCCTTTAACTAACCATTTACTGGAAGTTTGCCAACATCGTCATATACGAATGAGAGAGTGGGGTGTTGAAGCCATCACATATTTAGTTAAATCAGCTTTACAATACAAACATAGTCAACCCTTGAAAGAAAATATGGTACATTATTTTCGTTTATATACTTTTCTACCATCGTTAGTGTTTATATAATTATAGACTTTACAAACAATGCTTTTAAATCCACTATCTGAGCTGTCCACAGTTATGCACGCCGACGTTCGTCAAAGGCAACTGGATTGTGCTTTACAAATATTGAACGGAGCCGGTGAGATTTTATCATTTGGTTGGCCAGCAATTATCGAAATTATTGGAGCCGTTAATGAACATCACGGTGAACCTTTGATACGTACAGCTTTTCAATGCCTTCAACTGGTGATTACAGACTTTTTAACTGTAATGCCTTGGCGTTGTTTACCTTTGTGTATTAGCACTGCAGCGAAATTTGGTTCACAAACACAAGAATTGAATATATCATTAACAGCTATAGGTTTAATGGTAAATTTGAAATTAACTAAAAAAGAAAACTTTTGTTAGTAAATCTAAAGAAAATTACTTTTCGTTTAGTGGAATATTTCGGATTTTTTTAATCAAAATCAAGACAAATTAATGGCTACCCCAGTCGATGACGCCAGTATATTGCCCGATTTTCCTGGTACCGTTAAAATGCCACAGTTTGATAAATTGTGGATGTGTTTGTACGCTAAACTAGGTTAGTAATTTTGAAAAGATTTGATTTTGAGAATCAATTTCAAAAATATATTAATTGTAGGGGAGTTATGTGTTGATTCTCGACCGGCTGTACGCAAATCGGCAGGTCAAACTTTATTTTCAACGATTTCGGCTCATGGCAGTTTACTAAACCCGCCAACTTGGCAAGCCTTAGTTTGGCAAGTTTTGTTTCCTTTATTGGATAATGTAAGGGCTCTGTCCAGTTCGGCAAGCAACGAAAAAGTTGACGCCAGTGGCAATATACTAATACATCACTCGCGTAACACTGCTCAAAAACAATGGGCCGAAACTCAAGTATTAACTTTGTCGGGTGTATGCAGAGTAAGTAATTTGTATAACTTTTCTAATGCTTTTTTAAGTTACAGTATTCTTTTTTCTTTTATTTTATAGGTTTTTAACACTAAACGTGATTTGATACAAATGTTAGGTGATTTTGATCGGGCCTGGTCTCTAATTTTAGAATTTATACAAAATGCTGCTTTAAGTAAAAATGGTGAAGTCTCCTTGGCTGCCTTAAAATCTTTACAAGAAATTATGTATCATAATTCGGAGAGCAATTGCTTATCAAAAGTAGAAACGAACTCAGCTAGTCGGGCAACATCAAAAGACGACGAAATTTGGAATGTAATTATGTTCAAATTCGTGCTTGCTTCATGTCAAAGTCTTTTTCAAATATATCTGCCTATCTTTGTAGATCGCTTGGAAGATTTGGTTAAATATTGGGATGGAGAGTACTAAAATGTCAACGAAAATTCAGGACACACAACAGGATGAGTTTTATATACCCAGTCAGGCGTATCTTACAGCATTGATACAAATATTTCCCGCCATTTTTCAACATATACAAAAAAGGTGAGAGCGTACAATTGGTTGAAAGTAATTAAACCTCTCCTAAGAGCAAAAGTATACCATTTGAAAAGCATTTTGTTCACTGAAAGCATATAAGTTCAGTTGACCCATGAGCACTGAAATGTCAAATGGTTGCACCCAACCGTCATAGCGCCCTGTTACCCTAAATGTTAAATGTTTGCAACATCCACAGGGAAATCTTTTTTACAAAGTCTACATATACGCGATTTTAAATTTTAATTCGTAGTTAGTATGTTTGTCCGGCTGAAATGGGCCAAATCGATCGTAGGACACGTCTACAACAACTACATAACATACTAGCACAACATAAACTGATAAGTATTCTGGTCTCGAAAGCAAAGAGAAAAAGAGTTTTGTTCAACACAGCCGTGAGCGTTTCAACAATAACAAACGCCGGACAGACAAACACAGACGAACGGGTTCAGAGTCTTAAGCTGACCAAGAAAGTGTGTAGCACTAAGTCTCTTTCGATATTACAAACGAAAGTAAAAATCTAGTATATTCCCATCCTTTTGATATTGGATATGGGAATGAAATTCTGTGGTTCATTATCAACTGTCTTCCCAAGATTTAGGGGAAAAGAGTAGCTCATCAATTAATGTTCGGGTTTGAAAAAGATTTGTTCAAATCTACTGCAAAACCTTTGGGCTGGAAAAACAAAAAATGTTTTTCTTCGCCATTCCAAGCCTTTTTCGAAAACCTGATGATATCTTCACACTGTCCATTATTAAAGAACTTCTGAGTAAAAAGAATAGTGGCAATGTTTATGAAAAACATTTAAACAATTTTTTTTCATTTGCTATGTGAAAATATATTAAGATATATTAACGTGTATTGTGGCTCCGATGGTAGCCTCTAACTTTCTATAAGTAAAAAAAGTATACAAAAGATCTTCATCTTTTGTCTGTTAAGGATGTTGAATGTTTAATGGAAAAATTCTAAACCTTGTACATTTTTTGGAAAACGGTTAAACTATTCTATTATTTAACTCTTAACTTTTAGATTTAAGTCTTCCGACTTTGAAAAGTTTTGTAACGTGCTAACTAACGCTGTTTGTATACCCGTGCAAACCGAGGCAGTTCCTTATATAATGTCATCTGTATCCGATTCCCTATTGACGCCCTTACATGACAGTATTTTAGAATGCATGGAATTGATTCAAAAAGTAAGTCGTTAATAAATTTTTCTGAATCTCGGTGCTCATTGGCTTTGCGTGATAGGAAGCTACCAAAGATGGATGCAATCTAAGTCAGTTAATACCGGCTATTTTCCGTCAACTTTTAATATTTAGTAAGTTTGCTTGCACGCCGCCTTCGCTGCAAGTTAGTGAGCAACACAAATATGGAAAGACAACGAATCATTATGGTAACAATGCCACCGTGGAAGTAGTTAGCATGAACTATATTCCTTTTGGGGAGAAAGCTATAACAATTTGCGTAAAATTGTACCAGTGTACGGCTACCGAGGAGCCAGTAATGCAGGAACATATATTACATGAGATAATTAAGGTATTTTTCAACCCCTGCATAACCTCGCATCTAAAGCTTAAATATTTCTTTGTTTTAACATAAGGCTCTTCGTACGCCTTTGGCAATGAAATATAAATGTTTGGCTTCGAGTACTTGGAAATTGTCGATATCTAGTTTAATTACAGTTTTGTATACTGGACTTAAAGTAGCTCGAGCGAAACCGCAATATTTCAATGGTATGTGGGATGATTTGGCGGATACCTTGGATAAATTTTTATTTCCCGTTAGGTATTAAAATTAAAAAGATTTTTGTAAGAGAACTTATTAACGGTTTTCTTCAACAGCGTTTGTACGATAGAAGATCGTGGCTTGGAGGAAATTGTTTTAGATGAAACGATCGATTGTCAGGTCATTGAATTACTGCGAGATGAGGTGTTGCCTTATGCCCATGAAATGCCTCATCAATTTATTATGCAAATTGTAGTTTTACTTAATAAAGGTTCCATACATTCCGCTTCTGATTCGAATATCTGTTACGAATCCGATTGGAAATTACGTGAAATATTTGCCAAAACTTGTTTCGAGACCCTTTTGCAATTCTCACTTTTGGACGATAATTGCAATGGAAACAATAATCGCTTAACGAATGCCAGTGGCAGTGCAACTTCAGCGACGGCCAATATGCTAAATGCTAACATAGCAGCCGCTGTATCAACTGGGATTAACGGCGGTGGGGGAGGAAAAGATTTTGCAGGTCGCTTAGCTGTTACTGCTCTATTACATCGTTTTCAAGAGGTTTTAAAACGTTTCAATGACGATGAACGCCAAAGTGGGAAATGTCCTTTGCCACGGTAAAATTATTTTTATAATATCACATATTTCAAAAAATTTATTTTTATTGAATTATTTTTGCTGTTTACTTAGATTTAGATTATCGGAAATTTCATTTGTCTTAAAAGCTATTGCTACTTTGGTAATATCTATGAAAAAAGCACCCGCATCCAAAGGTAAATTGTTTCATATGACTTAACAAGTGCAAAACAAGTGGCACGCGGCCCATCATTAAATACCCTACGCCACTTTGTTTAATACACTTGCTCATATAACGATTTTTTAAAATAAGTCTATATATGGGGGGTGGTTTAAAAAGCGGTTCGATCCGAACCATTTTAAGCAGCGTCCGGCCTTAGGCCTAAACAGGTTATTGTATCAAGTTGCATCAAAACATCTCAAAAATTGCGATTCGCAGGTTGAACACAAGAAAACAGGACAGACAGACGGACAGAAAAGCTTAGATTCATATAATAAAAGGCGGGTCTGTCTCAAATCCTCCTGGGTGTTGCGTACGTCCGCACAGACTTAATATACTCTCGTTCCACAAGTGGTGTAGGGTGTAAAAAGCTCAGAAAAAATTATTGACTTTAATGTTTATAGTTAATAAGCCAGCCTGGGATCAATTGATCGGTCTCTATCCATATTTGGTGGATTGCACTACAACCACATCGCCCGAAGTGTCACGTTCCCTACAAGAAGCTCTTCTCCAATATACGGATTTATTGCAACCGCCAAAATGCTTCGTCTCCAATATTGATACGGAAAGTTTTACGGCAGTGCCCATTTCCTCGTCTACAGCGCAACAGACGAATGGACAGGAGTAAACATTCTAATTTCAAGAAAACGCTAGATAGTTGATCGCAGTCACAATATTTAGAGCATGAAAATTCAAAAGTTGAAATTAAAAAGAAAAAAAAATAAAATAAAATAATAGGAAAACTCGTGGCAGATAAGTAGGCAAATAACTAAAGAAAAAAAAATGGATATATTTTTTTTTTATTCAATTTAATCAAACATTAATAAACGAAACATGATATGAAGCAATCGAACATTATTCCATAACGAAATATACATATACATACATATATACATGCATACTGATATACACTTTTATTAAACATTACAGAAGGAAAACAAGACAACGGAACAAGGAAACTGAAATACAATTAATTCTGACAATGATTTACATAGAAAACATATATTTTTAAAATTTTATCACATTGACTCAAAAAGAAGAAAATACAAACCATCGGTAAAAAGCGGAACTACGAAGCAAGTGGCAAATAAACGAAATGCATTTTATTAAAGAAAATACGTGTACACTCCTCTTGATTGCCCCTTGTTTATGATTTCATGCCTTATTTTAAGTTTTTATAAGAAAAAAAAAAGTGATTTTTGTTGCTATATATGCTTAACGTACAGTTAATGAAAAAATGTTGGTTTTTTTTTTTTTTTTGTTGAACTTTATTTATTTTTCTCTTATTAATAATAACTCAAAGGCTTTCTTTTTTTTAAAAAAAAAAAAAAAAGTATTACAATCCGTTTTTCCAATTGTTACGTTAAAAATTGTATTTTCTTAGAATTGATTTTAAATATTGATAATAAATAAACAAATATGAAGTATTGAATATTCCTGTTTTATTAAAATTTTAAAATATATTTTGAAATTATTACATGAAATAAACTAAAATTTTAGACATTTTAAAGTCAACTTTGTAGTGAACATTTTTAATATTAAAAAAAATAAAATATAAAATAAAAATTAAAAATAATTCATTAAATTGTATAAATTGCTTTGGCCTTGGCAAGAGAATAGAAGAGGACAAGAAGCGACGAGTTACGAATAAAATAACAACACAACAACAAATCATTCTCTAATGAAACTTTTACGTACGTGAGGATGGGCTCATTCATGATTTAAGTGTTTGTCCTTTGCATCCACATACATTATCGTTGTTTTCTGTATATGTATACAAGTTGAGAAGTTCTAAAAAAACAATTTTTTTCTTCGGTCCGCTTGACCACACTTTCTTGAAGTTAAAAGAAAAAATCAATCAAGCACTTTACAAATCAACTTAATTTTTATATTTCTTGACCTAATTGTGTGGTGGCGTTATTGCAGACGCAGATCTAGCTTTTTCGTGTGGTGTTTATGCAGAAAGTTATAAAGTTGAAGTTCTATTATTTACTTCCTCTTTTTCTTTTTTTAAATGCAGATTTCGTTAACTTAGCTTAAGAAATAATTTGATGTGCAAATATAGTTTTATTTATTTCGTCCAAAAATTAATAGTAAATTATTTTTGTGTTTACAATAAATTTTTATGTACATACAATCCCCCTTTATCAAGTTCTGCCTCCTTCGTTCCTCTATATCTTTGGTCCTATGACCTGAGATTATCGGAGCGAGCTTGTAATTCAATAGAAAATAATTATATGTGCCGCTGAATAGTGAACACTTAAAAATATTTCCTCACAGGTGAATAAGTAAAGCATGGTCAACGTAGAAGGTTGTTCGGAAAGTCATTTCATTTCTTCCCAACTGTGGATTTAATTGCAATTTTTCACAGCCAAGTTCACATTTAAGACGCACCATCTTCATATATGTTATAGCTAATGGCGTAATAGTTTCTTTGATTCCGCACAAAAGTTTTCTTTTGATGCCTTACCACCGGAAGGTGGAAAGCCGAAAGCAGCATTTTCGCAGCATTACTTTGCTTCTATTACTAGCGACAGGATAAAAATGATGTTCAAATAAGAAAACAATTATAGAATAAGTATCGAGGCGACGAATGGGCAGAACGCCAGGGCTAAAAGTGGTTTGAAAAATTTCACTTCGGCATTAGTTGAAGCAAACCGCCGATTATTAATTCGTGAGATCACTCACAGTTTAAATCTATTGAATTCTACTGCGCTTGATAACATATTTATACACTATAAAGAAATCGATTTCTCTTTTGGTCAAAAAAAAAAAAAAAACGATATTTCTTTCCGAATCACCCAATACTTAAAGAAATAATTGCGTTCATAGTTTTTTTGGTAGTTAAAAACTTCACGGGGAACTAAATTTTCAGGCGAAGAGAATTTGAAAAATGGAAGGAATGACTCATGGGAATAACAATATTGGTAAGATAGCAGTTGCGAAAAATCGCCACCGCAATACGCCCCCAAATTATCTAAAAGTTCTGACATTTATGGTAGCATCGACACTTACCAGTTAATGAATGAATTGCAGGGAAATTAGAATTAGGCAGAATGAGGTCTAAATATAACGAGACAGCGTGTGCAACCACTTTTTAAGGGCTTATGTAGGTAGTGGACCAAACTGCCAAATCAAGTTAAATCTAGCGTCATAAAAATTTTGAGAGGAAGAGTTCGAAATTATTATATCTAGTGAGGAGAAAAGATTTAATTTGGACGGACCTGATGGTCCCCGCAAATATTGGAAGTATGTACGATATCCTCATCTAACGTGCCAGAAGCGCGGCCGTGGTGATGCATCTCTTATAGTATTGGTTGCATTTGAAGCACAAGAAAAATCAATAAGCAAGAAAGTCATATTCGGCGGGGGCCGAATCTCGCATACCTACCACTATGCTTTTCGCATTCTGCTCTCCAAGTTCGTTTATTTGACACCCATAGCGCTGTTATTATTAAGAAATAATTAATCGCGGTGTCTACCATATTCATTTTGAAATTAACCTATTTTTAGGCAGATAATTTATCTTCATTTGTGTGTGGAGTGTAGAAAATAGTGTTAAAAATCCTGTCTGGTTTGCCTCATACTAAAAAGCATAATGAGTGTGTAACAAATTTCATCAAAATATCGTAAAAATTGCGATCTTCAGCTTGAACAGAAAAATATATACATACAGATAAACAGACGGACAGACAAGCTTGGATGAATTGAGAAAATGATTCTGAACCTTTGCAGCTTTTATATGTTCCATGTTAATATCTAATCTTCCATGTTAATCTCTGATCAATTTGTGCTAACCCACCGCTGGGGTGATAAGCTTTGCGATCGCCAACTTAGTGTTCGCTGGTTCGAATCTCGATGCGATAGTCCATACCTCGTAGTGCATACTATATACAGGCAACCCCTTATAACATCGGATTACTTTCCAAAAAATTTCCGCATTATCCGAATCCATATTATATGAAACAAAGAACTTGTACGGAAAAGGGATTAGGTTTTAAAAATCAACAAAAAAACACACACCTATTACACTTTCATAATTAAAATAAATATTTTTATTAAAATTTTCTTAAGCAATAATATGAATGAATTATTATTAGTATGAATATTTAACAATGTTTTCTTCGTCATCACTGAACGCTATTACCCCTGGGCGTTTTCTTTTTGGCAAGATATCCTCTTCCTCTAAGCATTTTTCTGCATTATCTTCCAGTCCAACTTTTCCAACTTTTTGCAAAAAGTTTGTTATTTTAGTTGATAGATGCTTTCAGTTGAAAGATCTTCATAAATTTTCTTATACACTGCTGGGCACTTGTGAAGTTCTCTGTTAAACTTTACGCTCCTTTCCTTTGAAAGATCTTTAAGAAAGAAGATTTACGAAATGCGACGCCTAGGCCTTTGCTTATGCCTTGTAGAGTAAACTAGAGTAGTGTAGAGTAAGCTAAAGTTTTAATGAAGCTTGCTTTTAATGACTTTTGTTACATTTCATGTGTTACGAGGTTTTTGCCCAAATCCTGGAAGCGCGTCGGTTATACAAGCTGCTTGGTGTATGGTAGTAATCTGTTAGATCTTAGATACTTAGGCGTCCTTAATATCAAGGGGAAGCTAGTAAATAAAAAGACGATAACTTCCTTCTTCTTCAGATTTCTATATCCATCCACACAAGAAGAACAAGAAGAACAACAGGTCGAACAGTGTGAAGGGAAAACCTCTAAATATGATATAATGGATATTTATTTATTTATTTATTTACTAAACATTTTCCAGATAATATACATAAACAAACACATAATGCGATGAACGCAAATTTAAAAGATAAAGAAAAAATTAAAGTTAAGAAAAATACGAGCATGATAAACTAAACTCAACCTTAACCCATCCATCGTCGTTAATTGTAACTATCCTTATAACTATCATAAGTACAGGGGCACAATTGGCAACCAATCGATCAGTTTATGTCTACAAATCTTCTCTTCAAAGAGGTTAACGCACGTGGAAACGAAATGTGCGTACAAACGTCGTTCAAGTTTCTACAAGCAACGCGGAAAGGCGAGAAAAGCTCGTACGGCTTTGTACGGCACTAAGAGAGCCGTACATTGGATTGGAACATAATGCCTAGCAAAGCGATACCGGGCTTTTAAAGATAATTAACCGAGCAAAAATGGGGAACTAATGCCTCCCTTTATTAAACTCAGGCGCTCAGGCGGCGGTAAGTCAATTAATTTTAAGCGATTTTCATAGGGCGGAAGAGCTAAGGACGTACTCCACCGTAGTGCAAGCAAGGCGAAAAGGAGGAACTGGTTTTGAACTTATTCGATACTATTGTCTATCTGACAAGAAGAGCTTGGAGCCCAGACGCATTGACGCATACTCTAGAATGGATCGTACAAGCGCCACATACAAGCTCTTTGTTACCTATAAAATATCATCTAAATAGGCTTTTGCCCGTAAATAAAATCATATCGAAGGCGAATGTTGAAAGTAGATTGTACACGAACGCACACAACTAATTCAAATTCATTCAAGTTTTAGTGAGTTAAGCGAGTTTTTATTCCTATAATAAATTTCTATATATTTATATGTAATTTTTAAAAAGAAAATAAGTAAGAAAATTATATTCAACTGCGATTACAATTTTTTTCAAACCCATCGCTATTACTCTAAGAAGGACTCAAAGAAAAAGGAAAAACTACATTTCGACATGCTCCAACGTTAACTAGGCGTGGCCGGTTTTTTTCTACTTTTGTAGAATAAAAGCGGAATCTCGTCTCTCAACTATGACTACGTTTAGCAAAGCAACTAACAGACCGATGGAGAGACAGACTGACAAACATGTCTGGAAAGGTGCACATTTCATACCAATCAACAATATAGAGATTTTATAGGGTTTCTGAAGCTTCGTTGTGGGTGTTGGAAAAGTTTTGACAAAAGAGTGATATTTTAATATTCTATAATGTTGAGTAGGCGTGGCCGATTTTTTTCATTTTTGTATAAATGCTACATAGCCCTCCATACAATATAAATGCAAATTTTTATCGTTGTATTTGTTGTGGTTTATAAGTAACGAACAAAAAAAACAATTTTTTTTTATTTTTGAAAACAGAGATAGTCTCAGGTTGTGTTGCACTGCTGGCGTATCGTTTGATCGATTAGGCCCAATTTCAATATCAACGGGCAGGCACACCGACGGGTGTGTTTAAATTGGTTCAGCATTTGATGCCGATCGAGAATATACGTACTTTGCAGAATCGCTGAAATTTCTTTCTGGGTGTTGCAAATGTTTTGACAAAGTGAATATACTAAGAAGGGGAGTCTTTATTGAGGAGAATATTAATCAAAATATTTTCCATCATTTTTTACAGTTTTTTCTCATCTTTCCCGCAACATGGCGATAACCTGCCGAAAAACCGATATTGCTTTGACAGCAATCGAGTAATCGACCCATTTTTGAACTTTTGCAGCATTTCGAAATCGCATACCAGCCAGGCCATGCTGCGTCGATCTGAGTAAGTGGCAGAACTTCCTACTCGAGCTGCAACAGTATACCCTCGACAAGTCTTGCCACGTGTGCCTGTGGATTGTTATGCAAGAGGGTGACTTTTCGTCTGTCAACCGCTATTGTCTGTATTTTTGCAATTAAAACAATATTTGGCTCGATTGGTTCAATTGACGTTGAGAAACATCTGCAGTGAAAGTTTCATTCGGTTTTAGCAGCTAGCAGTACACTAAACTTTGTTGATTACACCATATGAACAGCAAAGCTTTACGATCATGAATAGTCCGCTTCCGCGTCGATGTGGATGGCTCTCCTGGACGAACCCATGACTTTTTGTGCTTGCGATTGTCGTAATAGATCCACATTTCATCGTCAGTCGCTATGCGTCACAGAAAACTATTTTCTTTTTGCCCGGCAAGCAATGAAACCGCGATGTTGAAACTGTTCGAAATGGCATTTTTTGGGAATTCGAGCTGGGATTTCGTCCAATAAGCTTCGCAATTCATTGTCTTCGAACTTTTTTGGGAATCTTCAGGCCGTTCTTTGCCATTTTAAACCGTTCCTGAAGCCACATCACAACAAGCTTGTAAAAGGGTTTGAATGGGCTTTGACAGCAGATGCCGTCAAATCACCCAGTTTTGGCCGTTCCATGATCAACGGTTCCATACACTGAATAATTCATTAATGCTAAATGGAAAACTATTATTTTATGTAGAGAAAGGTCAAAATCATCGAATCATTCTTCGTATTGCTTTATCATTTTCACCAATAGATGCCGATGATCAAGATACATGCAATCATCTATTAATTTTCGCACACAATCGTGCAGATCTCCTCTTTATTGCATCATCTTGCCCTAAATGATTAAATGATTAGAGTTTAAGGCAGAGTTTAATTAATAAATACTTCGTACATACTTACCTTTAAATAATGTTTGATCTGAATGCAGTCAATAAATTCCCGTTTGCAAAATGCTTAATAGGTCTCAATAGAGTAAATCAAGCATTCTGAATTACATTCAGATAGATAAACCGATTTGACAAAAATGTTCTTCCAAATGCTTTCTTACGATTTTTAATTAGCAGACAAAAAAAAAAAAAAAAAAAAAAAAACAGACAAAAAAAAAAAAAAAAAAAGAAAGACTGCAGCCATTGCAATGTATTGTGCAGTGTAGAGATTGCAATCAAGCTTTTTAGAAGAAAAGAAAATCCATAGAAAATTTTGAAATGTGACGCAATTGTTGTTTTACTTGCAAAAATTTATATTATTTTTCTCAAATACATGAACTAGAATAAAAACAGTGAAATAGTTTAGTCATAGGTGTAAGTGGTCTCAGCTTATTACATAATAAAGCTTTGTTTTGTTTTTCTTTTTTTCTTTATTATTATTATTATTTTTATTATTATTATTTTTTTTTTTTAATTTTTATTTATTTATTTATTTATTTTTATTTTTTTTTTTTTTTAATTTTTATTTGTGAATATAATACAATAAATATTAAATAAAAGACAACAAAATTATATAAATATGTAGGAGAGTAGTTGGTTTAATTATTATAATCTCTTTAATTATTTTTTTTTTTTT
>KK502611.1:160964-173656 GCA_000688735.1 Glossina austeni
TTTTTTTTTTTTTATATTTTTATACCCACCACCGAAGCTTAACCACACTACGCATTAATTTTTGCATTAATTGTCATTCCGTTAATGTAATATCAAAATAAACTCATCAAAATAGTAAAGAGGATAGAAATTTGGAAGTCGAAATCGTTATTGCTATATATATGACTGCCTGCTCTTAGAACTGACCAGACACCGAAACTATAAGATAAGATAAAAATTCTTCTTCCCGATCATTTCGATGACTTGTATAGATGACACACATAAACAGAAACAACTCACAAAGGGCTTACATAAGCTAGGAATAAACAACAAGTTATGAATGTTAACAAGTGTACAACAAGTTATGGATAAAGATCTACTTATTTCAACATATTGGGGTCTTGGGATATGAGCGATCAGATCTTGCAGCCAAATTCGCAGCTTCGGCACTAATAATCATGGACAGCGTCTTTCGAAGATTTGGTTTCAAAGCGTGTAACCTTCTGGACATCTGGAAAGTACTTCCCGAACATAATGTCAACGAAATATTTATCTTTATTAAAGCGACTAGACTCACCATTTAGTCTGCCTAAAAAAAAAAAAAGAGAAAAAAGAAGGATCCTCTAGCCTATGCCACTTGTGGTGTAATTAAGTATTAAGTTTGTGTGGATGTATGCAATACTCAGATAGACTTAGGGGTAGACTTATCTTTTATTATACCATTGCTCGCTAACCTAGTCAGTCCGTCCGGACGTCTTGCTCGCTTATGTTCAACCTACAGCACGCAAGTTTTGAAATATTTTGAAGAAATTTGGTACGCCGACATGTTTTGGCCTATGGACGATCGCTATTGAAAATGGTTCGGATCGGTCCAATTGTTCCACCATTTCCCATATAAAGCCTCATTTTCAAAAGTCGTTATATGAATAATTGTATTAAACAGACTGACGTCGAGGATTCAATGGTGGACCGTGCCCCCCGCTATAGTGTTTTTACGTGCTAGTTCCAGTATTTATTTTTTTTTTGTTCTAAATAAATTACACTTGTAAACTTTTAATGATGACTTGAGCCGCTCACATCCCATCAACGGACGCTAAAAAAAGAGCCTTTAACGTCTTATAGACTATAGCGTATATTGACCTTCAGATTGCAACAGGTCGTCGATAGAATCAATTAGAGGGTGTCCTCAAAGAAGAGGTGAATTTAATAGGTCAATAAAATAGCTCATTTTTCAAAGAAGAAGAATATTTTTAAACAATTACTGTACTTGAAGGTTTTTATTTAACAACGAAAAAAATTATCTTTAGTTGTGGCTGAGAAACTCGTAAACATGCAATTTTGTACACATGTCTTTGCAATAGAAAAAGCTTGTCGTAACGCTGGCCTATTGTAAACTACGTTCACCTGTCTCTTGCATTAAGCGAATGTCCAAAAAGAAATGTCGATCAAAGATCGTAAGCGTTTTATATACAAACATGGCTGGGAAATTTTCGACCGAATAATACGTTTGCCTTGACGGGCGATGTTTTAGGAAAACCGTCCGTCCATTTACAAGCGAAGCCTTGATGAAATTCGTTATTTCGATTTTCTTATTTACTTACAGTCACAACACTAGCGGGTCCTTCGTAGGAAGTCTTCATAGGATACGGCTCAAGGTGTCCATTTTTACAAGCCACACTGAATCGGCTTTTAAAGACCTTTGCCCTACAATAGCTATATTTCAATGGATTAATTACCTCAACGGCAAAGTGTCAATGAAATCGATATCCTTTTTCTTTTTTCAGCTTCCATGAGCAGGTCGTTCGGAAGAGACTATTAAAAATTAATGATTTTGAGAGGGAGCTTGAAGCTTCTAGTTGGGATTTTTTTTTTGTGGTGGTTTGGTGGATTTTTCATGTTTTTGCTTTAAGGCATTTATTAATCTTCCTTCCAAACCCCATTGTTTCAGAATTTCGCCATTGAAGGCTGTAAACTTTTAGGCACGGGCATGGGAAAAAACAGCTTTATCGGCAGCTGTGAACTCACTACCTCTGATAGCGATTCGATACGCGGCAGGTGTCGAGTTTACTCGATCGAGGTTAAAGAATATCGGTAGCTATAAATTGCCCTCAGGACAGCTGTGCTTTAAGTCTCATCCGAAAATGTGTTGCTATGTTGCAGAGGCAAAAGAAAAATTTTGATTAACTCACTTTGATTATAGATTACGTTTATGGGAAAGATATAGCCGTGCTTTGTTATATTGGATTTTTCGAGTTTGTGTTGACTTGAAACGTGTCCGAAGAAATTTTTTTTATATTCTTGATTTTGTAAGGATTAGTTCACACATTTAAAAAAATATAAATTATTGTCAAGTATCTTGGGTGGATCTTTTAAGGTTTCTTCCTCGTAAAGCCAAAATCGTGTAAGTAAAAACACGATAGTCGCCTATGTCCGACGATTAACTACCCTGAGCCTCTTCGTCAAAAAGTATACATGTAAAGGCACACATTTCATGAAAGGCCGCATATTGAAGGGTGCCAATGATGTGATCCAAATTCAACTTAAGCAATTGTTCCATTTAATCCAGATTTTTTACTTTCATTTTGAATAGCGAAGTACTCTTATTTAGCCATTTTTGGCAAGAAATTTTGAATTTTTTCTCATATAGTGACTTTTCAAAATAAGCCTTTACACGGGAATGAGCCAAAAAAGTCCTCCGATCCGAATCTATTTTCAAAGTATTTTTCCTTGGGCCAAGAAACGTTTGCCAAATGTCAAATTTCTGAAAAATTGCGACCTGTGAGGTGAATGTAAGAGAACAAGACGAGAGATGGACAGACAGACAAGTAAGCTTAGATGTAATAAAAGTCCTTCTTAGGGTTGTATATGTCCGCACAAACTTAATATACTCTTATACCGCAACTGGTGTAGAAGATAAAAATGAGGTGAAGAGATAGACAGACAGACAGACAGACAGACAAATCTATGTATAACAACAGGTGGGTTTACTTCCAGTCCTTCTATGTGCATAGTTCTTCAAACTGGCATAGAATACAATTAGTTTTGATTCGATTAACAAATGCTTTTTTTTTTTTTTTTTAAATCAACTTTTACTTAAATTCGCGCTGAAAATGTTGAAAGCGTTATATTTTAGTAGAAAGGAAGTGCAGATGTTACATTTACTCTGCAAAGCGATCGTTGAAATTTTTTGTTAGCCGACTTAAATTATATATCTAAGGTAAGGAAGGAAGATAAGGAAGTTCTCTCGGGATCGTGAACACAAAGGAATACATTGACAGAGGGACAGACAAGTGCTGCTTAAAAGGCAGATGTACCTAAAAACCTTGCGGGTGTTACACAAGTCCACACAAACTTAATATACCTTTGCACTTTGCTTTGGTGTACGGTATAGATATGTCGATGAGAGGGAACTTCAAGTCTAGAAATTGTATATTATTTGTTAGGAGAGTCAGTGTCATCCTTAGCATTCTTATTAAACATTTCCGTAATTAAGATTTTCTTTCTCTTTTTATGTTATGAAAAAAAGTTGCGAAATGTTCGCATAGAGCAGTGACAGTACAAAGTTGCCATATCTAAAAACAGTCGGTGTATTTTTTTTTTTTAGCTAAAAATGAGGAGAATTGCCAGGATATAATATGAAATGAGTGGATGGTTAAGCATTTAGGAATGCTGATAGGAACGTCACGTCAGGAGGGTTGTATCGATACTTTTAAAATCTTTATGTGAAAATATATATATATATATATTTTGTTTTTTTTGTTGTTTTTTTAACAATAAAAATATATGTTTGGATTTATCAAGTGCGACATTTTTGTTAGGCGTATAATGGGGTACGGCTTAGTGGCACAGCCTTTGTTAAACAAACATCAAATTAGTCTTTACGTACTCTCATATCCATGTAAATTAAATTTCCCTTAAGTGGTGAATATCTACGACTCGCTTTACGGCGAATGCAATATTTTTGCTTAGTTTCACATTTTTGTTTTTGTTTTTTTTTTTGTTTTTTTTTTAATTTTTCTCTACCTTTCTAAAGTGAACGTATGAATGAATATGTTTGCGAACAAATTCAAATGAGATGTAGTTGTTGTTTTTGTTACTGTTCTTATGAATGATCTTAATAATGGCTAATATATATTTAGTATACGCGCTATAACTTGCTTTTTTCTTTTTTAACTTTATTTGTTTATTTTAAATCTTAGTTTTTTTTTTTCTTGCTCATTTATAAACTTTCTTTTGTTAAGTTAACTAAGAGTATTTTTCTGTTTTTTTTTTTCTTTTTTCTTTTCTGTATATATAATTACCCAACACCGGTTAAGCCAACATGAAGATCTAAGACAATAATGGCTACATAACTTCTTTTGTCGGTTTGTCCGTCTATTACGTAGACTTTTTAGCATACAAGAGAGATTTAATATACAAGAAGAATAATGAAATAACGTCATGTTCAACGTCAAGAACAGCGTTCATATCGCTCTCGTTCAATCGCTCTCGTACAATTTTATTGAAAATGTCGCGTGAAAGTGTGAAAAAATTGGAAGAGAAAAAGTAACCGAAAAAGTGGTTGATAGGAATTACTGGGGAGAGATGTGCGTACGTATGTTACTTAGATACGCTTAAACCCACTGTGCTCGATAGTACACGGAATGCGAAAACACTTACTCCACTCTCCGATAGTGATTAGTCCAAGAGAGCCAGTGGACACGTGCGTAGGGACGTATGGTATACGTAGTGTGAAAACGCTCGCTCTGCGACCCTTCGAGTGCCAGTGGCGATACGCTTATGAACATATAGTACATAGAGTGTGAAACCGCTCACCCAGCGCCCGGAGGTTGACTAGTTCTCGAGTGCCCGAGTGCCACGAGGATGATTATAGCTCGAGTGCCAGTGGAGATACGCGTCTGGACGTATGGTACACGGAGTATGAAGACGCACACTCAGTACCCTCCACATGGCAGTCCCCACTGCGATTGAAGACACTCGTATATGGACGTATCCCCGGTGGTGAGAAAGAGGCCTACGTAAAATTTCTGCCTTTCTGTGGCCAAGCCACCCGGTTGCAATTCTCCCCGCGATTTCACATAGGGACTTAGTGCGAAAAGGAGCAATGGGTTCCTTCTTGAAGCTTAGAAAACTGGAAAATAGTCACTCGTCCCATTTCAGCTCTTAGGATGGCCAAGTTAAATATCGTTGTTATAGTGAGTAGATGAAAGTAGCAATCGGCCGCGCTATGGTTTTAATGCCCTTTTACAAAGATAGAAAGAGGAAGTGGAAGAACACAAATAACAAGAGGCGTTGATGTGATAGTGCAGCCAATCACGAAAGAATTCTTTTTTACAATCTCCTGGTATGCTTGGGAACCATCTATCTTCTCTGCGGGCTACTTCAAAATATTATGAAAGTATATATAGTTATTAGTTAGTTAAAGGTATAGTATTTTTTTCGAAAATGTACGAATGGCTTATCCCTATCCTAAGTGTCATTGATTTTCCAGCAAAGTGGGAAGACCTTTTTCCTGCAGTTCATACAAACTATTTCTTATATAGTTTACATTATAAAAAAAAAAAAAGAAGAAAAAAAAAAACCTGCCATTAAAAGCTAAATGTATTAAAGCCCGTGTGGTGAGTATACAAACCCGCTCTAGAGCGAATATCTTATCTTAATTTTTTTCGGTCATTTATATTTTTATATTTATTTAAGGGTTTACTTTAAGGGTTTTTTTATTCTTTTCTTTTTTTTGCGTTTTTCTTCAATTTATTAAAAATTATACAATTCAACATTTCAACAGTGTTGTATTTTATCGTTTAATTTGTTTTCATTTTCTTCTTGAATACTATTTATATTTATTATATAATGCACTTTAAATTATAAAATAAAAACAAATTGTATTTTAATTTGTTTCAATACATTTTCTTATTTTTTTTTCTTGTTGTTCTTGTTGTTGTTGTTGTTGTTGTTAAATCTTCTTACAAAAATTTCTAAATTTTATAATCTATGAAATACTCAATAATTTTTTTTTCATTTTCTCGGTTTAACTCGTTTGCTGTTTATATTATCAATAGGCAAACTTTGTATGAGATTACTTACTTTTGTTGTTGTTGTGTTTTTCTTTGTTCTTCTTTCTTCGTTTTTTATATTTTAGGGTTAAAGTTTTTAAATTCCTAGTGTTGTTGGTTGTATCATGTCTTCATTTTTAGTTGTTTTCTTTTTTTTTTTTGTTTTGCTTTTTACGTTTTCTTTATTTAATTATAATTATATTACTTGACTTGTTTTTTTATTTATTTATTTGAATAATTAATTTTATAAATATTTAATTAAACTACATAATCTTAGGCTGTAAATTTAACACAACAACTTTTCAAAGAAAAAAAAAAAACTGTTTCTTTATTTTTTTCTTCTTCTTCTTTTCTTTTACGAATTCTATGCACCTTTATTTTTATTTATTTACTTTTTACTTTATTTTACGTTGTTACTTAATAATTGTGTTTATCTTTGCGTGTCTCTTATTAAAGTTACACAGAAAGAATCCTAATTGGAATTTGGTGGTATATAGAGAAAGTAGAAAAAAAATTCATAAATCGAATAATACATACATAGGAAAGTATATATATATATATATATACATCTATATGTATAAATTTTCGGAAAATAAATTTCTTCTTTTTTTTTTTTTGCTTTTAAATTAATGAACGAAAATCGCTTGTTTACTATACATAAATTTATACAGTAGTTTACAATAGTGGAGATGTGAGAGGGAAAGAGTGGCAAGAAAGGGGAGCTTATATTTGTGAAGAAGTTTCTTTTTTTTTTTTTGCAGTTTCAAGTTATTCACATAATATTCCCCAAAGTAAACTTATTTCTCAATAAAATTGAAGGTAAGTACATCAAGTTGGATGCACGTTGAACAAGCAATAAAACTATATTCGTTTTAATCTTCAATTTTTAATACCCATGGTTAGCGAGTAGATTTTCACAAGAATAATGAAAATGTTAGATAAATCGCCGATCGACGCTTACTGAGGAGCAAACGTTATTGATACAAGAAAACAAGTAAGAAAATAATATTCGGCTGCAATCGAAGCGCTTATACCCTCCACCGTTATTCTAAACAAGGAAAAATACTACAGCCGCGCAAGGCCCACCATTCAATTCGCTACATCACCCTACGTCTATCTATACATCGAATTTTCAACATAATGCATTATATGGGAAGTGGTTAAAAAAGTAATTCGATCCGAACCATTTCCAGTAGCGTTCGTTGTTGAGTCGAGAAGCGTTAGTGTATCAAATTTCATCAAAATATCTCAAAAATGGCGGCTTGTAGCGTGAATTCAACAAAACAAGGCAAACAGACAGACAGACGCACAGATAAATTTTATAGATGAGTCTGTCTCAAGTTCCTCTGGATGCTGTACACATTCCCACAAAATTAATGTATCCTTGTACCACAAGTGGTGTAGGGTATAAACACCCAAAAAAAAGGTTAAAACTAAATTTCACAAGTGGCGTAGGGTGTAAAAATCCAAAAAAAAAGTATAAAACTAAATTTCCGCATCCTATATATAATATTGGGTGGACGTGGCTATATTTTTCTAATTTTGAAGGAAATTTGTACCAAGTATCTGAAGAAGATATCTGTCTTTTATTTATTTCATTTCAATTCATCTAAAATTTTTAAAATTCAAAACTGGTTTGTTAATTACTGTCTATGTTAAATTATTTAGTACGAGAGAACTATATTTTGTTATAAAAGGGAAACGATTGTAAAGTGAGAGAAAACGTGAAACTTTTTTGCGTCCCACTCCGAAGCTTAAAGATCAATATCATCGGCGTGCAAGCGAACAGTAAGAGCACGCGAGCCAAAAATACCTGATAATCTTTAATTCAACATCGTATTAGTTAACTACGATACATAACTTAATGAGTTTCACGTATTGCTAAAGTGTAGTAACAATAGTGCCATAAGAGTGTAGAAAACTTTTTTACGGCTTGTAAAGGGTTCGCTTTCGAGATAAAATTATCAACAGAACACGAACATTGAAGTTAATGTCAGGTAACAGGGCTGATGAGTCTACAGCACCATTTACCGACTTAACTAAAAAGCCAACGCTTGAAGTGAACCTACGCTTCTCAAGTGAAGGTACAGCTATTAAGAGTCATCTCTTGAGAGTTGAACTTGAGACTACTACAGCAAATTCCTTAATGCAACAAATAAAAATTGTTTTTGAACTGATTCAATAGCATCTACGTGACAACGATAGGGCGGAGACCATACGGCAGCAGCGTATTCAAGTGTAGGTCTAACCAAAGACATATGCAATGTTTTCCGATCTTGAAATTCTCTTCAGCTGGCTTCCTTTGAGCGTTTTATGAAGCCAAGCCCTGATCTAGCTTTAATGTGCAAGTCAAGCTGAATCTTGTTATTAAATGGTACCTACAATTTACCATAGCAATTAACAGACAGATGGATAGACGTACTGACAAGAACGAACTGAGAATGATTCACATCCGATACTAATCAATAATATGTAGACTTTATAAGGTTTCTGAAGCTATCTTCTAGGTGTTGCAAATCTTTTGAAAAATCATCCTTCGGTGGTGCGTCTAAAAGCAGCTCCAAATTTCCGTTGGTTCCGTTGTTTATTCTTTCAGTGTACAATTCATAATCACAAATGAAGCCCATGTACATATACCCATAAGGTAGAGTGAGAAACCCATTGGTTCCACTGAAAATATTTCTTAATTATGGACTTGTGTATTAACGGGCCGACTGGGATCATTCTTACTCTCTGAACATCCAACATTGAAAATTTGTGAATTTCCGAAAGTAAACGTAAATGAAACATACTTCTGATTAAGATTCGGATCAAACCCTTTTGCATGGTATACTTTGAGTGTTCTCATTATTTGTGGAATACAACTCGTACACAGTTGTATCCCGTAGAGAAATTGTTAAAACTTATTACGAAAACAAAGAGCCCATGGTTACGTTTGGTGCATGTGGGATGAAGATCGTATTTGCGATAAGTTTTGTACGGCTATATAGTAAGAATGAAAATATATTCCGATTTCTACAAATTTTTTCGAGCTTTTGGTTCAGTTCCGGTTGGAGACAATCGAGGAGGGGAAGAAGAACCCAATTTGGCGAAAAGCTATTTTTTCATTACGCCTTCAAATTGTTGCTTTATAGAAAATAATCGAAACTTTTTCTTATTTCGATACGTGGCTCAAATTGGATGTAGGAATCGTTCATAACTATCAGTAGGCGTAATACGATGTATATAAAATATGTTGTTGTTGTTTTCTTCTTTTTTTTTTTTTTAAGTGTGCCAAACCCTGATTCTTACGGGATTTTCGCCTATCTAAAGCCATTCTAAATTTTGGCAGTATTTTTCCCGAAACTGTGGTTAAGCATTACGCTACGGGAACGGTACGACAGGTGCCTTATAAAGATCGTCACCTATTGGAGAACTATTTCGTGTAAACACGAGTAAGCGATAGGTGTAAATAAATTCGATTCAAACCGAATATAACTCTCTCGCTCCTTCCTTTGTTTTGTCAAATTGCCTTCTGGTGAGCAGGGGATTGAGTTTCGCTAAAATGGGTATAAAGAATTATCACTTGAACGAATATAGCTCTGGAAAACATTTCTTTTCCTACTTGCCGTTCGTTGAAAGTGTAGATCTTAGCACTAGCTTTGGAGGATGGCAAAAAGTTGGGCTTACTTGAATGGGTATAAGAAATTAGCACCTTAGACAAATATGGTTCTGAAAAATGTTGCTTTTTCTACTTATCGGGCATTGAGGATGGAGATCCTAACACCAATCTCGGAGGTGACCTTAAACACAGAAAGTTGAGTTTAGCTAGAATGGGTATAAAAAATGAGCACTTTAGACGAATATGGCTCTGGAAAATGTTGCTTTTTCTATTTGTCACTCATTCCCGATGCAGATCTTAACATAGGTTTACGAGGGAGATCGCAAACACCGAGAGTAAGGATAGGTATAAAAAAGTAGCACCTTAGACGAGTTTAGCTCTGGAAAGCTCTGTTTCACCGACCTGTCGTTCGTTAAGAGTGAAGATCTTAACATTAGTCTTCGAGAAAGACCTTGAACACCGAAAGTTGTTTTTCGCACTTGTCGTTCATTTATGGTGAAAGCCTTAAGACTTAAAGTCGAAGGCTTAAGGTCTTCGAGGCAGACCTTAAATACCGAGTGTTAGGATGGGTATAAAAACGTAGCAGCTTAAACGAATATGGCTCCTACCTATCGTTCATTGATGAATGAAAATGTTAACGCAACTCTTTGAGGATAATCTTAAACGCAAAAGGTTGGGTATGGCTAAGATGGGTATAAAAAATTAGCACCTTAAACGAATATGGCTCTGGGAAGTTCTGTTTTTCATGCATGGCATTCATTCTTTGTGTAGGTCAGTAAATAGAAATTTCGTGATTCGACGGAGAAGGCTACTCCTCTTAAGCTTTCGGGCAAAGTCTTCTTCTTCTTCGCAACTATTGATAATGGAGAAGACTAAAAAAATCTTAAAGCGAGGGATGAATTTGTTAATAACGAAATCATTTGTCCCTAAGTTTGGTGGGTTCATATATATAAAATTCATCTTAGTCGAATAGGATTTTCATAGATTTTCGGGGAAAGTTTTCATTTTAATTTGCGCGTTATGATGTTTATTGAGAAGGAATAACGTTGCAAGAGAATGATTGATTGAATTGAATTGAAAGGTTTAGTCAAGAAGAGTTCGGGATATATATTTGTAATGTGGATACATATAAAAATTCGCACCTTGGACGAATATGGATTTTTATAGTCTTTCGAGCATAGTCTTAATCTTCATAGTTGTGTCAATCGTTGAGGGGGTATATCGTTATCAAACAGATATTAAACAGAGTGTTTTTTTTTTGATTTTTTTTTTCGCGCGTTGGAAAAAATTATTTTTGCTTTTCTTGATTTAAGTATGTATGTATGAATGTGTTATTTATTTATGTTTAATTTTTTTTTTATTTTTTTTTTAATTCTAAAATCGTTATCATCTCGTTTATTGTGTGAGTTTACCTTTTTAACTAACTAAAAAAAAAAAAGAAAGAAAAATATATATATATCCGAGTTTGAATTTTTGTTTTGTGTGAATTTTACGCTTTTTGTAGTATTTTTATTGTTATTTTTTTTTTTTTTTTGATTTTTCCTTTTTTACTTTATTTTGTCTTTTTCTATTTTATTTTATTTTATTTTTTATTTTTATATTTAGAATGTTTAGCCTGGATTTATTTTAAACATTTTTTTTACATAGCATAAATTGTAACTTAATTTGAAAAATAAAAGAAAATGAAAAAAAAATATGAAAAAAAAAAAAACAAGAAAAGAATTTATTTTTTCACATTTGCTAGGAATTTTAATCGTAATTTCTCCTTTTCTTTCTCCTGCAAATACAGACAAATCAAATCGAATAACAATCAAGACGAGTTGATTAGTTGAATATTGAGAGTTGTTGTTGACTTTGGTCGATGCAATCTAACTAATCTTTGAAAATCTACAAGATAATGATAATTACATGCAACAACATCATGATCTTGAGTTATTTTTTTTTAATTTCAAATGATATTAAATAATTTTAATTAAATCATTCATTCATTAATTATGATACAAATTTTAAATTAATTTCTTAGCTTTTCTAAATAAAAAAAAAAAACAAACATTATTATATACTTTCACTTGCTTTTCTACCAAAAAATTTTTCAAATGCTTTTTTTTTCTCCATTTCATTTAATAAATTATGAAAAAAAACAGCCACACATACGTATATTTGTACATATGGAATGAATTAAAATTCATAAATAATATACGGTGCTAGATAGGGGGAGATGATAAAGAGAAAATTTTTTTTGCTTGATTTTCCAGGTGATTTATGTAAAAATTTGATTTGCTTTGTTTAATGTTTCAAAAAGTTTTAAATATTTAAACTGTAGTGTGATTTTGTAATTTTATTTATATAGAAATTAATTTATATACCCACCACCAAAGGATAAGGAGGCTATGGACTTTATCTTGGTTGTTTCAAACTCTATTAAGCGCCCCTTCATTTCCTTCTTTCGATATATTTGAGACTAAGCCTAACTAACTATCTTTACGATTATGTTCGTGTTCGAATATTCTAAATGTCAAAGTTTATATGTTTCCGGGACAAGAGCACGTAAAGGCAAGTAAGAACACTATAATCGGGCAAGACCGACTCTCTGATATCCTACACCACTTGGTCTAACACTATCAAAGTTTCTATGTTTGTGGGCTTAAATGTCAAAGTTTATATGATTGTGGGACAAGAGTACGTGAAAACAAGTAAAAACGCTATAGTCGAGCAATACTGACCATTAGATACCCTACACCACTTTGCTTAATTAATTATGCACTAAAATATATTCATTATTTTTATGTAAACGTTACGTATGTTTTCCCGGAATGCCCTCATGTTGGAGGATACCCAAAATCTCAACATGCTCTAGGTTTAGCAACTTAATCTACTTGTCAAGAGTTTTATTATATTCCAGTTGCCTCCGCCATAATAAACCACAAATTAGGCTTTGTCGCCTTCAGAACACCTATTTATGGTGCAGTATATGGAAAATAGATCTCTGTGACCCAAATTCCCTATTCTCGATTTACTAAGGACATCATCATAAAATATTAGAAATTAAACCTTTATGG
>KK502611.1:174379-202293 GCA_000688735.1 Glossina austeni
CCTTTCGGGTATGAAGATGACATTATCCGTTTACAAGTCGAGTTTACATTATTGGTCTACTGGAATGTTCGGTTCGTTTTTAGAACCGTAGCTTTTGAATATGGTCCGTAAGGGTTTGGTGAGCTGAATCAAACCTTTCCGCCTGTTATTCTGTTATTATCAAAAAAGGATAGCATCCCCGTCGCTCAAAGATGGTCGCCCAGAGTGTGACTTGTCAGAAAGATCGAAATCAGCTATTCGCAATTTTTCGAACCATCTTCTGCATGTTCTATCAAAAGCTGTACCTTCACCGCACACTTTCAATAAATTTCTACATGCTTCTTCAGCGTTTCTTCTTTAAAGAAATTCGTGCAAAGTGCAACTTTAGCAGTAGTCATGCGTACACGATCGTGTCTCTCTTAGTACTAACATTAATCATCTTTGCTTTAACGCATTTGCTAGGTCAGTATGAATACATTTAGTGATGAAGAGAGAAAGCTAAAAGTGCTTGATATGAACATACGCACACCTGATAAAACTTGTTGTAACCGGAACGGAGAGAACTTTGCGGTAGACCTATTATCTTTGCAATTATCGTGGTGCAGTGAGAATAGACAAACCTAAGCTATACGATCAATAAAAAAAAATAATCACATGATTTGATCTTAAAGGCATAATCTATTACGTGCTATATTATGTAAAGGTGCGATAGACAATGAAAAGCGATTGGTTCATAATTCTTCTCGTTTAACTAACATGGCCAAAAAATTGGCGAACAACCCTTGATTTTCATAAATTTGCCTGAGATGATGGGTGCACAAGATTCGCTCTAAAGCGAATCAAGTTTCCTTCTTACTTGATACGATTAGTTAGTTTATTTCGATATTTATATTATATGTGGTATTTTTGAATTTTAGTCACATCAACTTTATTTTTTTCTGTTTTTTTTTTTTGAAAATATCTTTTCATATTTATGTCATCGATTAAGTTAAACGATTGTAGTTTCAATTAATTTATTTTTTAATAATTATTAAAAATTTTATCAGTTAGTTTAAAATGATTGAATTAAGTGATGCTATAGTGATTACTAGTAGAATTAGTAGTAGTAGTAGTAGTAGAAGAAGTGACGGTGATATTGGCAGATGGTGGTGGTGGTGGTGGTGGTGGTGGTGGTAGTTGTGGTGGTGGTGGTGATGATGGTTAAAATGGGGGATTGTTGGTGGTAGCTACGGTGTAGTTAAAGTTGTATGCCTTTTTGCTTCTCATTATTCTCTGATTTGATTTTTGCATATTTATTCAAAAGGTGTCATCTGATATTTTTTTAAATTTATTTATTTACTTTGTTATTATTTTCATATTTCACTTTTTTTATTTTTTTTTTTATCATTATTTATTATTTTCAATTAGAGCATCGGCGCTATCATCAACTGTTAGCGAAATCGGTTTACATATATATATATAGAAAAATGAAGAAAGAAAAGTGAAAGAACACAAAAAGAAAAGACAAAACGACAAGATATTCATAGGAAAAGAAATGTATGTGAATAGGAAATTGATGTGAATAAAAGAAATATTTATTATTTATGGCATAAGATAATAAGAAATTGATGTGAGTAAAAGAAATATTTATTATTTATGGCATAAGATAAGGTATGAGCATACAATTATTCTAAATATGTGTCGGTTGCTTATGGCTGTGGTAGTGTGACGTGTTATACAATTAAAGATATATCGAATAAGGCAGATATTATTTTAACATTAACATAAACAACTTAAAATGGAGACATTAACAAATCAAAGATATCTGTGAATGTTGTTGTTGTTGTCGTTTTTTTTTGTACATTAATTCGAAGTTATGAATTCGTTATCATATCTAATATATGTTAAAAACATGAGGCGTTTAGCTGAACTCAATTGGTTCATGACCTTCGGTAAAAATCCGCAAGTGACAATTGCCAGAGTGACGCTTAGTTAACAATAAAAAATAAATAAATAAGAAGCAAGAAAGCAATACTCGTTTTGAGTCGCCACACACCAACAACGTTTAAAAGACCTTGAAAACTTACATTCGTTTTATGACGACAATCAATCACACTTGCTAGTGTTTTTTTGCTCTTTTCATCAACCGACCCGGTTTTTTTTTTTTTTTTTTTTTTTTTTTTTTTTTTTTTTTTTTTTTTTTTTTTTGATGTAACTAATCGTTCAAGGAATGTGCCCGGTTCGTGGAAGACGGTGATGGTCAGAAGAAAGTGAGTAAGGAAAAAGAGACAGGGCAGTGGCTACGGGTGTGTGTCCCATCGATAACTGTTAGACCTTTGTCGACTGAGAGATAAACTCAACCGCGCCGAATTCTTACCTGTTCTGGCACTATTGCGGATATATAGTAAACCGATTGAATTTTCCAAATAAATATTTAATTTTTCATTTTGCTGAAGGACACTTTCCGACGACTATAAAGTGTTTCGCAATAACATTTTTCAACACTTGCATCGCAACATATGGGCAAAGCAAGCGGAAGATGTAACTTGATCTGCGATATACTTGTCGCACTTTTGATCAATACACGGCAGAACTTGGCTATGTAGACAGTCTTTCATTGTCTTTCCGGCGTAAATCTGTATCTGTGTTATGGAATGATAAAATTTGTAACTTCATCCTTCGGTGGTGAGCGTAGAAATCGTTAAGAGAACACTAGGTTTCTAGCGTTCATGCAGGATTTCACATATATGTGAAATTAAAAAATAATTATATTGCAAAGACTGCTTTGATCGCATTGCAAATGTATTTAAAAATGATTGACTAGTTTGATCCATGATTGCGTCTAGGAAGGGCAACTATTTCATGCAAACTTTGATTTCAACCTAGTGCGGAATGCATGCTATCACTCAATGCTGAAATATGACAGATGTACATCACATTATAACATTAGTTAAGAGAATTAATTCATGAAGCTGGATCTAGATCTGCTTATCTTTCAATCAGAGATTCAGACAATAATGCCTTCAGAGGTTTTATTAGGGTACCTGCGCTTCTACATTTCCTGATGAAAGTTTAATCCAAGGCTTCTACACTTCTATTAGGCAAATTGAGTATAAATAGGCACACATCCCTCTGTGAAGGCGTAGGTGTGTAGGTTTAACTCACTATCACGACAAACTTACGGTCTGTACGCTTAACCCACTATCACGACAAACTTACGGTCTGTACGTCTCCAATGTCTTACATTAGCAAACAATTTCACATAGTAATCTAACTAGCGCGGGAGTTTTCAGTGGCAATCTGACGCTCCTAATCAGTAGCCGGCCTGCAACTACTTGAAATTCATTTGGCATGGGACTGGCAACCATGAAACATAAGAACCTGCCGATGTAGTGCTGTAGAGATTGTGTTTGGCGGAATAAAAGCTTTGTTCTTGAACATCCTTTTTCTCATTGGAAGGAGTGAATCTGTTCTTGGTTTTTCCCTATGGAAGGGGAGCTCCGCAAAGAACCCCAGGAAGAGAATTTACAGATTTGAACGCTATACCAGAAATTGTGATGCCAGCAAAGTGGTAAATATCGTTTGTCTCTGCGTTTATCTATCGTCTACACGTGTTTGCAGGCAGTGGCAAATTTTATTTATTACAACTCGTCAGACTTCTAACAGTAAAGTTTGCTTCGTTAACATAAAACACGTCGCCTGTTAGACTAAATGATTGTTTTGAACGTAGATAATAGTTAGAGATGCATTTATTTACACACTTATATAGACAAAATAGTTGTTACGAAAGTCTAAAGTGACATCAATTATGTTGTATAACAATTAAAAGTGCAAAATAAAAAATGCTTATCGTAAACTAAGGCAAGCAAAAAAAGGAAGCGATTTTTTTTTCTTGATTTTTCTGTGAGACGAGCGTGTACGTTTAATTTCTCAGCTTAATTGCTGCTGTTGCTGTGAAGAACTCGTACATTTTCATTGTATTTATAGTTGTTGTTGAAAAATTACAACAAAAAATCAAATTCTTATAGGATTCAACACAGTTTACGTACTCAATCGGACAAGATTGCGTATTTTTTAACAAATTATATGATGATGGAGAATGTAGATGTATGTTGAACTTAAAACTAAAAGATTTATCAAATAAATTATTTAAAATTATAAGGGGTTCAATGACGTCTATAAATGTAGAATTGGAGCCGAATAAGTACCTCGAACATTTATCGGGCTCCGATAAGCGATCTACGTGTAACCTGCCGACGTTATAAACAATTTTTGAGATTTTCTTTTTTTCGTTACATGCCTTTGGATATAACCATACGGACGGAAGATGTAATAATTGCGCTATCGAACAAATGATGGACATTGCTCACCTTGAAGAAAAATCTACGAAAGTTATACATTTCGTATATATTTAATTACCTGAAACCTAAAAATATACCGATCCATTCATTATTATTTTAAAGAAACTTAGATTCCGAAGACAAGCTCGCTGTTACGCATATTTCAAGTTCACCGAACTTATTAATGGGTAGAAATGAGCTCTTGCTGTTTTCTGATAAAATCCAACTGTATTTAAAATATACTTATTATGAAGCGAAATAGCCAACAAACCATTTTCGCCCAAGTTTAACTCTGGTGAACCGCTGCCCAGCTAAAAATGACTGCATCGATCTGAATAATTGGGCATCGGAATGGGGAAGGCCTGGACCTAGAGTGTATGCGATAAAACTTCCCAAGCTGCACTAATAATTCTTTCCTGGTTTGCTTTTGTTGGAGACGGACGGACCTCCGCGGATTTTCATCGTTTTCAAGACTAATATTTTTCTCGCAAAATCCCACAAACCACTTTCTAACTGTTTCGTAACTTACTGCTTATCATTTTGTACATTTTTTTCCGGCTTAATTCAATTAAAAACATGGAAAACTGCAGTTCCGTAAATAACATCCATTTCTTTAAACTTTGATACACCACTGAACGACAAGCTTGTAAACAACTGAAACTTACATCGTTCAGACATCAATGTCTAAGTTATCTATACCTGAAATTTTGGAAAAACTGAACGCGTCGGTTATGTTTTATGAAGCAACCAATTTTAGCGGGAGGAATTTACTTATGCATCTGATATCTTCTGATCATGTGGGATAAAAAGCACTAAGTGACACAATACGCTTAAATTTCGTCACTGTTAACCCGTTCAGAAGAGAATTGCGAATCATGTGCAAAAATCGCTTTAGAATTCAGGCTTAATTAAACGAAACCTCAATATTTAGGAGTTGAATTTAAACGTTAGGTGGCACGGTCTTTAAGACAATCATGCATTTGAGGAGATATATACCAAAGGTTGAGATATCAAGGTCAGAGTATGTTGCAAACCCTCCCTTCGGGCCAAGGCGAAGCGCACCAAGTGTGCAATGCGTTTCCTAGCCAAAAAGGCGGTTTGCCCGTCTGGTATGCAATGATATTGAATTGAAGGTCAGTATGTCAGTCAGTATGAAAACAAGCAGTCTTTGTCTTGCAACAAATGGTACCTTAGAAGTATGCAAACATAAAACTTGGTATTGGTTTAGCCCCTAAAATGAGTAATCCAAAGTCAGGATCATTCTTAAGAAAAATAGTCAATATAAAGGGAAAAATATATATCCAGTTCTGGGGATGATCCTGTCTCCAATGGATTAACGCAATATTATGAACTTAGCGGGTGTGTACATATAAAACTATTGCCCTCCCTGACCATACATTCTTCTCACTTATCTACCAATTTGTGGATAACACGCCAAAAGAAACTGTTGCTTTTTTGAGGGAAATAACTTATCGAGCCATTTTCATAGATTTTCGTAAGAAGTGAAGCGCTGTTCAGCAAACGCGTGTCCACAAAGATATAAACAGATAGTAATCGGAACGACAAGAGTCTGGCGAGTGAGCCGTGTGAGTGAATTTTTCTAAAGGTTATGCTGCACGGATGGACAGACGGCGGTCATATCGGCATTTTTGATAATTCATTCGTTTTTTTAACAGCCAACGATTCAAATCGATTAACTGTTGTTGGGAGCATTTATTATTAACTGTTTCTTAAGCTTTGAACAGCTAACAACATGTTCTTTTGGTCCCGCTAAATATAGAATGTGGTATTCAGACCACAGCAACGCAGCCTCATAATCGGTGTGCGTGGTACGCCTGCATGTGCTTATGATTTTTGCGCTTGGAATTCTCAAAATAAATCCACTTTTTATTCCCAGTAACGGGGCGATGCCAAAAAGGACTTTCTTTTGTATCTTCTGGGCAGAGAACAAATGCTGCCAGTGAATGCTTTCTATGTGACAAGAAAGTCGCTATTTTCGCTGTTAGGAGAAGCCTTGTCGCGTTGCGGTGCGTCCTTATATTACGCCCATTTATTGTGGCTAAACGTCCAAGCAACAAAAAAAAGCAACTCCTGACATGAATGCCCTTTGCACGTGGCGTAAGGCCATCTATAGGCAAAATTCCGATTTCATATTTACCCATTTAGTACAGAAAGTCAAAGAAGAACTCCTACTTATAATGAATCGAGCCTATTACTTGCTTATACATGATATTTGATTGAAAGATTAGCGAAAACTCGAGAGTGTTGTACGTAATGCAATACACAATACTAAAGGTCGCAGGCGAACTAACCCTTCCAGCCAATTTAGCTGCTTGCCGAACTCGATAAAATTACGCGATTTTTGAAATTTTCTGATTGTAGTTTTAAGCCCGTAATTATAAATTTAATAAATTCAACGCCAAATGAATTTAATTGGATTGTCGAAACTCCGCTGATCAAGGATATACCCACATTACGGAGCCCTAGATGCATATTCCCATGCAATATCAAATCAGTAAGTTGATCAAAAAAAAGCTCTTGGGTGCTATATTCATTTATTATTTCGTAGCTGTTGCTATATTTATAAAAAACTTATTATTTTCCTACTTTTCCACTGCATACAGGTGTAGTAATACATTGTCTGACACAACGGGAACTGGCAATGCAAAAAAAAAAAAAAATAAAAGCAAAAAGACAAGCCTATCAAAAATAAAACTAATCAAAATAGAAATGATTTCAACATAATTACAATAACAACAAAAAATCGCTAAAAATGATGATGATTAAGAAAACTAAAAGTAGTTTTTTTTTTTTAATCATTATTTTTTTTAGCTTTTTTTTTTTTTTTTTTTTACAAACGAAAACACTCAGCAATAAATAAAAGGATAAATGAAAAGATTGTAATTGTAAATACATCAACGTATAAGGGATACGAACAAGAAAAAGGGGGAAAAAAGAAACAGTAAATCACATGTACATACATACATCTGCATTCATTTTAGGACGTATCTATCTACGCATATAATTTAACAGTAATAATTGTAAATTAATGTACTTTTGCACTTGCTTTAATTGTAAATGAGTGTGTTTGTAAGTCAGTTTTTTTTTTTAATTACTTCTCTTTCATTACATTATATATTGAAATAATAATAATAATAATTAAGAAAAAAAAATAATAAGGAAAATAAAAAAATGAAATTTCAATATAAAAAATTGGACTAATTAAGGTTTTGGAAAATTTTCTTCAATTACGTTTTTCACTTTTCCGATACAGGGTGATATGATTCGTGTGTATAGATATAATTAAAAATGGTGTTCTAAATATATGTTATGTATAAATTTCAGTTTAAAGGATATTTCTTTTGAAGTTGTTGTTTTTGTTGTTGTTTTTCTTTTTCTTTTTTTTTTTTTGGCAGAAAATATTTGTGCGCATATGCTAAAGAATATAGAAGAGAGAAATGGGATTAACTTACTGTTCCTGCGGGTCTGTATCACTCTCTTCTAATTCGGTCTTGTTACGTCTTTTTTCGTAAATCAAAATGATAGCGCACATGATAAGAACCTCGGCGCAGATACCCAGGAAAGGCCACAGAGCGGCAAGTTTGCCTAAAAAGAAAGAAAAAACATTTTTTTTTTTTTAAATAAAAATCTTCTTAAGAATTTTAAGGGCTAATAATCTGAATTATGTGATAAAGAACAACTCAAAATCTTAACCTTACACCACTTCTGGTACAAAGGTATGTTAAATTTACGCGGATGTATACAACATACAGGAGGACCTGAGCTAAATCCACCTTTCATTATACCGATTGATTCAGAATAACTTTCTGAATCCGTCCGTCTTTCTGCGTTGTTTTCTTGTGTTCAACCAATAAGACCTTATTTTAATGGAATTAAAGAATAACGGTGGACCGGGATCCACTACAGTTCATTTGCTTGTTGTAAAAGTTGTTTGAGAAGGAAAAATGGCCTCAAATGCACTCAAACCCCACTCGTATAGTCGCCTTTTAGCTTGATATATTTTTCCCAGTGATGTTCAATAGCTTAGATAGTCGCTTTATAGTAAGAATTGTCATGCTTATGAAATTGGTTGTAAATAGCAGCAGTAAGCACCCTTTCGTTGCAGGCATTGCATCTTCTACCATCGAGGTACTTATCAAGTTTGAAAAAAATAGTAATTGAAATAGGTACCAAATCTGGCGAATAAGGTTTGTGAGAATCAAAATCGAACTTTTTCTTCTTTCTTACGTCTAAATTTTAAGGTCCATCACTTTTTAAACTGTTTTTCCGGCATCCTAGCTCCCCCATCCGACAAGCTAGAGGTTCGTTCGAGACATGCTGCGCCCGCTAGGTCTGTCCGAACTTTAATTGTTAGAGCTTCGTTTAAGCCCGCTAAGTCTGTCCGAACTTTAATTGTTAGAGCTTGGTTTAAGTCCGCAATCGCATGAGAAATGCCCCGTTCGTCAGTTGAAAAATAATTTTGCTTTCATTCATAAAAAAAAAAAATAGCGCCCGACGACTCGCTCACAATAGTCGGGATGTCAATGTGTGTGGGATATTAATGTGTGGCTCGCCCCGTGAATAAGACTGCTGTTATTTCTATTGAGGTTTTTTCTTTTGCAAGTTTAGAACTTCAGAGTCGTGCTAAAGCACAATGACTGCCGGCTATTGCCCGCAATTTGAGAAATTTTCTTCACCATTTCTGACGAAATCCCTTCATTTGGGTGACCATTATGACGTCCGCTTTGAGTGAGCACACTGGTCGGAAGTGTAGTCTAGCTTTGATTTTAACTGGACTGAGATCTTTCATATGAAAGCATTGTAGCACGTATTGTATCATGTATTTTCTGCATGCAAATCCACTGACAGCCTTCACCATGGATGGCTATCAAAGAAACACTAACCAGCGTAGATTTAAGCTCCATAAGAATTTTCCTACTTAGTCCCGGGAATTAACCGATTTACTATATATACATATGTGTTAAATGCTATCTATTGAAGATAGCCCGCATAATCGTACGCCTCGGCTATCGAATAATTGTGTTACGAGAAATGTTAACTAACCTTTAACACGTACAAAAGATACATCACTAGCTTCTTGGAAGTTAGCGTATTCGGTGGCAGCATTTCGAGCAATACATTTGAATTCGCCTCGATCATTTAAACTAATATTTTCCATAGATAAGACGGCGTTTTCTATCTTATCGTCATTGGGTTTTAATATATAACGATCTGTGCTATTGGAGATGGTCATGTTTCCTAAATAAACGAAAGTGTTTGTAAGTTATTAAGCAAATAAGTCGACATTGACTCATAGACATCCATGTAACTTACCAAATGACCAAGACAATTTTGGATCAGTACCAACCACTGTGCAAACAATTGACAATTTCTCACCCTCAACAACGCCAACATTTGAAGGCACTCGTACAACAACTTGAGCTGAAATAGCAAAGAAAAGAAAAAAAAAAAAAAGAAAAAGTAAAACAAAACATTATTATTATTATTCTACTATTATCATATATCGTAATTATATCTTTCTTACCAACGACATTAAAATCTCTCTTTTGATTATCAGCTACACAACTGTAAGGGCCGTCGTCGTGTAGATCCGTTTTATCAATAATAAACTTTCGCTCGGCCGCCAAAATTCTATAACGGCCTTCAAGCTCTTTCACTTTCGACACGTCCGTGTTATTCTTTTCCCTATATTTAATGTAAAAAAAAAAAAAAAAAAATGTGTTCTTAGAAAATACATATGTTTTTGGTTATAAAGATGTAAAAACATTGCAGTGGGTCGCGGCTCACCCTTATATACTCTACATCACTCTACAATTCTTTAAGGTACGACTTTTTAAAATTAAGCTTTATATGGGAAGTGGTCGAGAAAGTTATCCGATCTGAACCAAATTTAACTAACATTTTCCCTTGATCTAAAACATATCATGGAACCAAATTTCAGCAAAAGATCTTAAAAATGGCGGCATCTAAATTCAACACAAAAAAAAAAAACGGACAGACGGACAGATAAGATATTTATTCTAAATCGAACTGTACAACAAAAGATGGATTTATCTCATTTCCTTCTGTGTGTTGCATACATCCACACAAAAACTTAATATACTCTTGTAGGGTGTAAAAAGACAGAAGTTCTATTAAAATTCGATAAAATCCTTTGATGTAGACAATGTTCCGTTGTCTGATGCTTTTTGATAAACACTTCCATTTTCTAATTTTTCTTTATCCCATAGGCTTCTTAGATAAAATATCATATCATATAATGTTGAAGTCGCCTTCAATTTTTCTCCTATCATGATCTCAGTAATTTGTATCTCCATCATCAAAGGATTTCGCGCTTTGCTTCGTGCTTTCAGATATGCCAAAACATTGCACATACATAGCTGTTGAAAGTTTCGAATCATCTTTTTTTTTTAATGTGGCCTATAATTTAGGGGACATCTCCTGTACGTGTAACACGGGAACGGCCAGAAAGAAGCAGGGAAAGAGATAGGAATGCGGTGGCCGCTGCTTAGCGGATGTACGCCGAACCGATCAATGTTATGCCTTTATCCACTGAGCGCTCGCTGTAAATACGGCCAAGTATGCTCTACCGCACCGAAATTTGAGCTCGCGTACACTGATTGGGTGGAAGCCCTTTTTATCTACTCAGCTACTTATGCTGATTGTTCTCCAAGCCAGCAAATGGATATCGAGGGTGGGTTCAGCTTCATAAATCAAGTTTGAAAATGGGTTCCTCTACAAAATCTTTGAAGGGAGGCCCCATAGCGATTTTCATAGCTCTGAAGTAATATCGAATAAAATCACCAAGAATCGTCTTCCGTATCAACAATTTTTACGAGGTCTATCTACTTCATGATCTTATTTTCATATTCGATTTAGAATCCATACAAAGGAAACATATTACTCAGCAGGCTCTCAGGCTGAAAAGCTTGCGATAAAAATATATATTCACAGAAACTTAGTATGAATTAAAAGGCAATCCATCTGAGAGTTCAGTTCAGACATCTGATTAAAAAAGGGCTTTTTTCAAGTAAATATATTAGCGGATTATGCTGATTTAAACACAACCGTAAAAAGAGGCAAGGGGCACGTGATACACATAATGGGAGAATCGCTGTAAGAAAGGCCGTTCCACGAAAGGAAATTTTACTAATGTTCAAAAATGAAACGGAGTGATCTAAACATCCCTTTGATGCCGCAACCTTCCGTTTCTGCTCGCATTTTTAACTTCTTTGATTTTTCAAAACCAAAAAGGTATTCAGCCGATGCATCTCTCAATAGCTGATAATATCACAACAGAAGCACTCAAGGGGTTTTTCTCAAACGGCAAAAAGGAATAATATCGAAGAAGGCAATGAAAAAATACTAGAATTTAAATAAACACGTTTCAAAAGTCCAAAGTGGGGCTGCCAATTTTTTATGTTCCGCACCACTTGTGATGGAAGGGTAAATTAAGTTTGTGCGAATATTTGTGCAAAACCAAACTCTTATTATAACGGTCGAGTCAGAGTCACTTCCTGAATCGATCTAAGCTTGTCTGTCTGTCCGTCCGTCTTTTTTCTTGTGTCCAACCCGCAAGGCGTACGTTTCTGAATATGTTAACAAAATTTAGCACACCGACTTCTTTTGGCCCAAGGACGAACGCTATTGAAAATTGTTTGGATTGGACCACTTCTCCAATCACTTGACATATTAAACCTTATTTAAAAAAAATTTATATTATATGAACAACCGTATTAGGCGAAGTATATTAATGGTGAGCCCGTTGCTTGTTAAGACTGCATCATACACAACAACATTTATAAAGTATTTGTATTTATTTTTCAACTTACCATTTAAGTTCATAAGATCCTTCTTTGGTTATATTACAACTTAGCACTAATGGATTACGAATTTCATAAACTTTTAACTGATGTTCTGCATTATCATAGTTTGGCACCAAAAAATCACGCTCTGTAAAAAGGTTTTTTTTTTTTTTTGTTTTCATAAAAGAAAGATAAAAATTAAAGGATAAAGCAATTAATTACAAATTTTGTAAATATTTGTTCGTATGTATAGCATAAACATAAAATGATAATTTTAAGAAACTTTTTAAGGATAAGTTTCGTGTGAAAAAAGCTAATACATTTCTATATACAATCTAGGAAGGACATCTAAAAAAAGAAAATGAAGCATTAATCGCTTTAAAACGAAGCCTTAGTATCCATCACTTAGAACGAAAGGTATTCTACAAGTAAATCTGTGTTTTATAGAGAGTAATGAAAACATAAGATAACCAGAATTTTTAGGTAAGTAAATAATTATCGTTTAGCATTATAAGTGATTCGATCAATACTCGTGGACAATACTTAATAAGTAAAAAGATTTTACATCCATTACTGTTGTCTTAAAAAAGTACTAAAAAAGGAAGAAACTATACTTTACTTTATACTCTACACTGTAGATTGGGCGTGGCAAGTTTTTTGTATTTTTGCGGAATAAGAGTGAAAAGTCAGAGTGGAGTCAGGTGTGCCTATTCTAGTTTACGCATAATGAGAAGAAAGGAAAGTACGGAAAGTAAAGATGTTCTTACTTTTTGTTACATTGTAGGCATTTCCAGGGCATTTTCAAACTCTTTTGTAAATTCGTAGTCGCTGCCTTGATATTTGCGAACGACATGTTACTTACCACAGATACTATACAGTTGGACAGACGGACCGATGACCAGATGAATAGACGAACAGAGGGACATGTTTAGGAGTAGTTCAAATTTGACACTGATCAGGAATGTATATACTATGTAAGGTTTTTGAACGTTAAGTCTGGACGTTGAAAAGTTTTGGGAAAAACAATGAATTCCTGCTATACTTTAATATCGAACACGCGTGACCGCGTTTTGTTTTTCTTTTTGTAAAGTTTAAATTTTTATAGGTTTATCTGCGGGGATTTGTGACTAATTAGCAAAAATATAATTTCATTTCCTTTTCGAAGACCAAGGTGTTCCCAGTATATGTCGTACTGAAGCCGTGCCCTTCACCGAATTAAACCATTTTCAATAAGATCTTATGTGCAAGACCTTGTAATGTTTTCGCTAAATTTGCCCAGAAGTAGGCTTACAGTGGACATTACATAGACAGACAGACGGACAGACGGACATATTTAAGTCGGTGAAGAATTTGAAGCTGATTAAAAATGTTTCCGCTTTATGGGGTCTCGGAAGCTTCATTCTTTCTGGGTGCTGCAAACTTTTCGACAAATAAATATATCCCCCATCCTTCGGCAACGGGCCTAGCAAACAAACGTTTGTATGCAAATCTCTTTGCAAATCTTATTTAAAAGGGGAATTTATTTGACAGATGAAGAGGAGGAAGGTGCACAATGGGTGTAAACTCTACTACTAAGATAAAAACTAATTAAAATAATTTGTCCATTGGAAGTTTTGAAATTATGCTTTTAAGAAGTTCAAAGTACAGTTTTTATTACAATCATTAAGTGATGAATACGTATATGCATATATATGTATACCTAGAGTAGCTAGCTATAGAGAGATATGAATGGATCGATAAATAAAAAATGGAAGATAAATTTTTGCACTAAAATGTACAACAAACATAAAATAATTATATGTAATGTAAAAATTTGAATAAAAATAATTAACTTAAACGTAATTATCAAATATTTAAAATGGCAAACTTATAATCATCTTAAACGAAAGCAGTAAAATAATTATTAATTTTGTTTATTTTTGAAATAAATTTTAAAACAAAGATTACGAGAGAATTTGCTTTATATTATATATTATTACGATGCTAAACACTATTTACCTACAAATCTTTAAGAAAATAATGAATAATCTCTTTGTTAAAATTTGTAATTCTTATTTTTACTTTTTTTTTTCGCTTTGCAACTTTTAATCGCTTATTAAGAATTATAATTTAGTTCGTAAAAGTCTATCCCCCCTCCCCCCCACTTCCGCTCTTGCCATTCCACGCTATTCTCTTTCTTAGATTAGTGAGGGAAGGATAAAACAAGTTTTCTCTTTTCGCACTTTTGTGTCTTATGACAGCGGGAGATGAGTATACGTCGATAGACAATTTCGGATATTCCGACGATGAAATCTCTCTTGATTGTAACAAAATCTTTGCTTTACGCTTAATATAATATCATGCGATAGTTTATATATATTTATCAAGTCCATATCAACTCGAGATTTTTAATAACTTGACGATTTTAGGGGCTTATATATAAATATAAGGAAATCGCTAGTAAATTATACGCTACGGAATCCTTGTATTCCTACCGTTTGTTACTTTTAACACAATTTTAAGGAAACTTTGAAATTAATGTAAAAAAAAAAATGGCAAAATGCGGCATATTGCTGCCATCAGTGTTCTAAAATTTAAAAATGCATGTCTGGAAATTCCTTTTGTTCCTAGCAAGGAGCATAGAGCCTCGAGTCAGTCTTGAGCTCGTTCCACGTTTTGTTAGCTTTTGCTACTTCCACGTCTAAACCTTTATATTTGTTTAGAATAAATAAAGAGTGCGCCTACGTATGCCCTTCAATTGTCTCTTGTTGCAAGCAACCTAGACCTGGTGCAAAAGTATAGCCTTAAACCGTGTACTCTGTTCATTTATTTAACCCATTCAGTGCGGTCAGACTTGTTTTCCGCGAATACTATGAAAGCTTTGCCATAGCTGTATATATATATATATATGGTTTAGTTATGTGTATATATAGTAAAATGAAAAACAAAGTTTGCCTGAGGTATGTACATTCCATCTCAAGAAGGATGCAGGATTATTGTATTTGTGAACCTAAACGTGACATGAGTAAAGGGAAAACACTCAACTAAATCATTTTCTCATTCGAACTTACGAAGAACAACGATTGTGGATTCAAATCTCAAGTGCGTGAGAGCTTTTGAATAAAGCCGATAATCTTAGATGCTAGTGCTTTAAGACTTTAGTCTTAGAATTTATTTCTTTGGCTATCAAAAAAAAAAACGATTAAAGTCACTATAGCTGGCTATAACCCATCATTAAGCACCCCATATACCATACCACAGTTATTCATATAACGCCTTGTTAAAACGGCCATTTTTAAAAATAAGGCGTTGTAAAGCGTATAAGGGGAGTGGTCAAAGAAGTGACCCAATCCCGAACATTTTCAACGGTGTCCGTCCGTGGACCAGTGTACCAAATTGTATGAAAATATCTGAAAAATTGCGGCGTGGAGGTTGAACACAAGACGGACAGACAAGCTTCGATCGATTGAAAGAAATTAATTCTGAATTGATAGGGATAATAAAAGGTGGGTCTATCTCAAGTCGTTCTGGCTTGTGCATACTTTATATATCCTTTTACCACAAGCAGCGTAGGGTATAGAATTGGAGAGTTCGCTAACCGATTTTTATCCCTGCTTTATATAAAAACGTTTCCCGTTTAACACAAATTTTGTGACATGTTGTCCATGCTTCACAAGAGCCCTTGTTTAACGGAGAAGATCGAAGAAGACAGAAATACGAAAATACATCTCTGCATAGAGTCTCTTATGAAATGTTTTCTTCTATATTTATACTTGTCTTTCTTTTGTCTCGCTTTTACTATTTAATTGGTTCAATAGGAACTGTCATAACAATGTAATAAATTTACTTTCTCACTCACCCAATACTCGACTATCTTATATTAATACGATATACATGCATGCCATCATTTAACTGTATATGTATATGTGTTTTGTTTCTTTCTTTTTATGTAATATTTAAATAAATAAATGACAACAATTTATTGAATTTACAACCTGTAGTTTAATTAATGAAAATGCTCATGTATTTATTCAACTTGGAGTGAACTTTTGTTTGTTTGCTTTTTTTTTCTTTTTTTGGCTTCACTTTGTAATTTTTCTTTTGTTTTTTGTTATTCGTCGTCTTCTTTAATTTTTAATTACCGAATGGTTAAACGTAATTTTTATTTGATAGCCGATTAATTAACATCAGATACATACTAAAATACAAATTAACAAATATTTACATATAATAATTAATGTTGTCGGTAAACAATTTCCGCCTAAAATTATGTAATTTTCTTTTTAACAGTAAGTGTAGTAGTAAGTAGAACGAAGAGAATATTAACGCTTCGCAATCGGGTTAATTTAAAACTTTGGATTAAAGCATTTTTTAATTTTCTTTTGTACTCAATTTAATGATAGCTGTTCATGTTCTCACATAAGCGCCAAATCTGATCATATGTGAGCAAAATGGTTTGTGGAATAGCGAACTGATAAAGGGAACCAATCGTTTGAGGCATAAATCGTAAGATCTATTGGCATTCTTTTCCAACGCGATTTAATATTTATTATGCAGAGTACTGAGAAAGAAGATAGAAGTGTCGCAATGTTGCATAGGAGTGCGATTATTATAAGTCGATCAATAACTCTTGAAATTTGGCAAACAATTCTGCTCCCAGCCCAGTAGCACTATAAATGTAAAACACTATAGCGTGGCACGATCCAACCATTAAATACCTTATGCCACTATTGATTGATATTTTAAAGCGAGACGTTGCATGGGAAGTGGTCAAAAGAGTGGCCCCATCTGATCCATTTGCAATAGCGTTCGTTCTTCGACCAAAAAACGCCAGCGGACAGACTGACAAGCTTAGATCGATTTAGAAAACAATTCAGAAAATGTGTCTCCCCTTGTACACCAAGTGGCGTAGGGTAAGCTTAGATCGATTTAGAAAACAATTCAGAAAACGTGTCTCCCCTTGTACTACAAGTGCTGTAGGGTAAGCTTAGATCGATTTAGAAAACAATTCAGAAAATGTGTCTCCCCTTGTACTACAAGTGGTGTAGCGTCTAGAATTATAAAACGGATATGAGTTCTACGCCAGAACGGATATTTTATTCGTGATTTCGAAAAGGACTCTGCATAAGATTATTATGTCTTTGTCCAAACTGTTTTTATATGGCAATTCAGTTGATTGATTGAAGCAGTGTTACTAAGTAGAATGAAAACAAACCAAAACTTTGAGGTCAGTGCAAACGCGCTGATAGCTTAAACTATATTCTTTGCATTCGCTAATAATTTTCATGTCTTCAATGCTTTGCATTTACCTCAATGCTTTCGTTTTACATTATTAACTAATTCTTGTTAAGAAGAAATTTACGTGTTGTTAATATCACGCTTCTGTAACTGTAAGCAGTACATTGATAAGCTTGCACTCAGCAACGCCTCAGAGACGTCACAAGTAGTAACCAGACACTTTTTTTGGCGGTGGCTTTCACGGTTCAACAATCTTGTTTTATAACAAAACACTATAGTGGAACACTATAGTCCACCATTAAATACCTCATACCACTTCGCTTAGTACAGTCATTCATGCGACGACTTTTCAAAATAAGGCATTATAGGACAAGCAGTCGAAGAAATGGCCCGATTCGAACCATTTGCAATGGTGTTCGTCCTTGGACCAAGACGCACCAGTGTACCAAATTTTACCAAAATATCTCGAAAATACCGGCCGGCAGGTTCACGCACAAGAGCAGGACGGCCAGGCGGACAACTTAGATCGTTTGAGAAAGTGGCTCGAAATCATTGGGCATAATAAAAGGTCGTCCTTTCTGAAGTCCTTCTAAGTGTTGCCCAAACAGTAGCGTAACGTGTAACTAACATTGAAGAGTCTTGTTGACACTATTACTACGGAATACCGAATTTGGTAGAAAGTAAAAAAAAAAAAATTATTTTTTCTTATAACCAGTTACCAGTTGCAACGCCAGAATACTTTTGTATATTTAATATCCTCTACTCTACCCACTCTCTATCATTGCTCTTTCCTTTGATTTCCATTGAATTCCATTCTATTTTTGAATAGTTTTCTTTATATCCATATTATCTATATATTCATATATACAACGTGTCCCAAATTTCACGCAAGATTTGAATTTGCCGTCATTCGTGGTGTGCTAAAGTGCTGACAACCCCAAGAAAAGAAAAAACACTTTGCTAGCTGACAGTTTAGGGTTAGTAGAAATGGAGCATTATAGGAGAGAGAGCAGCGCGTTTTCATTGTTGAACAATATTTCGAAATTAATACAAATTTGGCGGACAAAGTTCACAAATTGGTCGGAACATTGATTTAACTTAGTCAACTGGGAAGTAAATAATTGACACCATTAGGCTTCTTTTTATGTGGCTTTTTGAAGTCATAGGTCTATGCCAACAAGCCCACAATCATCCGTCCATTGAAGGAGAAGATTCAACGCTGCATCAATAAAGTTCAGCCACATTTATGCAAAGTGGTCAGGGAAAATTTCGATAAAAGAGTGTGTATGTGCCAGCAGAACTGTGGAGGCCATTTGCCCGATGTACTATATTCCACACATAACCCTGTCCTATGTACATTATAATTTAATAAAAAAAAAATTACAAATAAAAAAAAAAATCGTGATTTTTATTTAATTCAAATCTTGCGTAGATTTCGGGACACCCTTTGGAAATGATCCGTCTTAGGTAACTTCAATGGCAAACATATCAAATTTTGAATTATGTCCATCTGAACGATTGATATCAATTCCTATATTGATAAATATATATATACATATATATATATATATATTCTAGATATTTGAAGCATCAAATTTATTGTTAATAAAAATATTAATAAATTTAATAAAAGTTATAACTTAAACAAAAACAATATATTTGTAATAAATTATAGAGTAATACAAACGAGCAATTGTTTAAATTGAAAACGTGAACGAATGTTAACAGATGTTTAACGATGAACAAACGAATGAACAACATCAACGAGCAAGCTAAGCTAGCACAACAGCTGATGTAAACAAAAAAAAAACAAAAAAAGAAAATATAACGCAGACTTAATGGTATGAGAGTGAGGGATTAAGAAAACGTTTTCAAGGCTCATAGATTAGAAAGAAAACGAGTTTTGCTTTTCTTTTTGCTTTTTTTGTTTTTTTTGTTTTTTTTTTTTTGTTTTTGTAGTGATAACGTGAATTTGGCATAAGCTTACTCTAGTTGCAGCTAATGCTATAATAAATGGCATTAATGGCATTAATGAGTTGAGCTGAATTGATTTTTTTCGAGCAAACAAGAATTTCGAGCTAATATTTTGCAAAAAATTCATTAGCTGCTACGACTATTTATTTATTATTATTATTATTATTATTTTTTTTTTGAATTTTTTTTTAAGAAAGATGAAAGAAGAATTTGGTTAAAATTGTATTATAATAAATAGACATATAAAATGATTACTCGGAATTCAGTGTCGTTTAGCAATAAAAGCTAAAAACATTAAGCTCACCCTTTGATTTAGTTTGGGTTAGTAACAAATTGACGTTGCTGTTGTTGTTGTTCATGTTATTGCTTATCATTAGTGGAGGTGTGTGTGAAGTAGGTAATAAGCCGTACGATGTTGACGAAGCAAATATGGGCGCTGTAGTGGCCACAACCCTCTCCCCTGGCGGCAAAGTCATATAGTTGGGTTGAATGGGTTGAATGGGCTGAACGGGTTGAATGGGTTGCATATGGCCCGGAGGCATTTGATTGTATTGCAAAAATGGATTTTGATAGATACTCAGAGTTGGTTGATGCTGTGCCGGTTGCGGTGGCGGCGTGCGAGCCGGAAATGTAACCATAGTATTCAATTGTTGTTGCGTTGGATACTGATAGTACGGTGGCGCTTGTGCAGTTTGAATGGGATACTGACTTTTAATGGCCCCCTCACCAAGCACTGTCGTATGGTGGATATCGTGACTTTTATGTCTACTATCGACGACATTTGGTTTATAGGGATAGATGCCACCAGCATACTGTTGGCCCTGAGGATGTTCAATATTGGCTATTACTAATGCCGTTGTACGAGGTGGTGGTATATTGGGTGGTGTGGCAGCATAATATATAGTTGAGCCTTTCCACGGCTCGGTCGTATAACGAGTATCCATAGCTGGATTGAATTGCAAATTTATTAAGCCGGACGATTTATCAAATCGCCTCTCATCAATCGGTCTAGGGATACCATCAAAATTTGTGGCATTTATGTATATCAACTTGTGCTTGTCATCACGATCTAATTGCTGAGATGTAGGTAATTGGTGATGGTGATGATGTGTACGGTGATGCTGTTGCTGCTGCTGTTGTGTTAATATTGCAGTTGTCATTGTTGCTTGTGTTGGCAGTGGCAAAATTTGTGACGGTGTTCCAGGATCAACCGGCTCCCAGGTGCGTGTAAATATTTGATCTAAATTCTCATCCGAATTGCTAGGCGTTAAATCGTGTACAGTTTCGTAAATAGGTTCAGTGGACAGATGCCGAACCACATTCGCATCACCACTACCCGCTGGCGCATGTATAACGAATGGAGATTTTGTTTGCAATTTTGGTGCTTCCGGAGCGGGTGTGTTCACATACAGCATATGATAGCTGGTATGCAGGTCGTTACATTGATATCTGCCCTCGTGCACTTTAAGAGCATGCCGTACCGAAATGTGAGCTTCAATTTTGTGCTTTTCACCTAAATTTGAGAGGGGACGATATGTTCGTCACATGTAGATAACAGAGTAAAACGTTTTTTACGCTTTATTTTTTAACCAAAAATATGGTATCGAGATGTTAGGTCAAAAGAAACAACTATTTCGGTCCTTTGGAAGCGGATGTCAGACAGCCTTATCATAGTTTAAGTCGAACCAGCAATATTGTTACGAAAATCATTACATAAAATAAATCCACGCAAAGAGGACTTAATTTCGTTGAAAACAAAATTTGCAATAAGAGAAAATAACGATTTTTTACCCTTTACAGGCCTTAAGCAGCTGAGGATAAGCGAAAAGATTAATAAAAAAATCATTTAGAAATCCAACGAGTAAGAGGTCAGTGCGAAATTTGTTATTCGTTCACCTTTTTTGAAGATTACCAAGCAAAGGGTCGCTTAAGTCGGGATAAGTAAACCGTGATAATTATAATGAGAAATCGAAAAGACGAGCAGAGTTTGTGAAAAGAAGTGTTGTTGGAAATAGCTTTTGGTAAATAATTCTTCGTAAAGATTACACGCGGAACTAAGCAAACGGCTTTAACAACTAGAGGGCGCCTACGAAACGTTTAGTGGACATGCATGAGAAGTTCTCCGTTTTTATATCCTTGATATCCACTAGCCATGCCAGTTATAATACGAACGCCTATCACAGTTGTTTCTAACGAGGCCGATGTCGAGTATCGTGCCAAATAAACAGCATTTGTGGGAAGCGTTGTATTTGTGTTCTGAACTAAAAAAAGTAGCTAAAGATAGTTGCGATAGGCGGATATGCACCTTCGAGAAAGCTCCGGAAACCCGCACACAATACGAGAAGTGTACGAAGGTTATTGGCTGAAGGTGATATGCAAACATAAGTTAAATTTTCGGAGCGTTTCTAAATGTTTACATGCCTTGGGAAAATTTCCAAACGAAAAAATTGAAGTGGAAGTTGACACAGAGGCAGACGCAAAGTCGAAGTATCATTTAACGGTTTTTCTTCTGCGAGATGAAAAGAAGCGGTGGGAAGTGCATATGTATTGAGAGTTTCAAGCGCAAGAGATCGCGACTTTTAACAGTCGAAGCATCAATATTGACGGCCCAGCTAAACTGCTTCGGATGACATTATTCTGAGTTTGGTGCGATCATAAAGAAAGGAATAGCGTACTACGGGCTGACGATACTGTCAAGGCAGATGTCTTCCGTAAAAAAATAATTAGCTTGAACTGTACATTGCCGAAAAACGGCCAGAATTGGACGCAATACTCGAATGATTCATATTGAAACAAGACAATCCTTCATGTCGTCCAGGTCCCATCATCGCAGATAGTCTCGAAACGGTAAAACAACATCCGCTACCACATCCGCCGTATTTGTTAGTTCCGATCCCTTACCCTTTATTATTTATTACGGTCGATGGTATAGGGCTTAGCTGAGCTACACTTGGACAATTTCAAAGAAGTGCAATATTGGATTGGAATGTTTTCAGTCCAAAGACACGTTGTTCTGTCGTCCTGGTATCCATGTAATGCCAAGGGGTTTGCAAAAATTGGCACCTTGCCAAGTTGCGCAGACGCACAAGTTGTTCTACTTTTGTAAATAAATTCTAGGTACGAACTTAATTTAAGAAATATGACGTCAAACGAAAGGGACAACAATATATATAACAATATATTTAGGGAGCATTAAAAATACTTTGTGACAACATGAAGCGTTTCGTTTCACCAAATCGTCCAAACCAGTTTCATCGAGACATTAGGTCTGTGATTGTACATAAGGCAGATGAGTTCGAAAACTGAACTGAATGTCCCCAAGAGGATGAAATAAATATATGTAAAAAATCGCCTTAATGCGTAGAATTGATTTTAATTTTAAATTGCTCGCAGATCTATCAATCTGGACTGGTTAGGGAAGAAATGAAAGTTTGTCCTATGTTTTGGGGCCCGAACGAGATCTGCAGCGTTCTATGAAATGTATTCTATGACATCCAATATATGGCACAAGTGAGATGAGGATATCTGTCGAGAGAGAATATACTCACCCTCTATAGCACTTTCGGATAAAATGTAGGAGTGCTCATCTCGGCCGTGTCGTAAATTGTGACGCGTTATAGGCTCATCATCTTTAAGCCAAATTATTGGATCCGTTACCGGTATAATGCAGGTAATTGAAAATGGCTCACCCAAATTAACCGACGAATCGCCATAATAGATCGCTGTTTCAAATTCAAATTCTGTCGAATCCTCAACAATATTTGCTATGGCGGCATGCATGCACGATAAATTGTTTCATTAAATCCAAATGAAAAAATCATTTCATTTCATTTCATTTCGTTTCATTTGAGTTACGATTTCGTTGTACCATTTCCATTTAGTTTCGATTTATCAAAATTTCGTTATTCGTTGGATGAGTAAGTAGTTGTTGCAGTGACGATAGTGTTTTTGTTTTGAAAGGGTTTGCATGTTCGAACGGGATTTATATATAACATATATATGCATAAATTTTTTTTATATATAAAGTTAAGATTGAAGATTTTCCTGATTATTGTTGCATTTTTTTAATATTTAAAAAAATATTTCTCTTTTTTTTGTTTATTATTTATTACCTTTTGTAACTAAGAAAAAAACAAAAATATATAGCAAAGAATATTAAAGAAAAGACAACAACAAAAAAGGTAAATAAAATGAAAATCGAATTAAATATTACAAGAAAAAAGGAATGTACAAAAAAATAATGAGCTAATTATTTTAGACGATGTCTTTTCTGTTTTTGGAAATGTTATGTTTTTTGTTTTTTTTTTTTTCATTTTAATTTACAATTTATTCATGTTTGTAAATTTTATTAGAACTCTTTTTGTAGATGACGTATTTACTAATTTTTTTTTTTTTTATCAGCTCCAAGTTGAATGCATTCGCATTTTAAAGTACACTCTATGTGATAAGCGGATTTTAAAGTAAAATTGAAGGAAAACTATGTATGTATTAAAGTGTAATTAAACTACATAAAAAACAATTACACTATAAATAAAAAAAAAAAAGATGATAAAATATGAAACTATATAAATTAAAAAGTGATTACGAGAGATGTTATAAAGTGCAGATAAAACTCATCGGTCAATATTTCCCGGGACTAAAACATAGTCACCGCCCACGTAAGGAAACAAAATCCATAGTATTTTTAAAAAACTGCGAAATCACACTTGGCACCTGTTAAAATTTCATATTCTTCTTCCTCTTCTTCTTCTGGTATTCAGCAAGATATGAATTAAAAAAAATCTTTATTCGGTAATTAACTTACGGGAGTTTTAGTGTCGTTATGTGTACCACCTTCCAAAGATTGGAAAAAGTCGGAATTCTGTATATTGGTTGGATATATTACTTTTTGAAGAGGAAGAGCACCGTTTATATATTTGTTTGAAGAGTATAATGACGACACTTCTTTGACAAAAACAGAAATTTAACGCACTGACTGCTCAAGTGAGGTAAGCCTATACTTGGAAACATCAAAAAATCGCGTACGTGATTCTCACTAATCGATGGCTACGATGATAAAAGTGAATGATCTGGTCCCCAAAAGCTATTATATCTTGGCTTCTGGGAAAAAAGATTTGGATCAGATGATGAGGTCATCGCAAAATTTGCAGAGTATTTTGAACACTTCACATAAACCTATCGAAATATTAGCAAAGCTTTAAACTGTTTGAATCACTCTTGTTGAAGGCGATGTGACTGATACAAAAAAAAAAAAAAGAAGAAAATTGTTTTTCTTCCCCAGTCCCGAAAATTATTGATCTGTGTATTGTCTTTACATTTTTTTAACTCATTGTTAGTTTTTCTTTTTGTTTTTCTTCTTTATTACCACACCACACTTTATGATCGAACGCTATTGTGTCATCGTGAATACAATCAAGGTGGAGATTTCTATAGTTTGATAAACACATAGAACTTAAATTCAAACAAGGTCGGACATGTTTAATGTAAAAATAAAAAACCTGTGGGCAAAATTGATTAACAACGATCGAATAATTTCTTGTCTTAAAAGCTTTCGCCCGGTCGGTTACATAGTTGCATGAGGTCATACATTTGACGTACAAGAAAGCTAACGCCAACACACAAAAGAAAAAAGTTTTTACTACAATGCAATAAAAATTATTTTAATAACTTAACGAACAGATACCGCAAACTGAATAAAGTTAGCCATATGCAGGCAGGTGGAAGTATTTTTCACCCACCGCTGGAGGGCACAAATTAATCTAGTGTATGTTTATATATACATTATATATAGTATATATTTATGTATATAGCATATATTGGCATATATGTATATGTATAGTATAGAAGCGATATACTTTGAGTAGAATTAACTATTCCCATCAATATGTTTGGCGTGTGACAGAGGCTTTGTAATCATAAAAATAAAGTCTGCTTAGACTTAACTACGATTGAATTCCGCTATCGGGGCACAAACATTCGCTAAAATTCTCACAAATTCAAGATTTTTTAGGAAATATGGGCAGACTTCGATGCTTAATTGACAAATTAAAGTGCGACAGTCGCAAGTAGGCCTTGTCTTGCCAAGAGGATAAAATATAGATCGTTCCCAAACTTTTATGCTTAGTGCTCCAACCTGGTACGGACCCCCTAAGTTGCACGATTGTTTTGCCACCTGGGAGACACAAGTTATTGCTTGCATTTAACTCACGAACAATTGGATTTCGCATAATTAAGCCTTCAACGGCAGTGTGAAGACATTAACCCTTAAGAGTATCAATCAAAGCAATCAAAGTCGGCATTAGTGACAGAAGTTGTCTAGCTCCGTGATCTAGTCGTCTCCGATCCCTGATTGAGTCCGTTATTTCCACTAGGAAAAATAATTTTTTCAATTACAGTAAATATTGCGAAAAATTAGAACAATTTCATTTTGAGACCAATTGGTTCCATCCCCGACCACAGCAATTAGTGAGTTTTTCTATTCTACACCACATGTGATACAAGGGCACACCAAGTTTTTGCAGATGTATGCAACGCTCAGAAGGATTTGAGGCAGACTCAGCTTTTATTATACCACTTTAAACTTGTCTGTCCATCCGTCTGTCCTGTTTTCTTGTGTTCAACTGCAGCTGGCAACTTTTAAGATATTTTGATGATGATTTTGGTACACTGACGTGTTCTGACCCGATGACGAACATCAGTAGAAACAGTTCGGATCGGACCACTTTTTCTATTATTTCCCTTATAAGGTAGAGTATTTAATCGCTGGTCGTGTTCCACTATAGTGTTTTTACTTCTTTAGTTATGAAGATAAGCACAAGACGCACAGACAGAATTGACTGTTTTTAAATGTTGCATTTTTCGATTGCCTTTGCAAATAAACGTATGAGGCATCACTTCTACAGCTCGCAAGCTATCAATGAAAATGTACCAATACTTTCACTTTGTTTTTGAAGCGGTTTAGTTTTACTTGTTGGCGCAATTCGGGGGCATTTGAAAAAGTTCAATAACAGTGAGTCGTAGGTATAGAAATTCGCATTCATTAAGGTATCGTTTTAATTACCTTAGTAAAGGTTATTTAAAGGATTGCGGAGAGCGTCGATAAGATAAACTAAATATTTTAAAACTTACTAGAATAATAATATAAAGATAAGAACCAAAAATAATCGGTACGGTTGCTTTGCTTGCACGGATTCAAGAAGCAATCAACAGCACACTTAAAAGTGTACATAATCAATTATTACTTTATCACCTTATAAATCTTTAAATGTAATCTCTTCTACCCTAGTGATAAGATAACATTAACTAACTGTTAGTGAATCGCAACCTAAATTAAATGTGTATGTATGTAATAATCTATCGCGTGATAACTTTGCTTTTTTAAATGTTTCGCACACACGCATTGTATTTGCAAATATTAGCCACGTCTCGACAGAAAAACAAATTGATGTCTTTTCTTGTACGCAAGCTACACAAAAAAAAAATCTATTTACAAACATACAAGTGTATGTGCATTCATTCAAACATCAACAAAAAGGAATGCGTAGACGTTTGCTAATTTTAACTGCACAGAACATGAGTTTTTTTCGGGTTATTGCACACACGCATACACACACCATACCATGTGTATAAAAAGAATGTATGAATGTATGAATGTATGAAGTGAAATGTGTATAAATTTGTACGAAATCAAATGAATCTTCACAAGAGAAAGCTATATATCTGTATATCTTTCAGAAACAGTAGGCCTTAAATTGTCAGTAGCGTGTGATTGATTTCTTCTTTTTTCTTTTTTTTGGTCAAAGCAATATAATCGCATGTACTAAATATTGAGTGTTTTTTTCCCTCATTTTTCTATGCAAAGCGCAATTCTATACGGAATTGAATCAATTGTGTCTTTATAGAATTGCTTGCTTCGGTTCTGTGTAAATGATGTCAAGTTTTCGTTTAAAGGTTCATTTTTCATTACAAGGGATGGAATTGAAAAAATAGGTCTACATGATCCAAATTCGGTTCAATTCTATGCACAAAGGTTATGAATCACTTTTCACAACGAAATTAGACCTTTTCAACATATAAAGATTTGATTTTCGTAGGAATGATTATATGACATGGGTTTCAAAATATTGCTTCATTCCATCCAGATTTTCCTCAGTGCTTTAGAAAGCCAAAATGCTATTATTCAGCGAGTATCGCCATGAAGTTGCCAAAATTACAACGACTTTTGAAAATGTTCATAAAGCGCGGTCGAAAAAGTGGACCGATCAGAACCATTTCCAATAGAGTTCATACCTGGGCCAAAGCACGTCAATGCACCGAATTTCATCAAAATATTTCAAAATTTGCCATTTCCAGGCCGAACCCAAATATACATGAACAGACATCAGACGGGCAGATCGATCGCTATAATAAAAGGTAAGTCTATCCCAAGTGCTTCTGGCTATTACTTACATCCAGTTAAATACTTACAGTTAAATTTAGTTACAGTATACAGTTACAGTATAACTGAATGTCGCGAAATTCTGTTAACTGAAAGTTAAATTCGTCAAAGTTTCTGATGAAGTAAATTAAAATTCCGTAAATCATAAGGAAAAGGCCCTCA